>CM073315.1:6052998-6437117 GCA_037043255.1 Diadegma fenestrale
TGGTGCCCAGGGAGTCGTAGAGCTCGGCGGAGGTGGCAATAGCGTTCCCGGGAAATCCACTGTGCTCGTAGTAACCTCCGCTTGGGTTACCGCCACCTCCACCACCGGCGCTACCTCCGCCACCCGTACTGGGACCATTGCCACCGGTATTTCCGTTACCCCCGCCTCCCCCTGCACCCCCAAGCTCACTCAGAAGCTTGTGCTCGTCCTTGATGCTCCATTTACTCGACCACAGCTGTAACACAAATGAAATGACCATTTTTTCTCTCTCACATTTTCTTCGTCAAAAATCACAGATTGTTTCTTCCCTCAATGACGACAACTTTTTAGTTTTTCAAGTTGGCTAAACTCGAGCCGAAAATGATGATTTTCAAGATAAACGTGAAACCAAACCCAAACAAATGAAATGACCATTTTTTCTCTCTCATATTTTCTTCGTCAAAAATGACAGATCGTTTCCTCCCTCAATGACGACAACTTTTTAGTTTTTCAAGTTGGCCACACTCGAGCCAAAAATGATGATTTTCAAGATAAACGTGAAAACTTACGTTCGAGTACAGTTGATCGCCGTTGTAATTACTCCTCTGTCTCTTGAGGTCGTCTTCCGCATGGTCACTGAGATCACGATTATCATCTGAAAAAAAAAAAAAACAGTAGAGAATTGAGTTTGTTGTCGGAGTCGGTCGAGTGTGCGGAATGTATAGAAATATAACGCGATGAGACATCGTTGAGTGAATAAATGGAGGAATAATGAAAACACCGCGGGTCGACATGTTATTAGGGCGATGAGAATCGCAAGACGAATTAAACCTTCGGTCTGGAATTGAAATTGAATTCGTACACTCGCAAGTGAAACTGCGGACACTATAAATTCCATGTTAACTTCTAGTCCTCGAACGAGCGAACCCTCGGGGCTCGCAGTTTCGCTTTTCCACCATCTCTATTCGTATATAAATGTGTTTGCGTGTATGTCCAGCCAATGTATGGCCATTGATAGATAGAGAAACAATTTCGATTCCATTATACACGTCTTTATTATCTCTCGGGCGTCCCAACAGTTTAATATAGAAACACATGACCGACACGTGGGACGAAGAGAAAGAGATCGCCAACGGAGCAGGAGAGAGCAAGCGATATTTATTAAGGGACCAACACCGGGGGCGAGTGAGACCGAGAGAAAAAGAGATGAACGCGAATGTTCTCTCAAACTCGCACAGCGCACGTCTGCTCGCTCGACCAAAGGCGGGGATGGTTTTACACGAGCATTCTATAGACGCAACTATCGAGAAAATGCACATGGGACGTTCCAATCCAATTTAAACGTTTCTCAAAATCAATAGTTATGATGATAATGACAATCCTCTAAAATTCAAAATCATTGCCAAAAGCGATGACATCGACTCCAACAATTTCTCGTTTTTTGGCAATTAATTAAATTAATTACAGGAAGAGTTTATCCGCGACACGAAGATGTTGTAATTTTTGCTCGGAACATCCGGTGTGATGGATTTTTCGTCGACCATGTATATTGAGAGTGTTCCATCGGATTGGTCAGAGCGTACAGCACGAGGTATCTCGAATAATTAAATGACCATCCGAGAGGGTAGATGAAGAGTGTAAAGGGACGCCGGGAAAGTGATGCGTGTATGTGTGTGAGTTGGTCGTGGAGAGTACAGCGAGCATAGGGCTCGTTAAACCTTCCTGTCAAGTTGTGATTGTCCGGCCGGCAGAGGCTTTCGCGCAGTCACGTGTGTATGTAAAAATATACATGTTGAACGGCTGGCAACGAAAGAGGCTCGAATGGGCGAAGGAAATAACGTTAGAGAAAGGGAGTTACGACCTTTTGGTCGTGGGTGTTGTCACACGGATGTGTCGGTGCGCGAAGCCGTCTGGTGTCCGAGTGAACAACGTGGGTGGGTCAAATTCGAGGGGTTTGGCAAAGGGAGGAGAAAACACTGGCGCGAATCTCGCTGTTGATGCTCCGAGCTTGGAGGCTGTTTCGGAAAGCCGCGAGCTATAAAACCCAAATGCCTGGACGCTATATTCGCGAGCGACCGTTACGCGGCCACCGACATCAACCGAAGAGAGAGAACGAGGCAATCGCCTGTGTGGAAGCGTTTGAATTTTACGATTAAATCGGCCATATTAATCGCGAGACCAGGCTCCAAACGTGCCTGCAAAATCGTCGAGTATGCCAATCCCTTCGCTTCCGATCTCCCTGAACTGTTGCCAAAACTCTAGTCACCGCGTATATTAGGCCAGAAATATTTATCGATCTCTGCAATTCCACGCGACCCTCATATTGTTTCGGCTAAATAAAGTCCCCGCATCGGCCCGCACGAAAAAACCGAATCAACTTCTAATTTATTGGCGGCGCCATAGAAAAACAAAGCAGAATTTTACCATTTTCGGGAAGGGGCCAATTTTTGGAAACACACGGATGAGAATTTTACGAGACACATGCACGGGGATGCAGTCACGATGATGGGAAAGAGACTTTCGGGCTTCTATATAGAAAGCATCGGTGTAAAATCGCTGGCTACCGGTCCCAAGTTCACTGATGCTCGACAGATTTGACAGCTTTGAAGTTATGGAACTTTTACCAGAATGGAAGGTCAACCCAACCGCACATACACGCACGCACGGGATGAGATTTGTGTGTGGATTCGAAAAGAGCAACATATCGAATAATTCGTCTGCTGCTCCGAACGTGCGCGCAGAGAAAAAAAAGGGAGTCCCTGTTTTTCACTCGATCTACCGCGCTCATATATATGCTATGGCTTATTCGAAAGCAATTGAGTCAATGTTGAGCAATACAATACAAGGGTAATAATGGACTTTGGGGTGAATCTCGACCCCTCCATTTTTTCTCTCCCTCCCTCGTCCTGCTCTCTGTCAAACTGGGGTGAGCTGTTTCCCTTCTCTATCTTTCTCATTCGGGACACCAGGCCCATGCCAATGTGTGTTGCTGTGTTTTGTTGGATGGGATGCAAGGCTAACCCTGTGGGCAGATGTAACGCGACAACAAACATCCTACGCGAACGATTGATAATTCCCCGTCCCACCGAGAGGCCTCGAATTGTTCGTAAAAACAGAATTTTCTCTCTCATCCAATAAAATCCCCACCGACCGATCAATTCGCCAAATTTTTTTTCATACATGCCGGAAAAACATGCACGATTAGAAAATCCAACGAATTGGGTCGAATTTCCGATGAAACCGACTCTCAGACCGATATACATAATTAAGAGGCAATTTTTCGATATAGAGGTCGAGTGCGAAGCAAAAAAGACAGAGAGAGTGGAGAGGATTAGAGGCGGGCAAAGTGAAAAGGGAATTTGTGATCTCCCTAACGCGGAACACACGCTCTCGCAGCTATAATGTGTCATGTTGGTTCCTCTCGAGAACGCTTATACGTACTCGATGGATATTCGTGATGTTGGATAGGAAACGCAGGAGCGCCACTCAAAAGCTCTCTGTATTTATCATACACACACATCCGCATACATATGCATGCAGATTTTACATATACACGCGTAAATATATATAATTGTATATACTGACACATGCTTGCAGCCTGTGAAGTTTATAATCTAATGCGTGCCTACACCCTCGACCGCCGCATCGCGGCCACAGAGCATTGAGTGCTTTCACCACGATCCCAGCCACTTCGCAACCGCGTATCACACACCGCTCATAATCCAATTATATCGAATTACTCCCCGTTTCTCTATCCCTCTCTTTCTCATATTCAAACCCCCCCGCACATCCTCGAGAATCATGTTCGAGTCATCCATACTGCAGCCAGTAGATTCATTTATACGAGAGTGTACCATCAACATCATAATTATTGTTCCTTATCAATAAATATTGATCAACGTCCATTTTTATCAATAATTTTCCCCACCTCAGCATTTTTTATTTCATTCTTTTGTAAAAGTCGCGGAAATTAATATTTCGAAAATGAGTTTCAATCTTTTGAGTGAATTTTTGGGTCTGCGGCGAAATTTATAGAAAGATTGCTAATTAATTTTTATTATTTATTATTATTTTGTTTCTTAAAATATGACTCGTTATCTCGCATTCCGCGCAATTTTAATGGGAAACCTTAATTGGTATTGAAATCGCGTTGAAAGGAAAAATAAAAACGGAATTTGACAATTTTTGTGGAAAAAACCTTCAACTTGAAAAATTTCGCCCCGAGTTTTTAATTCTCAGACGAATGTCGGCGAAAAAAAATCCGGCGAAGGGTTGGAGATGATTTTTCTTTTTTTTTTTACTCCGAACAGCCGATTCGTCTTGGATACGCGACGAAAAAGTTTTAGCAGGAGCGTGGCGGTTTCTCAGGGCTCGACCGCACAAAGTGCAGCATTTTTCTTTTTTACATTCGTGTATTGATGAGTTTTACTTGCTCGGTCGCGTGAGCAGTCACGTGGCGGGAATATTTCTGGACGCTGAGCTTTATTCACGCAAGGACAGCAGGAGAATGAATGGATTCTCTTCTCATTTAGCCCCTTCCACCCTACTCGCGTGTGCCACGTGCTCAGCGACGTTTGACCGATACTTTCATACATGAGCAAAGTTTGAATTAGTCTCGCTGCGAAGTTGGCTCTCGGGAATCTGTTTTTTCGCTCTTTTTGTTCTCCCGTCAATAATCAACTTAACAAATTTTCCATCAATTCCTTCTGCACTTTGTCCATTTTAAATAAATTTCCGTATTAAATTATACCGTTGCTCAACGCACGCTGTTCAAAGGTTCTCAACAATTCTCACGACTCGTACGGAGCGAGGACAAAGACGAGACAGAGAAATTACGAAGAAAATAAACTTGGGACTTGACTTTTTTAACTACTTGTTCAAACGAGATCTCTCACATCCGGAGTCATTAAATTTCGTGACAAAAGCGAGAGAGAGAGACAAAGACAAGTCGGTTCAAGGCCAAGTCGCATATTGTAATTATAAAATATATACACATCGTTATTGTGACGATGTGCAGTTTGGAACTTGGTATTGCGATTGGAATATTATTTCGAGTGTTATTTCGAGACATTTGGAAAAAATCGATCGGCTTTTTTAAAATGGCAAATGGTACGAGTTTGTTTTGTTATCTTACCGTCGTCAGTACGTTTCCGCTTGATGCTATTGCCATTGGGGTCTTGATGATGAGCCGGTATACCGAGAATCCCACTGATGCTGTACGCATTAGGTGCAGCAGACGCTGCAGCAGGATGACCACCGGCGGTTGCAGGTGCATGTGCTATCACAGATACCGATCCACCAGAGCCCGGTTGGCCCTGCTGTTGGCCCTGTTGTTGAGCCTGTTGCTGTTGATGCGCGTGTTTCGCTTTTTCCGCAGCCTTGTTTCTCACGATTCTGTAATTCAATCAATTTTCCATTTAAACATCGCACGAAACTTTATTTAAAAAACCAAAATCTCCACACCGTTAAACAATAAAAATAAAAAAAATGTGCAACGGTATTGCAAGGACTGGAAACGCCTAAGATCATTAATTAAGATTACACGGGTCAGTTGGCCCGCCCTCGTAGTTGCTGGAAAAAGAGACTTTTTGTCATTACTCGTTCATTAAATCTCAGGGGCTGGACAAGTCGAGCTGATTAATCTGTTTTTCGTGCACGATTGCCAAAATCAGCCAAAATTTGTCGACAAAACGACGTTCCAGTCTGCATAGAAAAGCTCATACACGATTCGTGCGGATGTGAATAAATATTAAGGGCATGACTGCGATCGGCGCGGTGACGAGGCAAAAGTAAACGTCAATCTTGAACAAGTGTAAGCGAGAAAAACAAGCGTTTGAAGAATGTTTATGGATCGAGCGGTTGAGAGCTGCCGACTAACGAAGCAGCTTAGATCCCTCTGACGTCTGCAGTTCGGAGGAAACATATCACCCTAGTCTCGCGTGGCTATTCGTTGAGCGATAATACACCCAGCCGTGCTTATTATAAACCGTGTGTTCACATACATATTTATAGATATAAATAGCCATCTTTGCGGTATTTTCTCGACGTCTGTGGTCAGACTCGTCTCGACGTTCATATCGATCATTCTCGCGAATAATCACACGTGTCGTTCCACGTTGTAAATCTTCCGCGTCCAACCCAACACTATAATACTCGTTATTATAATTCTACACGCTGCTCATTGAGTCATCAATCGTTTTATTATTTATCGAGACCTTGCAACATTACGCAGCCAGTTTTCGTCTTTGCTAGTCGAAGGAAAAATCCACCAATTTCAAGGCACGTTCTTGATGCAAAAATTAGTCATTGGAAAGTTTTTCCAAATAAAGTTGAACCGAAATGGAATTTTGTGCGTGGGCCAACGATACAAATGGGCTTTGGGCGAGTTCGTAATGTCCTAACATTAAGGGGACGTTCGTTCCGCGGGTTCGCGCGGATGTGTTTGCGGCTAAGGTAATCGGGGTTTGGGAGGTTTTCTCTGGCTCTGTATACAGTTATATATCGGTGGCGTTTCCGTGAGCGACACAGCGATCAATCAGATGACACCTGTTGCCCTAAAACACCTCTCGTTTCCCACTTTCTCTCGCTTCTTCGTTACTCGCGTGTGTTTTCCGTTCTCTCAGCACCTTCGCCAATTCGCAACAATTAGCAGCGATCCTTATCAAGCCCCGTAAGGGAAGGCCCGCCAGAATCAGGCATAGCAGTCTCTCGGATTAGGTAAAGCACGAGAATTCACCCTCCAAGCGAGTCGATAGCATCGGAGAAGGGCGCAGGGGAGTTTATCATACGAGGGAATCGAACAGCACACACCCTCACACTATTTTCCTCTATCAGCATTCTCATGTATCCATTACCGAGCACTTAAGGAAGTAGCAATTCGCACGCGTGATTGAAAAATCGATCCATTTCAATCTTCCTGGAATCTTAAAGTTAAAAATTTAAAAAAAAATCAATGTTGATAAAAACTCGACAATAATTCGATATTGATCGGCTTATTATCGTGCAATATCTTGAATAAACGAGAGTCACTATCTCGTGAAAGGGCACTCGCGACAGTGTTTGCTGTGGAAAGTCAGGAAAGTGCAGATGGTGTGAGTTTATCGGGAGTGGCGAATAAACAAGCTCGGCTTTTTTATTCGTTTAATCTATTTTTAAACCCTCTCGTTGATCGTTTAATGGTGACATTTTTTTTTTTAATTTGGGACATTTTGTTGTAATGTGTAGTTTTTGAAAAGTAAGACGCAGCCTTTGGAAGAAAGGGAAGGTGTGATGGGATATCTACTCGAGAGTCTCTGCATCGAGCAAACGGGGTTGGTAAAGTCAAGACGAAAATTATGGGGGTAGCGAGCCGAGGCCAGGCACCACGTGGCAAGAAAGCTATGCCTCCCTTGGCACACCAATATCGTTCCCCAACGACCACTCCTGAACTAAACTACCACTCGACTATATGCCACTACCCCAAACTCTCACCATCACACTGCTAGAACTTCCCTCACCCTTTGGCAAAAACTTCTGATGCCACTTGCACAAATTGTACTTTGAGCCGGCAAGGATTTCCTTAACCCCGATCATTCTTTCTGCTGAGAATTGCGATGCATTAGAAAATTTTGCCTGATACTTTTTGGAGCCATTAACAACATTTTTTGAAAATTCAAACGTCATTCTTTCCCCCGAATGCAGGCGAATGGCCGATTATAATTTCCCTGGAGAGTTTTCTCGTTGCAAAAGCGCGACGTAACGCAAATTCGTATTCGGCAAAACGCCACAAGCCCCATGTAAACGAGAGTGTCATACACACACGAACGCGCGTGGAAACGACAGGCCATAATCGAAAAAAGAGAGAGTGTCGGAAATTCGAACGTACGAATTTCCTTGTATCTGGGTTTTCCAATTTTTTTCATCAGGAATGAAACAGACACGGGAATCTCTCAAATTTTATACACACGGAGTGTATGAAATCGGCAGATAAAATGTAGGTATCACTTTTTTGAGAGGGCATGATAGAGTTAGCCCAGCATCCGTGAAAGGTTGCTATTGGCAAAATGTCGAGGAGAGAAGGCAAAAGATAGAAAATAAGATAAAGCAAGAGAATGAGGGAGAAGGAGAGAGTTCTCGAGGCTCTGGTCTGGAACCACAAACTTTAATGTTAGCATTACTTTTATGCTCGACTTTATGCCAAGTATACCCATCAAATATATGACTTGGATTCATATATAAACGTATATTCTTCGCCTCGACTCGCTCTCCGGAGAAGGAGAAAAATAGAGAGAGAGAGAAAGAGAGTTCTATCGTAGACTAAATTATTGCGAATAAAACTTTATACCCAAATTACCTCTACGCTAACTTTATCGCAATGGTACGACGGAGCTCTAGCATTCCCGCAACTCTGCAGCGGTATAAGGATCAGGATGACGGTTAAGAATGAAACGAAACAAGGGGATCTTGATGAAGATCGACAGAGAGCAAAGCGGAGCGATCTTAACTGTTTCTAGGTAGCGAACAAGCGCGTCATTCGATATCCCTCACGATAAAGTTGCATGTCTTTCAGGAACGTTAAAACGGGCCATAAATTTTCTTTCATGTATCAATCCGAATGATTATGACATCGCGTTGCTCCAAGTACGTAAATCGTCTTTTCATACGTGTGTACGAGGTCGGTTCTCGATAATAAAAATTGACGATAAAAGATGGAATTTTTTTGAACAATATTTTGTAACAGACTTGGAATCATGAATCTTGTCGCTGCGGCGTTAAAAACACAAATAAGGCGCAAACATGTTTATTAGAAGGAATCACTGAAATTATCGAAGCGTCAAGGGGTTAAGGGTTAAACGCTTGGGCGTGTACACGACGACTTTTGCGGGGCTAAAACGCGTGTACCAGTTGAAATTATTACTCGCCATTATATTCACCGAGCTTACGAGCTTAGGAGTTGGTTTTGCGATAGAAGCAGATAATGTTGCGCGGTGACGAGTGAGAGAGAGGAAACTGGAGGACGAATAAGAGGAAAAAGAAAAAAGAGACAAAATCAAAGAGAAACGAAGGGAGGAAAGGGCGAGAGGATTTTGCGGGGGATTTAAGGGTGGATTCGGAGGATTTAGCGGATCCCGCAAGGACAGATGCTTTTCCGCTGCGACGCTACGAGGGTTACGACGGAAAGTCTGTTCGGGCGAGAACGACGAACAAGTCAAGTCCTGGAGAATTTCTATGTCTCTCACTCTCTCTCTCTCTGCGTCTCCTTTGCTCTCCTGTTCCGGTGACGACGATTTCTCCAAACTCTCCGCAAAGCGTGTAACACCCGAGCTTACTACAACCCCAGCGAAGAGACACACAATACGGGATTCGCTCTTCTCGTCCATTGTGGCGCCGTCCCCTCACCCTGCTCCTCCGTTCAAGCTTCTCTCTTCCTCCCTGCTGGCTAGAGATTGTCGCACAATAGCTGGAAAAGGTGTATGTACTCCCTGATATTCTACCACCTAAGAAGACGAGGACGCAAAACACGAAGCTCTCAAAGTCGACGAAGAAAAAGAAGAAGAAGCAACGCGCGCGGTAATGTACCCTCCAACACCGCCGTATCTTTCCTCTTTCTCGCTGTTGCCTTCATTGCGTTCTACCACACACCGGAGGTAGCAACTCTATATAACCCAAGAGGACAAAGCCGCGCCACTCGAAACCAAGAAATACACACCAACCATACACACGTGCAACATAAATGCGAGTTGTTTTAGTATATTTCGACTTTACAAAGGTCTTGGCGCTTGTTTGTTTGTCAAAGCCAACCTTGAACATCTTCCAGCATTACGTCGTGCTGCTGTCTTCACTATCACGGATCGTTAATTTTTTTTTACTCTTTCGATTTGCGTTCAATTTTGCAATTTCGAGGTTCACTCGATCCCGTAATTAATGGAAATTACTTGAATGGAATCCGTACGAGTATGATTGAATTCGGAAGAGTCAATTTTTCTGCATTCAAACGAGGGTCAACCTCCTTTTGGGAAGGTCTCTCATGCCCGCGGGGTCTCTCACCGTTTGATGAAGTGTCTCGCAGCGTTTTGGTGCACAACTATGGACGTATGTGTATCCCAAAAACCCGGACCTTTGAGTACATTATGTCGTGTCTACAGGGATAGTTGATGGTGTATTGTATACAAAAAGGCAGCTGCTTTTCGGTGCTCACGGTTTGGGGATGCTCCGCATATATTTTCCATCTCTCTTCGTTACCATGTTGTACATATAGACGTACACGAGTGTATTAACCCACTGGGAGTGCGAAATATATATTCGTACACATATGGATAGGAGTATCCATTATATTCGTATTATTTCTCGGGTCCGTACGAGCCCCTGGCCAACAGAAGGGCCGGCAACGTTGGAGAAGCTGCTGCAAAACAGGCCGTTCTGAGCCTGAACACACGTTGCGTAGGTAAATCTCTCACCACAGCGTTTTCTGTGTTGACTGAATTTTCCTGCGTAACGAGAAATACACATACGCTTTTGGCACCCTCGCCCTTTTCTCGTGACGTGTTTGTTTGTGACGAGACTGTGCCCGTCCGCGGAGGACAAAAGGTGCGCTCTCAACCAACAATGCTCGCACCGTCGACTCGAGAGTCAACAGTCACCGACTATTCCACTTCCAAAGCACAATGTAACGCACGATTTATAGTGTATTACGCACACCTAGGCATGCCTATGGATGTGTAAACGTTAAGGTATTGTATGTATTATGAAATGAATATAGTTGTTGGCTGTAGGACGAATCTCAACGTCCCCTTCCGCTTGCATGTGGCAGCAGCAACAGTGACGGTATACAGAGTGTATAATGGTTCGTTTTGCTGTTCGATGAACCATGGGAAAAAAGATGAAGCTTGAGTTCATCATGAAGATGTATAAGTCGGTACCCGAGTTTCGGAGAGTCTATCTTCCGGCCATTATGCGACCGAATCCTCGTGTCCTGCAGGCAGCAGCATTGTGTCGATTGGCTCAAAGTACCATCGAATTATCATCCCTCGTAAATCCCTCGGCATTCCCCTCCGACCCCGAACACACTCTTCTCATCCGCGCTCGACGTTGCAGCAGTTGATTTTGTTTGTGTATGTTCAAAGTCAATTTGAAATCGAGACCAGATAAATGACATAGGGAGGGGGTGGATTTAGGCATTACAGATTTTGGATAACGTCCAGCTAAAATTTCGATGAGCCTGTGAAACTATTTAATGCAATCCATGTCCTGGGCAACCCTTCCGAAAGTACCGAGATCCGTGTGTGCATGTGTCATTCGTAGATTAATTGGAAAAGCTGACCTCGTCATTTACTCGCAACGTTAAATAACATTCGTCATCGGTCATGCATCACACGTTGGCAATCTCAAAAACGACTCTTCTAATTCCCGAACTAATGCAGCCACTTTTCCTTTTTTTCGACCAACTAATTACGAACGTTCGTGAAACTCGCTACGAAAGCTCAAAACGCATTTGTAGACTCGACCCAGACAAAAAGCTATACGTGTTCGAGAAAGCACAAGGCGAATGGACGCGTTGCTTCAAAATGTGTCGAGCTTGGCTCGCGTAGGGCCGGACGTTTGCCGAAGAACGCTGCAGGGACAAAGAGACGGCGAGGCAACATTACTGAAAATGCCTGGGTCGGTTCTCGTTTCTGGAGGGCTACTCTTGCCATCGCAGCAGCCGAGACGACCATCCGGTTTCATCGCGCGGTTCCGTCTGTCCTCTGACGTTTCCACGGCAACCCGGAATCGAGAGATCCACAAAGACGTTACCCGCACGTATATGCGACGATACTTGGTGCTAATTCCAACTAATTCTTTCTTTTCAATGTCTGTCCTCACTTGAGGAAAGTTTGTCAGGACGTCAGAGAATAACGAATAATTGTGACGTTTGAATCGATGGGTTCATATTCTCCCTAATTCTTCGCGGAACGTCAGTATTTCCTGTGGACTTGTTTATAGACACAGAGGCAACATATAGAGGAATGAAAAGTGGCTTTGAGAGTTGGGAAGCGAAAAAGCTCTTGCTCGGTTATTCCCGAGCGCATTGCCAGGGGATGTTTGGCAAGAGAGTATAGCGAGTTATGGAGAGAAACATGGTGGAGGGATGAGAGAAACAGAGGAGCGTAATTGTAACTTCATTTGAGGCTAATTTTGGCCGGAGGGTATGATGAAACGCGGTAATAATTGCGTTATCTAGACAAAGGACGGTTATGGATACGCGCCGCGTACTGCTGCTTCCCCCGTTGGGGGAATTGACTCTCTCTTTCTCCCGTTCCTCTTACTCTGCCTATGCCCAACCACGAGGACGATGGAGACGTCGACGCTATTATATATGCCTCTTGGTTGAGGGATATGGTGGTGGTAGTGGGTCTGCCCGTTGGGTGTTCTCGAAAAGCCACCAACCCCCGGTCCATCTCTCTCTCTCGCTCTCTCGCCAACGAGGCACGAACCAACCCTCGAGAATTGCCTGCTATACGGCTAGCTACGGAGGGAGGAGGCACGAAGCTTCCGTGCAAATATGGCTGCTGCTGCTTTAACGAACCTCTCGCGCTTCTCTACAGTTCCCGGCACCATATTGCATCTTTGCGTCTATATGGCGTACATTTGCTTATACAGGAAAACCACCATAGGAGCAGTATAAAATAATAACAGTCAAAGTTCATATGGAACCGGTAATTGCAATGAATCCATTCGATTATAGCCAGAATTTTTCAAGTAAAGCGCAAAATTTAGATTCCTCATTAAATCTCCGTAAATTGCGTGTAATTTTGAAGGACGACGTTGCAAATGGATTCTTGGGAGAAACACGAAATGGCGAAGCATCGCCGCGAGGGTTTGGAGAACGGAATGGCAAATGAGCGACCGGTAGCAGGCCAGGGCGCGTTATTTATGACGATGTAATTTAATAACCGGGGTGCAAGGGTGGCTTGGATAAAAAGATGAGAGATAGAGAAGCAGGAGGAAGAGAAAAAACGATGACCAAGATAGCGGAATCCGGGAGAGGCTACCGAAAGTGGCATCAAAGTGAGGAGGAAGCTCTCGCGCGTTTCTATTGGCTGTTGCGCGTGCTTTCTTTTTCTCATTGTACATCGTTCTCTGCTCACCGGATGAGCTGCTTCTAGTCAGCAAAGCGCGAGAGCCATATGGCCGCGGGACAGAGCGAACTGCACAGCTTCGTGCGTTTCTTGGGGTGCGAAATGATATGGAAGTAATGGAGAGAAGGCCAGATAGAAAGAGACGAGGCTGGCTTTATTGTGCATCCGCGAGAGATTGACCCGCCCGATAGACTCGAACGCGGAATAAAAAATTCTGCACATAATCTACTGCTTTTCTACTTCTATACATGTTGCTACACATTACACTCTAACGCGTTTCTCCGTCTGCGCCTCTTCTCGTGCTGTGAGACCCGATGACAGATTGATACAATTCCCGCGAGTGCGATTCCGCACGACAGATTTTCCACCAACTGTTCTCTTTCTCTCGCTCGACTATAGGGTCGACCGGACCCGGCCTTTTGTCGTCTCAGGCGCTCGATCGTTCTCGATTATGTCGAATTAAATCGACTTTGAAAAAAGGGACTCGATATACAGCACGCGTCATACGAGGCGATGGAATATGATAACAAGTTTACACGAACGGGCTGAGTGAATATTTTTTCCTTCTCAATGCTCGCGCAGCCCCGAGTCAGGCAATTGACAAATAGTTTTTTTTAACCCGTCTGGTTAACAGGTGGATCTCTCGAGGTTCTCGTACAATCGGATTTCAAAAGTTCCGAGGATATTAAGAAAAAATTGATTTTCATTGATTTGAGTCTCGCGACTTCAGATTTTTTAGTTCTCCGACATTAAAAGTCCAAGCAAGCAGTAATTGGCGTATGTTGCTTACAAAAGTTTAGCTCAAGATCTCTATGTGTTACTGTTGAAAATGGAGTTGGTGTGTGTGTATCTGGGTAGTGGAAAACGAAGGAGGCTGGACCGGGCGTAAAGCCCTCGGGCGAATCTAGCTCCTTATCGATCCTGCCCCTAAGAGACTCTCTCGTTCTCCTTTCTCCTCTCTCTGCTGCTCTTAGCTTTCTCAGTTTATCTCGCTCTCTCCCATTTTCTCTCTTGCTGATGTTATGTATAGTCGTGTGTAGACTCTTGTGGAGTACGCGAAACTCCGAAGCTCGATTGAGCTTGCACACACACTATAGTCCTGAGGGGTTTATGCCAGCGTAAGAGCTCGCGGGAGTACGCGGGAGGAAAATAGAGAAAGAGAGTCTACTTGAGCGTGACTCCGCAGCCCAACTCGAGCCTATCAATATTTCCTCCACCAAAATCCCAACCTCCTCTACAGCTTCCATCTTTTTTCCCTTCTTCGCTCCAGCATCTTTTCCCTCGTCCTTGTCCTTCTATTTTGTCATTTTTCCCCAGGCCCCGCGCCACGCCGCAGAAACATTTTTTATCGCTGATCGCAGCTTCCCAACTGTAACGAGATTTTCCATATGGGAGTTTGAAATTGGTGCCCGAGTTCGAAAATATATCAAAGGACTTTTGAAACGTCTCGTTGGTCTTGGTTTTTCTTCTTGTCAGCAGGACAAAATGGTCGCTCGATTTTTCTGGTCACAACGGAACTGGAAAATGTGACGGGGATACTCTGTTCAGACTTTTTGTGCGAGCGATCTTTTGACGTTCTGTTATTTTAGTGAAAGGAGGGAGCACGGGACAATCAACGTGGCAGACGGTAATCCTAGCGTCGTTGCTCAGCAGTCGAACCGCCGCGGTCGCCAGAGACGCTAAGCGAATCCGGGAAACAATGGAAGCTTTCACGCAACCGATATATATACCGTGTGCTGCTGTATGAGCTTGGAGCAAGAAAGAGAACGAAAAACGTTGGGGTAAAGAAAAAACCGCACAACTCGACTTGGTCGTGCGGCGAGGTTGGAACGCGAGCGCGCGTGGCATTGAACCGCGACGGGAAAAAGCTCGGAACTGTTAACGTCCAATCTTTCCTCGCTCCGCTTGTTTTTCCCCGCTTCTCGCTTCTCAATTCCCATTCCCATACACACCGTTACTATTTATCCATAAGATACTTATAGATACATTTATTTGATGAAACAGAGCATGCGACTAAAAGTGTGCGGTACTTCTTAGTGCTGGTCCATGATCGCAGCGCGGCACCGAAGTGAGCCAACAACTATGATTCTAGAGGGTAGGGGTGCGCAACACACGATCGAGAGTCCCGAGGGATAACATTACGGGGTATCAGCACCGCACCAACTGAACAACTCTCGGCCCCAAGGGATTTTTTCCAGGGGGCCGTTAGAGACCTTCCTGCCTATAAGGAGAAAGCTGCACCGCACCATCCTTTTTGGCACAAGTTGATCGCAAATGAGAAAGATGCAGCGATTCGAAATTCAATGAGGGAAGGGGCGATGTTAACATGCTCGCGGATTAGAAACGCAGCAGGAAAGGGCAGAGGAGGGAACGAGATGGATGAACCCATTGATCTGAGGCGCATATGTCCCCAGATTTAATCAGTCGATACTTAAGGCTTTTATCGGTCTCTCTTGGACGCTTATCAACACTTCTCATCTATCTCTTCCGACACCCTCGACGATATTACTCTATACCGAACAATAATATCCTCCTATACAACCACCAAACTCTTTTCAATCTCCCTCTTTATCTTCTTGTTTCGTACACGCCCTGCTTCCAACCGATCGAGGGCCGGATAATCAAATTGAGTGTAATGCGTATCGGATTCCGAAGCTCTCGTACAAGTGAAATCCACTAACTCGATTTTCGCATTCGCCAAAGAGACACCGCCGCGCGTTAATGGAAATTCACGCAAATTAGTCCTCCGCAATGATACCAACTTTTTCGTGCACCATTTTCCTCCATAATAATTATCGTGATTCCACTTTTTCACCCAGCCTTTTTGTTTTTAAGATTGTAATATCAAAAATTTGATAATGAGTGAAAAAATTTGATCTGATAATGATTTTTTTTTTTTGGAATGATTATTTTGACTCACCGATTTATCGAAGATACCGATGGCACGTTGTCCTGGGAGCAGATGCCCTCCGCGAGCAACCTGTCACGGATCTCCCACGCGAACATGGTGGGATTGTCCCTCTTGTAATTAGCGATAGCATCGACCACCGGTGGTGTCGCTACTTTTGGTTTCGAGCCACCGATAACGCCGGCTTTAAAACTCCCCGTTTCGTAATACCTGCGGTCACAAAAAGCAAAACAAAACGATTCAAGGGCCTGAGAATTTTATTTCTTTTGTAGGGCTTTTATTGCAGGCGATGTAATTAACAGTTTCGTTTGCCAATTTAAGCCAACAAGCGTGAGCCAGAGCCTCGAAAATATCGCTGCATTTTTTTTTCTGGCTGACGATGCGCAGACGATATTTTTTTTTGTATATTTTACATCGCAGCAAAGTGTCGCCCTCGATTGTTATCTACGTGGACGCATCTCTCGTATACAGATTCATCAAAGCTTGCGGTTGTCTCGAGAAACTGTAGGGGGCGAATAAGCCACCCAAGATTCGCCGACGATCCTTATCGCCGAAACGCTTCGTGAACGAGCCCTTTGTACCTAATTACTTAAATAATATCTTCGACCGTCCTTAAATTCAATTGCACAAAGCGATTCACAGCTCCAGCCCCGCCGCCACGCCAATAATGGCTTTTTGGCTTTGGGACTCTCGCCTCGCTACTTTCTCTCTCCACGCCCTCTCTGATGGATGTGGGTCCGCGATCCTACTACAGCATCGCGCGTAAATATATCTACAGAGACCATTCCGCATTCCAAACCTCTCAATTCTTCACAAAAGTTATTTTATTCGGTGATGAACAAAAAATTGCACGATGGTGGAGAATCGAGAGAAAAAAAACGTTAATAGGATGAAAATGTTAGTTTTTGTGGCAATTCCCGATGAACCTGTTAGCCTTCAGATTTATAACGTACGAGTGTTGTATGTGGTTGACTGGAGCGCGACAATGATTACCCCCTCGTTTAAAACAGGGTGTGTTTTGCTTCGGCTGGCCAGGGGTTAAAAATCCTGATGGGGCGAGCACGAGGAACGCCCGCGTACGAAATTATTACGATTATATCTCGCGTAAAAGTTTACCCACCCTTTTCATCTCTTTTTCTCCCATCTGGACCGCTCGGTTTGCGCCAACATGTGCAACCATTTTATCTCTCTTGCTCCGACGCTCTTTTCCTCGCTCACTCGGCCGCGCGTTTCTACCCGTTGACATTTCGCCCCTTTTTGTTGCACACCCTACCTCAAACCGTGAAATGGCCATTCGCGTGTGCGTATAGTGTCACGAGAACCGCGGGGACAATTCTGCCGCATAAACTTCAAACCCATAGCGACGGTGCATTAAAAAAAAAACCTCGTTCAATAGCATTAAACGATTTTTCGAATCGACGTTCGCCACGAAAATCCGAAAAGTCTTGCGGGAACGTCGCGTTTCATTTCCAATTAAATCCTCATCCTCTTCGCCCACCGAACGAAAGGGAAACCGACGAATCTAAAGCTCGCGCGAGAAACCAATTTCTTTCTTTTGTGAAAAATGATAATGACGAGGGAGCCATTTTTTTTCTTCTTTTTCATTGACCACGAAACAGTTGGCTCGTTGTCGTTAAAGTAAAAATCGTAATGCTCGTAGAATTCGGAAAAAAGGGTGAAACTTTATCGATTGCATAAGAGCAGAAAAAAAGCAAGAAAATTTAGAGGACAAAAATTAACGGAGAAACAAAGTTTCCGTCCATTTCGTTCGACGCGCCGGATTGTTGGAAACGAAATTAGACGATTTCCAATTAGTCTCATAAAATATGAATGTTACGACAATTTTGCGCTGCGTTGAGTGCAGTCAATGCTTTTTTTTGCATGCTACAAAATTTTACGAGGGCATGTTGCGTTACTTTGTGTTGCGAAAGGGCGACACGGGCGACCGCGAGATTTCTCAGGAGGGCGAGTAAAAGTCTCAGAGCCATCGCGAGATGCGAGGAAAAGAGCAAAAACGAGAGGCCTAAAGATTTCAACGCGAAGTGAGGCGCGTTGAGGACCTCACGTACAGCATCATGTGGCCGTTTCCCAAAGAGATAATAAAATACGAGCGAGAGAGACGCGGTGCGCGAGTTAGTGACAAATCCCCGAGTCTCTTGCCACCATTTTTTTTTTTACCAACTATTTTTGGTGCAACGTGCAAAACGCATAGAAATTTACGCCTTTCTAAGAAACCTTGGCCATCTTTCCGCTCCACACGCCGCAACTATGCACGGGGCATGCGGCAAAGTCTTTTGCAGATTCGCGCTTTCAACGGCGCGTGACTGCGTAAACTGCATGTTAACTGTGCACGCTTAGCGTGTCTAAGAACCCAATGAGACACGTGTTTCTTGTCCGTGCTGCTCACATCAGCGCGAGTATCTTAAAACTCAACAAAGAAGCCAAATCCTGTCAGAAGAATCAACGCATTTCTGTCGCTATGCTTGTGAAATGTATACGAGTCAACGCAATGTGAAAATATTTTGAAAAAGCTATTCGCATCAGATTTGACAGAATTTGGCACGTTATCGCGTCTTGGTGAGAATATGGGAAGCCGATTCTTTAGCGGAATCCAGAAATATACTTTTTCAATAGATTGCGGTTATGAGTCGAACAATGATATTTGTGGAGAAGCTCCAGTCGCGTTGAATAAACGACGGCCAGTAAGGCTATCAAAACGGCACGAGGCTCACCCGTTACGAAAGCAGCGAGCGAAGCTCTCACCGAGGGTGGATATCCGCGGAGTGCTCGGAGTAGGGTGGTTGGAGAAAAAAAAAACATGGAAACCGCATCGCGTCGCCTAACCTACCCAGGACCTTCCTTCCGGTCTCCAGCCGAGAGATCCTCGCTATACAACTCTCTGCAGTGTCATTTCGATCGACGCTCTTTTCTCCCTTTTCCCATATCCCTGCTTTGCTTTCGGCGGCAACGTCTTCAATTAAGTTGTGCAGGGAAATAAAAAAAAAAAAACGATTTTTGGACTGACGACCACGTTTGTCACAAGCAATCCCAATATATTTGTAAAGTTTTCTTAAAATTTGCTCTAAACTTTTATTTTTATAAATTAATAACATTAGTCGAGACAACCGCAACCAAGCAAAAAAATCGGTCGATCGTGAAACGTTTCGAGGTTATAAATTCAAAAAATAGCGATTTTCAGGGAAGCTGACAGGATGAGAATAAAAATCGAGGAACGACGTCAAAGCTTTGCCACAGTGCATGGCTTTTTCGTATAAAATGCTTGTCCTTGGAAAATGCAGTCGCGCGATGTAGTTGAAGAAAAGGTGTTTGTGAGAAATAAAAGAGACTCACCTCGAGAGTATCTTGGATACACAACCGTGAGATACCCTTAGCTGTCTGGAAATGTCACACGGTCGGACGCCGCTGTGCGCTAGCTCGACGATCCTCTGCCTCACTACATCCGGTAGGGGCCTTCCGTTCACGAAGACGCCGCCTAGCTGGTTCACTCCCCCATGGCCTGGAAATGGAAATCGATACAACATTAAGCCAATCTCTTTTCATACATATATCTGTGGATAAAACTTTTTTCTTCAATACATATATACAGAAAATAACGTTTCGTACAGCCACGATCCCGCGACTAAAGAAAGTTGCGGATCTCCCGAGAGAAAGGGATGGCATCGAGAGCTGTAGAGAAAAACTCTTAGCTGCGTCGAGAAACCATTAGAATAATCCTCCCACTCCCTTTTTTTTTTCTTACATCCAGAGATTTCAGTCATTTCGAAAAAAAGCGAGAGATCGATTGAAACGGAAACAGTGAGTCTGGACTTGTTGGCTGTCCCTGGACAGTCTCTATTGTGATCAAGTCGAACCAGCCCGCCCATGGAGATGATTCGATAGAAGAGAATAATCAGGAATTCTAGGTAGTGCGAAACAGATGCCAATGTTCTTCCAACTGAGAAGCTGGAGCAGGAGTCGTCATTAGTGGAGCGGGCTAGTAAATAATGCTGGTGATAGAGGATAAAAGGGATTGGAAATGTTTTCATGAGCGATGCGAAGAGCGGGTGCGAGTTTGAGCAATCGGTTATATCGAATCAGCAGTCGAGTGTCCATGATCTCCTGGCAGCAGGTTGTCTGGTTTTGTCAACCAATTTTCGCACCCTAGTCTAGTCTTATTTCTCGATCGCGTAATGGCTGTATTAAAATCCGCCTAACGCGATAACACGAGAGCTAATATCGTAATGGAGGGTTCTGGTCTGGACCACCTCGACATATGTCCCCTCATTCGTCCCAGTGCACCGACGCGATTCGATGATCTGTGCTCTTAGCATCCAGGAATGTATATATAAGTGTATGTAACTTTATTGAAGGACCCCATTGACAATAACGCGACAAGCAGCCTGCGGGCCAACTCAAGCGACCATTCATCAATTCTCTCGCTCTTGACACCCTGCTCTTTTATCCTGTGCCCTGCTCAACGTCTCAATCGAATTGCCCCATGCCCTCCCTAAAACTGTCTCTCTGCATGAAGCAGTCACACTATTTCAACAACTAAACAACTAATCCCATTAATTGATTCTGCATTTTAGTTATTTACGCAGTTTAATCTTCAATTTTCTGTAAATGTGTACAAGTGGCTGTATGTGGTTGATCTCTAGGGAACCAACGTTTCTCGTTTACTACTTGACACAAACAAGACAGAGAGATTTATTCTTCATCGAGCGTCAAGAAAAAGTGTAATACGATCTGTGGTGGTGCTAGTTGCGAAGAACGTAATATTTTTTCTCGTCTTTCCTGACTGTTGGTATCGGTGACAGAGAGTCATATAGTAGGACGTTGGGCAGGAAACAAACGAGAGAGCGTGGATCGTCTCTCGTTTCATTCATTCTCGTAGTCGCGGCGGTATACGAGAAGAAGACAATGACGATGATCCACACGCAGCAGGATGGTGAGTGAAGCGGAGGGTAGTCGACGATCATTACCAGAAACGATACGCACTTCCGGTCGCAAATCAATTCTCTTCCATATCTTTCTCTCTCGCCCTTGCGTTCGTTTGGCATTTATGGTTGGAAGCCTATAGCGATTTCATAGCCCTTGGTCATACCGACTCGAAGCATCCCGAAACATCATGGGATAGGTTCGGATTAACTCGTACTATTCGCATTCCTCTCTCCCCGTTTTATCCCTCATTCGCATGGAACATGCTCCACCATCGGATGGACCAAGGACCAGTCACAGAGAGGGATAGAATGCGATTTCGAGGACTCCATAGCAAGAGGGACTAAAAGCACCGAGTGGCTGCGGTATTCGTGGATACATGAACGTTGCAAGAGAGGCAAAGAGAGAGAGAGAGCAACAGCACACTCAGGGCAACCAGAACTCTCGACCCTACGAAGCCGCGCGTTTCCCCGTCACGCCTGCTGACCACAACTATATACGAGGACTCGGGTCCACCTCGGTCAGAGAGCCACCCCCGCACGTTTCACTCTCTCGTTCCATCAACTACCCCTTTAGACTCGGTCTCTCTTTTTCTCTTTCTCCATCTCCTATCACTTGGTCCGCGCCGTATACACACGCGAAATGCCTGGATTTTCCAGCTTCCCATATACACCAGCATCCGGGACAACGTTCCAAGAGTGAAAGAGAAGGTCGAGGCAAGAGCAGAAGTAAAGCCAACCAAGCCACCACGCTGACTACATTACGACCCTTATTATTGCAATCGCTTTTTCCTTCGTTCCCTTCACACTAACACACACCCACCAACCCAACAAATTTCTCTCAGAGTCCTGCTTTTGCACTCAAACCCTTTAACGAAATTCCACCACGGCGAAAGGTCGCAACGTCGTCGTTTCGTCTCTCTACCAAACGAGAGGTGCCCCGAAAACTCGTTGATTTTAACTAAATAGCTGAGTTATGTTAAGAGAAATTCCCGTTGGGATTGCTTTTTGCTCTACGCTCAGCTTTTCTTCTTATTGAAAGTCGAAAAGGGTCTGACATATGGGATTGTGTCTGGATCGTGGCCCTCAATAGTGAATCGTCAATTTGGATCAACTTGGATATGACCGATCGACCTGGTTCAAATCGCGAGGCATCTTCGCATCGATACCAACAACAAAAGAATTTCTGTCGTGACCAATTCCTGCGAGGACAAAGATCTGCTCTCCAAACCCAATATATTTAGTAGGCAAACGTGCGGAAACGCGAGACTCTCTGCGTGCAACATCATTAACTAAGCGAACCGCGATCGGCATCGATTTAGTTCCACCATCGCGACAGCAAAAACCTTGCGAAGAGCTCGCGGAGAGGAAGAAAAAGAAGATGAAGAAATGTGACCTGGCTAGCCATCGATCTGTGACAACTACTTCCGGCGAACAGGCCGAAATTTTTGCTGCTTCACAGACCGATCGCGTTAGAATTTTTCTAACGGTTTGCCGCGATGAGCTCAGAAACACGTCAATTGAAATCCTTCCCAGCGACATCGGTCATTTCGATCAAATTGCGACAAATCTGTGAAATTCTCTGGACGAAAAAAAAATTATTCGTGTTGATTTGCTCTCGAACAAAATTGGTGCGAATGAAAATATCTCAGAGCCTTGGATTAACTTTCACCCAATGAGAATTGCAACCAATGGATTGCAGGAAATTTTCTAATTCCCTGCAATCAACGACTCTGGCTCTTTTTCATCTCATTTTTCCATCGTATGTTTCCTCGAATGGCAAGCGAGTTGTCGCATAAATGTTGGGGCTGGATTTTCATTAAAAAACTTGGTACATTGGTGGATGATTTGTTGTTTTTTTCCCCAACTCGCGGGATACGGGGATTTATACGATTACAAATCGAAGCTCCATAAAACAGTGAGGATTTCGCGTTCCTTCATCCTTCCAACCTCTGATTTCGGGAGCTCTAGATAAATATCATATCGCTGTTACGTACACGCGAGACAAGAGA
The DNA here is from genome assembly GCA_037043255.1 of Diadegma fenestrale. Classification (NCBI taxonomy): domain Eukaryota; kingdom Metazoa; phylum Arthropoda; class Insecta; order Hymenoptera; family Ichneumonidae; genus Diadegma; species Diadegma fenestrale. The sequence continues at coordinate 6,075,932 of CM073315.1, forward strand.
TTCCCGAAACGAATTGGTTATTGGCAAACGTAAATCCAGTCGCGGGATCCTTCGCATCTCCGCCTCCTGCTCCGCAGTTCGCCGTGACAATGCCAATTTTATTCGCGCGACAGAATGTACGCGAATGTGCGTTTCCGATGACGTATAAATCAGCCTCCGGAAAAACACAGGCGTATTTCATCAGGAAAAATGTAATAGCGAATTCTGCCGAAGCGAAGCAAAGCTTTTGGGAGCAAAGAGACAAATTTCGCGATGAAATATTTAGAGGAATGTGAAATCTCGTTTCCAGCAGCGTATTATGGCAAAAAAAATGGCAATCGAGATTCGGGCACGTTATAGTCTTTGGCGATTATTGATTTTTTCGTTAAATGGTTCTTACACGTGTAATACTCCATCATATTTTGATTGTATCGGTAAGCGGTGCTGAGGTCCATTGCGACGGCGGCAGCGCGTCCTTCGGCCCGTCGGCCGTCGGCTGCTCCTTTCGCTGCTGTGGGAATCCAGCTGTCTGTCGTTTCCCCTAAACGCCCGCTACATGAGCCGCCTGAGATTCATCGGCGGACGATCTAGAGCGACACAGGACTTGGGGGAAGACTCTTGACTCTCGATAAAGACCTCTTACGAGCTTTCCAAGTACTTTTCGATGCGCCGCGGTGCATACACTCACAGAAGCCACACAAATACACACGTACACAGAAAACACAACTGGAGACACAACAAAAACACCTTATAAAGAGGATTTTCCTTTTTCTTTTCCTTTTCACTCGTGATGGTATTTTATGGATATATTTCACGCTGGAAACGCGTGGCTCAATGGCCGAATCGTCTCACAATGACTGTCATCAAGAGGCTCTTTGTGAGGGACAACGGGTGGCGGACCTTTTGGCCGGTCAATGGGCCCGGACTCACCTAGTCCCGTCATTTTTTCTATATTCTACGGACTGGCGCACTATTTTTCTTGAAATTCTTTTACTATTTTATCGACCCCCGGCTCTTGTAATTGTCGGGGAAATTCGAGCATGCGATAATCATTACGGGGACGAAAATCGCTCCTGCGTAGATAATATCCGCGATAAGAGAACGTCGGAGAGATCAATTTTGATGGTGTTTCCCAGATCCGGAAGAAAAAAAACACACAATTATTATTTCGATACCACTATCACTTTTTTTTTTATCAAATCCGTAGTTGGTGATAAGAATTCGAATCTTGGATCGCACCGGGAATTTAATTAGAAAATGTCGTTATCAGCGCACGGGCAAACTCCGTCGCTGTCGCTTCACTAGTTCGGAAACTCGCGATCAATCATGTCCGCGAAGTTTGGTCGTTCAATCGATGCACCGCTTTAGTTTTATCTCCTCAGTCATTTCAACAATAATCCTCGAGTTTTTTGCTTATTTTTCGGTGCAAAATCATGTTTACTCCGACCAACGTCACTCTTTCGTGCACCAACGATTGATAATCCACCGGTAAACGTTACTCGAAGATCGTTCAGACAAAAACGTTTTTTTTTGTACCGATCTGATCAAAGACTCGATCGTAACTGGGCTCGGGATCAATTCCGAGATGGTTGTTGACGAGAGGACTCGTGTCGTGTTGAAAGAGGGCAGAGAGCGCGGGAACACACGAGAAATTTGATACACAGTCACCGTGTCGTTGGATACCGATGTAACGAAGCTGCAAGAGTCTTCATTACGAGTTGGTAAGATCGAGAGAGAGAGAGAGAGAGAGAGAGAGAGAGAGGATGAAATATAAAAAATGGAAAAAAGTATCGCGTTGGTTTAGGAAATGAGATTTTTTGACGTGTGAGACCGCGCGAATCTCTCGCTCTCTGGTTGTAAACTCAACTAACGAGCGAAAGCATGGAGCGATACAAGTTTTGCGCGTTTCTGGCGCGGGACACGTGACTTTCGGGCAAAGTTCTGTTGGTTCGAGGGTCGCTTCGCGCGCCACGGATATGAGATTTCCTGAAGGTGGTGGAGGAGGAGGAGAAGTTGAAAGGCGCGAAGGGGCTGAAGAGAGCAAGAGCAATGGAAAAAGGGGAGGGGAAGAGAGAGCCTGAGCTTTCATCCCCCAACGAGGCAAGGCCACGCCTTCGAACCCTCGCACGGGGTCCAGCATCCCTCGAGTCTGCGTTCCGTTTGGTCGGACTGATTTTCATCACGTGACGGGTCGACCGGGGAGGGATGGAATTTAGGGGCGGCGCGCGACTTGAGCCGCGGGTTGCCGGGACGACTGCAGCTTTCACAGGAACGCGGGATAACTTGGTTATATCGGCATCCCCTTGCTATCACGTTCGAACTCTCGGTTTTCCGTTGTCGCGACAACGACAACGTCCAAGATTTTTCATCCTGGTGGTGGTGGTGGCCGCGACAACGAAGCGAGCGGTAAAGGTTGCGAAATACACGCTCGCCAGCTGGTCTACCGCCAACAGTCCCACGCGAAATCACGTGGATCCGTGAATAAGGAGCGAGCGAGACAAAAACGAGAAAGACCAAATTTTCCCTGCTCTCGCCTCGCTACTGCTTATTCATGAAGCGTCGGGGTAAACCGAGAAAAAGAGACGAGACCTTCGCTGCTCCTCGAGCAAACCGAGACCAATACTCACGAATCCTGGCATGTATGAGAAAAAAGTGAACGAACCTCTTGCACGTTTCCATCTCCTCGACTGCATCCTTTTTTTTTATCCATCCAAACTTCTCATGTGTTCTAGTCAGGAATTTAAGAGAATTTTCAACCTCTACAGAGATCTTAGCGAATAATCCCAAATCTTGAATATTTTCCCACCTTAATTTACTTTCCCCCCGAAACCCCCCGAAACCCCCGAAAACCCCCGAAACTCCCGAAACTTTACCATTCGCGAAAAGAGTTTTATCGAAACGAGAACCTGCACCAACGTTTCGAATTACACAATATTTTTTTCCTGTTGAATCGACCTCACCCTCAATGCAATTGCCATATCGAATGAGCTGTAGATTTCTCCATAAGTATCGAAGGGTGGCATCTCTTTTCTCATATCTTGGCGCTACACGTCTCAGAGCCACACAACGTTCGTGTACACAGACACAAGCGCACGTAGGTGTATAAAAATGAGGGGATAGTAAGTAGGGTCCGGATCGCGCCCGGAAGGTGCGGTCAGCCATCGGAGATGGCGTCGGTGGGACCGCCGACGGGCCGCGAATCTCACAAGGGCCGGTTTACATTCGAGTGCATTCGAGTCTCGAGTACAGCTACGAGCTACAAGTTGGACTCTTGTTTCTTTTCCTCTTTGCTTCCATTCACACTTTTGCCTCTTTTTTCCCCTACTCACGGGTTATCTGGATAATTCGAAGCCTGCGAGACGAAAGGGCGTACGCGAGACGATCCAACAGAGCGAGAGGTGGAGGTTTGCGACGTTTTTGTCGTCACCACTCAATTCAACTAGAAGTGCGGCGATGTTTCGTTTCGTATCTTTCTTGCCCTCATCCACTCCCCTTCTCTTTGCCTCTCGTATCGTAAAGACACGAGATACGTGCGGGATATCCTCCTTTTTTTTCTCCTTTCTATCAATACAGAACGAATCACCTGCCTCGCGGCAACACTCAAATGTTAAGAGATTGACTTACGCAACCGGTGTTGTCTATCCGATACACTTGGCGAATTCAACGTGAGATACACACACCGCGTATACCTTGCACGAGGAGGTGACGAAAGACGAAAAAATAACGTCCCCGGGAAAGGATATCGCGGTGAAAAGTACAAGAAAGCTTGTGCCACAAGATTTTTTTAAATCCATCTTTCGTGTGACCAAACGGACCAGAGTTCATCGATCTCTACAAATCGAGGACACTGCAAAAAGTTATTCGGACTGACACTCCAAACGACGCTTTTTAGCTAAAATTCGAAAAGTAGTGAAAAAAAAATCGGGCCCCTAGCGATCATGTAAAAATATCAAAGTTTAATCTGCGAAACGAGCAGGTGATTTCAACATTGCGTATGGTGACCGCTTTCAGGTCGCTGCAACTATCTTCCAGCGTTTATGCAAATGTCGAGATATAGTTATAAGAACGAGTGGGCATGAAAATTACGTTAACTGTATATACGTATTTATAGATAGGAACGATATACAGAGGCAGTAAATCTTCATAAAATGAATTTCCGTTCGATTTCATTGGTGAAACTATCTCTCGGAGTCTCTCGAGGCTTGTCAAGGTGCGTGGGACGTGTAACGCACAGCTCGGGCTGTTATGAGCACACAATGTGCACAACCACTCTCAATACATTTATATCTGTACTATGATGCTGTGTAATAGCAACGAGACTGAGAAGTCTAATCTCTCGAGGATCTGTCGAGGATCTCTCGTGAGATTACCACTTTGGCATATCATTTGCGTCAACGAACGAGGAGCTCGCTGCGCGTTGACGGCCAATATGTCCCAACATGATTGCAATAGTGGCTCGAGCCTGGTGTTTGCATAATTCTGTGCCTATTTCCTTCAAATTAGAGCACTTTTTGGAAAATGGCGTAGTTCGGAGTTTTTTTCGCGTTTCAAGTTGGAAAAATCGAGTCGATTTGATTTTAGTAGCAAAAAATAACACGTGGATGCGAATGTTGATTCGAGCGTGTAGGACGCTGGCGCGTCGCGTTGAGCGAATTATGGGGACCTGATCTGTGAGGACGTACACGTGAGCATATGGACGCGCGGGGTCGAGGGAATACCGAGAGCTAGATAGGAGAATGGCACAGATGCAGATGAGTTTGAGGCAGCAGAGGATTGTACGGTGCGTAAGACGAGGGCGGAGAATTGAGAGCTCAGCAGCAGAGAAATCGAGATTGGTGCAGAGCACAAATTCGCAGGGACATCGATCACGTGAGATCGAGGATTCTCGTGTGGCTACCTAATCACTGTGCCCTATGACAGACCGAGCTTCTCTCTATATCCTTCCTAATACACTCGGTCCCCTCTCTTTGCTTCACTCACCCCCCCCCCCCCCTTCCCTCCCTTTCCTTCAACCAGGTCCTTTGGTCCACACGATGCATTAATCTCATTTGTCATACGCGGGCAACGGAAGATCGAAGAGTCCAGGAGTCGAAGAGGACGCGTATGCTAAATTCAACAACCACCCTCTGTCCTGTACATAATATAAGCGTTGAGGCTTGAATTCTCGCTGGTGGCACTGACTCGAATGATGTATACGCGATGATTTGTTGGTGTAGATGACGAAATGACGAATGAGCTGACGAAAAATTCGTGTTTTGGTGATTGTCATCAACTTTTTTTTAAATATATTCCTAACCAAAAAAAATTAACAGGTTTGTCGAGGAGAAAAAAGAAAAAAAAGTCGAGAAATTAGTCCGAGATTGCCACGCGGCCACAGTAAATTCGATAATGAGACTGGGGCTCCAAAACTACTCGACTCGAGACTCGAGGAAAATGAAAAAGGCGATTTTTCTTGGATTCAAAAAATTATGTACGACCCGCTGTTGAGATATTTCACGAAAACAACGAGTTTGCTCTACGAGGAAACGTGGAATGAGGCAGAAAAAAGATGATATGATTGACGATAACGTCCGGAGGTTTTTTCCTCGTATTCACGAGCGCTTGAAAAAATGAGCAGACAACTCGTGGTTATTACGGTACGCCGTTGCTCGTTCTCGTATTAAGAGGTGCGCATATATGTTTCGGGCGAAAGAGTGAGATGCAATTATTGCAGTCTCGCTAATGTCTCCGAGTGGCTCTCTCGAGTGGAGCAACATTTGCCCGACGCAAGATTTAGTCGACGACATTATATATTCGTCGTTACCGCATGGGCTAACGAGAGCGACCGAGACGCCCGTACACGGTGCGAGACAACATCCGACGAAAAGAACGATACGCCATAGCATTCGGGCAAACGCGATGAAAGAGGGTAGGAGGCAAAAAAAATTTCAGCCAAGCAGCCGCGAGCTTGCCGCGGCGATAACTTACGAGATTTGATGTAAATAGAGCACTTACTTATTCGCCACCGTGGCACAAGTTAAAAATATCCTGTGGCTCCCCCTTCTCGCCCTCTAAAACGAAAAGCTATTGCGGGGAAAAAGTGCGCCAAAGACGTTTTCTTCGCGTTCTTCTTTTTTCTTCCTTTCCGTAATGAAAGCAATCAATTCAAGTCCCCGTGCCCTTGCAGCAACCCCCGGTACAAGCAGCCCTTAAACTTCAACTATCGGAGTCTCATTCATCCCCTCGAAATTTACACCGCACCGACGGCCACTCTTTTTTCTCATTCCTATTCATCTTGATTTGTGAATTGTCAATAAATAGTATTCAAAGATTTTTCAATTTGTAAATCCGCCTGCACATTGTTTCTTCATACGAATCGTAAAAATCGTTTAATCCAAAGTTTATACGACTCTGGGCACACTTTTTTCTTCTTTTTCGTTCTGCGTTACTTTCCCTAAAGGTGGAGGTTGTAAAATCAGCAAATGGGAAGGTTCGTGTCGGGAAAAAGAGGAAAGAGGACTCGAGGAAGAGAACGAGCGTTAGAGACAAGAATTGTTCGTGCAGTATTGCGAAATATATATACAGGGAGTGTATCGAGAATAGAAAAGGGGGTGGTTTGGGTTTCGAATCTCCGGGGGTTTCTCCAAGACGCTACTTCCATACACTATGTGCTTCTTCGCCACTGTGTTGGGATCTCGAGTTAGTCGAGGTTCAACGTTCCGAGGGAACAAGAGAGAGAGATACAAGGATGCGAAGGATGTAGAATGAGAAAAAGGTAAAAGCAGAGCAGTCGGTGGAGATCTCGGCCTCTTTAAAACAGTACTAAAGTATCGTTAATCTTGGCCGAAGAGTTGCCCCTTCTTTATATACTTTCTTGCACAGATAACGTTGGCTGGTGGGCAACGACGAGCCAAACTAGTTAGACACCAACACTTGATACAAAAATAAATTGCAACCAGAGCGACGATAGATCTCTTCGGGCTTCACTGCCGAAGCAATACGTTTCCTCAGCAAAATTAGTGTCTCCGAGATTCAAAAGAGCAGACTTGAAAACCAACCCTGGGAAACGAGGATCCAACAAAAAACAATGGCAAATTATTCAAATAATTGACTAATTGTTTTCTGAAAACAAATTTGTTTCGAGCCATGTTCGCGCAAAAGAGAAAAGCCACAAATGGATGAAAGGCAAGAAACATATGAGAAATTACTGTATTGCTTTTCATACCAACATCACAAGTGTGTGCGTGTGGGTTAGAATTGAAGAGCGGGCTTTTATGCCCACAGGGAAATGTTAAATGTCAAACACTCAACCCTCCCTCGTCTCAGGGGTATCTAAAGGCCACGGGATCATAATATTATTAAGTTCCATCCCTCGACGTCTCGTTTTACTTATACCGTGTATATACAACGTACACATACGCGTATCGCTATTTTTCGACTGGAGAAAAACCAAAGTACGTTTATTAAGTATGTATAAAATATTGTGAGAAGAGTTTCTTCGCCAACTCGGTGGCTTTCAATGTGCTCACCAACAGAAACGTGACAAATGACTCGAGCTTTTCATCGACATGTTCTTTATAAATATAAAATATATATATACATATATTTTACTTATACGATTACTTTATTCGCTCTACGATTTGAAACGCAAGAAGCCATCGATCAGCCTGCAATTTATTCACAAACCAACACGACCGAGTAAGATTTATTTTTCTTTCCTTCTTGAATACGAGGGGAAAAAAGCAATCGAATTATTCTCCAGTACTCACTAAAGAGGAGGACCTGCGATTCGAACTTTTCGATGTTTTCTTGCCAACGATTATTGCTCGTCGAATTTGCGACCACAGTCATATTTTTATTTGTTTAAACTTTTTTTAAATCTCGATTAATCTCACTGTTTAATCACGCGCGGAATAATTATCACTCGCCTCACGAAACGGACGAGAATGTTGTCGTGACCAAGTTCTCACTGATACTAAGCGCTCGTCTAATCAAATTGTAAACATTCAGCTTTGAGTTTTCACTCAATAACAAGCATCGTTCGTGTTTGCTTTACGATCGAAACGACAATTATTCATCGTGTGTTCGGTACAGCGTAGCTCAGTCGAAGAATTACAAATTTTTGACAATTTATTTTCCAAATGATGAGAAATTCCCGAAAATCCAAAAAAATCGTTGCATTAATTTTTTATTTCTACTGTCTTGCTGCGAAATTCTCGTTTATCTGTTCGAACAGAATTGCGTTTGGTAGAAATCTATTTAGGTGACGAAATGTCTCTTGCTGGACTATTGTCATGGGGAATTGCGGATGGGGGTGAAAAGTTGACCATACTTATTCCATATGAATACAAGTTTGTTAATGGAAAGAGGAAAGGGTTAACGCGGCACGCGTTTCGGGGAATATAATCGAGCCACGTATTTTGGGGTTTGATAAGGGGTCGAGGGGGTTGCACTTGAGTGGTTTGTCGTTGTGGTGGGTGGAATATCTGGACGAGATTCTAACGTAACAATAGGTGAAGAGGGTTTCGCAGCAACTATGAGCAGAGTCAGAGAATACAGAGAAGAGTATACGAGAAGAGGAAAACGCGAGAGAAGGGTACACCGGATCTAGGACAGGCACGTGCTGCCTCGTGCCGGTGGCGTCCGGGCCCTTGCGTGATCTATGGCCCGTCACTGTACGCTATAAATATCTATATACGTGTATATATGACTCGCGTATTATATGTATGGAAATTATTGCTACATCGTCGAAAAATGGGACCCTTAATGCTCCTGATCGTAACGTCCGTGGACAGCATCCCGCACCAAACATTACGCTTATTTTTATTGGATCAAGCAATATTTTTAAAACTTCGGACTCTCAAAAAAAATGGTCCATGAAATGGATTTTTCTTCCATCAATCAGTTGAAACTTTTACTTTTTTCAATCGAACGCAAAATTAAATTGATTTTTGGATTTTTGGTGCTTTTATGCGTGAGATGAACATTTTTTACGATAGTTTGAAGATTTTCTGGACTCGGAGCGGCCGAGTGCATATTCGTAATGTCCAATCGCCATTGCATATTGCGATGGTGGCGGAAGATCGAGGGGGGAGGATGTGGGTGGACGCAGCGCGTTGAACGAGAATCGTGTGGCGTCTCAAGGTGGCGATGTCGGGAATATAAGGGTGAGATTGGGGGTTGATCCGCGAGGGACTAGCGTCTCACTCTCTCGCGAGGGTTAAACCGTGGGGGTGGTGCATATTTCACGCTTGCTGGTCCCATCTCGTGGAGACAATCTGAACCAGCGCGGATACATCATCGCGTGACGCCGCGTAATAACCAACCCCGAGGCGAAAGGGAAAAGGGAATGAGGAATATTACGATGGCGAGAAGATGAGAGAGGACGGAAAAAAAATCAAAAGAGAGGGAAAAAGGCGAAATATTCTCTCGGTCAGAGAAAATGGCTGGGCGACCACGAGAAGCTCTTCGTCTCTCCCAGAAACCTTCTTATTTATTCATCTCACCTCGACGAGGAGCAAGCATTTTTCTCCCTCTCCCTGGCTTTCTCTTTTATCCTGAATTTTCTCCGCACCCACCCACGAGATTCGTGCCCTCGTTCTTTTTGCTTTCATCCCCTTATCCCTTTCTCTCTCACTCGCTCTGTCGCACTGCTCCAATGTGCACTTTTTTTTGCTCCCTATAAAACACGTACATTCGCATTTTCTCCGATTCCTCCGCTGTCCTTTTCCTTCCTCTTTTTTTCTACTCTTTTTACTACTTCTCTCGCCAAACCTCATGCTCAAGCCCGCATTGGTAACGCTTGCTTTCACGAGAGACACTGTCACGTACGCCACGCCCGCGAGCTACCACGAAAAATGAGCAAAAAACGAGTAGATTCAAGGAGACAAAAATCTAGAAACGAAGATTTCGTCTATGACGCGTGATCCGAGCTACAAAAAGTTTCTTATCCTTGGAAAACCATCTTGAAAGTTTTCCCACGTGTAATTATTCATCCTGTACTAATTCTTAATAATTTTTTCAATGGACCATTCTCTATTTCTGCCCTCGGAGCGCAAAAGTCTCGAGCGGTGGTTCACATGTGCGTGACTGTCGGAAGAGCGACTGCAACTTCATCGACGACACGAAACGATACGCGGCATGATAATAAAAAGAGTTTTTTGGAGCTCATAATAATTTAGAGCCGTGTTAAAGTTTCAAAATGTTGAATTGACGAGAGGACTGCGACGAGAAATGTGAGAGAGAGAAGAGAAACTAAGAGGCACATACGATATGCTTTTTCTAACTGATGCTGGATTGTGGTGGCGGGGTTATATGTGTTTTGCGGTGCCACTTGGAGAAGGCTATTTGTCGGATGACAAACGAGCGTCGGGCTACGTGGGTGGCTTCGGTGAGCTCGCGGGAAATGGTGAGCAACGCTCCGTGTCGCCAGTTCGCTTCTCATTCTCTCTCTTACCATTCCTCCCTCGCCTTCTCGCGCTTTCTCACACTCCTCGCGCTCACTCTCAACATTCGCGCTTCTCGGTTCGCATCTCTGACATACTCATAGACAAGTGCACGAAAAACAAAGTATTTTCCTACTCCACTTTGTTTCACTCTGTCGTCTCTTTTGCCACGCAAGTTTCCTCAAATTTTTCCAGTTCCATCCCATTCCTGGGCGCAATTCAAATGTTTTCTCCAATCTCGTTTATTCGCTGTAATTTAGAAAAACGGAGGCGGCAGTTTAGCACGTGACAGTCCGGGGTTTTATGTAGATGACGGAATTGTAAACAAATCTCGCGTTTGGGAGACGGCCAGTCGCTTAAATATCAAGCCGGACACTCGTGAATGCATATGCACATGGCTATAGGTTGCGGAATTGGGTAAAGAGGGAAACTGGCTGTATATTATGCACCTGGTGCAATAGCACCTGCAGGACCGCAGCATCGGTAGATCAGAGGTGGAGAATCATAGCTCAGGCGATTTTGGGACATCCAGCGAGTTTGTCAGAGAGACGGAAAACGGCTGAACGTTATCTGTCTATCGCTCTCGCTCTTTTGAGCAAACCCTCTGTCACGGGGGAGTTGCTGTTAGCGAGAAAGCCTCTCGGATCCGAGCTAGCGTTTGGAATGGAACCACAAAGCCTAACAGAGAGAGAGAGAGCGAGGGAGAAAGTCAGAGACAGAGACAATTCCTGCTGGCAGAGCAATGCCAACTGTATCTCTTGTATACAGAAGCATTTCAGGATGCATTTCGCATACTGGCCAATGTCCGAGAGACCCGGACATCCGTATAAATGTCAGGGACTTATTGGCTCTTTGCCTGCTACACAATCATCAGAGATCGACACGTTTCATTGGGGCTAAACGTAAAAAACGTTCCAACTTCCCAAATTACGTTATTTTTTATAATTATCGATTGATTGAACGCATGAAAATAAAAAGTCGCGAGATTTTAAGTGAGAAAGTGGTTTTTAGGGCTAGGATTTCTCTTGTTTGCCGTAGAGTTTGTCGAAGGTTGCCAATGACTGTGCAGACTGCCAAGAGTCATATTGACTCACCCTATTAGTGGCACCAGCATCAAATTTGCGGAGAAGCAACAGCGCAGCAATGTTAACCCTCGCGTTCGCTCGCGTAGGTGTATATGCGTGTCCTCGTAAGTTATACGCGGACGTATATACATATTGAGATATACAGATATACAAGAACCAAGCTTTGGTAGATCGTCGAGAGCAAGAGGGAGGCACATAATGTCTAATGGGGGTGATTGTGCTCGGGCGCCGTGACGGATCAATCTGCCACCCCCCCCCCCCCCGGTACGCCCGGGCTCGAGCACCCTTGTCCGCATTTCTCCGCTGCTCTCTCTCGCTCTCCCTCACTCCAATACAATCTTGTACCCTCTCCGGAGACGCGTTTTTATTCTCCCGCCGAAAATCCAAAATCCGAGTGTCGATACCGCGTGAAAAATGAGCGATTCGTCATGAGCTCCCCGTAACACGCGTGAAAATCGAGCCGAACATGCCAAGAAACGCAACAATCAGAAACTTGATTCTAATCCAGCGGTTTTGAGCGGTGAGCTGAGAAAAAGGCAAAGAGACGCGAAGATTGACCAATAATCGCCAAATCCTGCAAACTCTCCTGCACTTTGTGCTCATATGCTAATTTTTTATGATGGTAAAAGAAAGATTATGTCACGCTGGATACTTTGTGGGGTGCTGGCAATTAATCTTGCAACTATGGGCCACGTTAATCGAGACGAAACAAGGGCTGCTTCCTCGATTATTAGATTCTCGTATTATGCACGCATAACCCAGCCATTTCTTGTATATATAACTATCCATGAAATTAGGAAAAAAATTGTCAAATCGCCCAGTCACGAATGACAATGAACCATAAAATAGTAATTATAGTACGCCACGACAATGAAATAAATTATTTATGCATTTTCGTCACAATTCTCGACGACAAGAATTCGAGATGCAGCGGCTAATGTTTAGAGAGAAATTGAGTCTGAAAAAGCCGGAGAACCGAATAAACGATCGAGACTGTCCCCGAGCTGTGCTCCGCGATGGCAAATTGAATTAATAAATCATATTAAATATGAAATAAATAAATATTTTGGGAAAGTTTTTCAATAAAATGGAATTTTTAAGTTTCCCTCGACTTTATGCGATTTTTGTGGGTTTCTCAATGTTGACACCGATACGAGAAAAGTTGACAAATGTGCAGTGATGCATATAGTGCATCAAGGTGTTATATACATCGCGACAAGTTTGTTTATGCCGAGAAAGCACAGATGGCGTTAGAGGCCACGAGCCAAGCAAGTCGATACAGAGACCACTCTCGGATGAGAAAATCGCGGGATTATCGATAGCGACTACGAGCCCGAGAGAGGTTTTACCCCTTAGCTCATCAAGTTACGCGTCTTATCTCGACAGATTGCGCATTGCTATCTTATTGACTGCTGAATTATCGATGCTGCTATTTTTTTATTCAAGCACTAGATTCCTTCGCGCGACTCTACGAATTGTGCACCGTGTCATCAACATTTATTTCGAAATTTCAAAAATTCATATTTTCTGAACGTAAAACTTTTGTTGTTATCAGAAAAATCGATTTTTGTGATTTTTTTTCTCGAATTTCAGCACGTCAATAAAAATTTCCAAGTATCTCTCTCATAAATTCGCATTGAATACTGTAAATTATAGTGAATTTTTTATGTCTATCTTTTTGCACGATGCAGCGTCGAGTTATCGGTCGATGTATATTAGCAACCAGGAAATTTCACGTTGCATTCGGCGCTGCAACGTGAGAGCGCGACTAATCGATTGTACGAAGGTTTACACGCTGCTATATAGATATTATAAAACCGATTCCCATAGCGAAATGATTCTTCCATTCTGTTCGTTTTGCGTTATAATTTACAGTCTGTCGAGTGTCTCCGCGCGACTGGATTAACCAAGGACGTCAAAATGAGAGAGTTGCAGTTATAAAGACTAAAAGAAATAAAAACGCATTCAAAAATAAAATAAACAATTGCTGTCTCGACTACGAACATTGTTTCGAATTTCCCGGCCATTTTCAAATGCATTTTTAACGATATTGGAATCCAAATTGAACGTGCCTCAGCAGACTTTAGCTAATCCGGAATTTCCGGGAGAAGTCGATGCATCAGAAACTTGTACTTTGAGTCAACTCAGCGTGTTGCAAGTAACTAAAATTGAAGTGATATAAATCGATGGTTACAGGAGCTTGAGAAAATGTCCAGAACGTCCATTTGTACAAAAAGTAAACTTTTTCGTAAAGATGCATTTTTCTGCATCTCATTAAGAAAAATGCATTTGCAGCACGTTCCATTATAATGTTGTGGGATTTTCAGATTCCAGCGAAAGGTGACGCGATAAAAACAATAAATTTTCATAATAACAATCATAAGAGCTTGTATATACATCGCGATGTACGCGATTAAGTTTTGTGCTTGTGATGCTGCCGTTCGTTCGGCTTCTGCCTTTGCTCCCGGGTAGTTAAGAAGTGCAGGCGGCGAGTTGTGCACCTCCGGACCCGACGTGTTACAGGCTCTAACCGCAACAGCGCGTCCCTAACCGCAGATATCCCTTTACTTTACTCCTTATGCGAATAGAGTATATCTGTAGGATCGCCCGATCTTTTCTGGGCAATAGATCCCTTCGCGTCCACTTGCACCCCGTGACTCGGCGTTTATATACTTTTCGCTCACTCCCGCGACCATAATTACCCGACGATTGCGCAGGATCATCTCACGGAGCTACTTATCGAAATTATATTTATAGTTTCCAACGTATAAAACGACATTTCGTTTTTTTTTTTTTTTATGATTTTTCGTCATTTCGATACTAACAGCTCTGATGCAAGTTTTTCCTCAGAGTTAATTTAACTGAATAGCAACGCAGTTAGCGAGAGACGATGACTCATGACGGTATTCGCGGTTCATGTTCAGAAAAGCAGAGAGAGAGAGAAACGAGAGCAGATAGAACGCAAATCGCTTCCTGCCTCCTGAATGTCGCTCGTCGCGTCTCTCTATCCATACGCACTACACAGACGAGCTGTCTGTTGGATGAATTTGTGAACTCCATGCGTGCATCGTTGGCCGATAAAAAGGCGGCGACGAAATTAAATTCTCTGACGAATCTCGCGGTTCAGGCCCTTTCGTTTGCCAACTCTGCGCACTCGCGTGTATACACAGTAACGCCGCGATCGACTCTTTGTTTTTTTTTTCTGACTCTCGATCTCACAGAGCGCATCTCACGCTCGAGTGCGTGTGTCCGCATCGAGACTTCCAGAACGCAAGCATCTCGTCCCTTTGTCCGACCCCCAAAATTTCTGTGTCAAACACCTTGAAACTGTTTTTCCAGCACGACCACACTGAAAACAAAATTTTGTTGAAAACGATCGATATTTTGTTGAATACGTTAAACTAAACGTTTTTTTTTGAAAAATCACGAAAATTTTGTCATTCCAGCAGAAAACATTCTAGAAAATCGTTTTCGGAAAGTAAGTTTTTGTCATTCCAATCGTAAATTTTGCTGACAGTTCCGTTACAATGAAAAATATTGTCGAAATAACGAAAATTTTGAAATGATCCCAAAATATTTAGTTGGCTGTATTCAACAAAATATCGACGTTTTTCGACAAAATTGAATTTTCAGTGTGGGCTGTCATCTTGGAAAAAACCATCCATGCTCCACGTAATGTTGGTAATGGATGTTGCGACCAGCCACAGAATGTGCACCTGAAGTAAGAATCTCGTGATACCTTCCCTGGATCCACAATGTATACACATTTGCCATGTATTTATTATGTATATCGTCGCTGATGTAAATTTCTATAAAATGTAGAACCTTCTGCTCGAATGTATAATTATTATTATTTAGCAGGTTATATGTGTGTGTGTGTGTGCATATATCGAGGATTAGCATAAATTATTATCTCTGGCAGTATCTCGGTTTGATATATTTATTCACTTCCACAAGTACGTTCCAACTATTCTCGAGCCCTCAGAGCACGTACATATAAATGAATAAATAAAGCGACGTGAATTAATCGTCTTTAATCGCGCCATAAAACCGTTTCCTTTCGTTGTAAAAATGGCAAACGCTCGATTAGAATCCAAATTTGAATTTGCACTAATTTTGATGAGAAATGCGATGAAAATTTTGTAGGATTCTATTTAATGTCGAGCCAAAGACATTTTTGGTTTTTTTTCTGTGCTTTTTCGATGTACACGATCGTCGGTCGATGTTGCTCGCAACAGGACAACAAATGACCGTTGCGAATGTGTCTACCTGAAGCGTTCTATCTGCGTATGTATATTCTCGCTCCATACCACGACCTACCAACGGACATGCCCCGGCAAATTACATGATTGCATACCTTTCGCACACGCTCGAATCCCGACGATAAACCGGCCAAGAGAAAGATGCAAAGAGAGCCAAGAGATCGAACTATCCTCGCCGTGTTTCGCTGCGGATTGTATATCGCGTTCGTTCTGCCGTAAGTCCTCGATGTTTGTCGTCCGCGAGCCAGTTCCGTTCTTTCAGGTGTTCCATGAAACTTTTATAAACGGCATATTTTCCAACCAATCCGCAGCTTCTCAGCCGATGAATTTCAACATTTTATTCTAAATTCCTCAAAAAAAGACAAAAAACCACCGAATCATCTCAGATTCCTCCCCACAATTTACCCGCCGCCAAGAGTAATCGGAAGGTTCTAAAAAAAGACCCTCACACTGAATAGAAATGCGACGCTGGTTAATGAAACAAATTGGAGCTTTCACGTGTATCTTGGCCGCGGAACGAAATAAAGAAAAATTAAGTCAAGACGTTATGAAGTGAACTAGTAAACTCCCTGGCACTCTAATAATGCATCACTCGCGATGCATACATAAGCGAGTGCACTGCATGTAAAAATGGAAGCAAAGGAATGAGTACGAGTATGTACGCATTAGCCACCAGGTAAGGGGGCAAGATACGCAAGTTTGTGAACCGCGAGTGCTCGCCCGCTGATAATGCGAATAAATCCTCCAATCTAATTGATATGCTCCGGTATTCAGGCGATCGCCGTGGTAAGGCTAATGTATCCAAGTGCATGATTTTCACTATGTATATACGTTTGGCTACTAGCAAAACGAATTTATATGTGTTTATGAGCTTTTACATACATATACGAGCGCGTAAGGGTTCGTTGTTAAGTAGCCACGTCCGGATAACTAACCGACCGGCTTCGGCGTCGACCCAAGAAAAATTGATAACGCTTATGGCATTCCCTTCACCCTGCCACGCCGTTTTCTCCATGCAGAGCTCCGTGTATCTTTTTTATTCCTCTCATTTTTTCACAACTGATTAATTTATATAAGCAAGTTCCTTCCGCGGGAATTCCGGCGCGCGATATCACGTTTCATATAAATTTCTCAATTTTTATCACTCTATCGAATCCAATGATCGTTAGTAACTGCGATTCATATTTTTATCCAATCTCAGACACTTATGGACACATCGAGAGCCCCGTAACGATCCGATATCCGTTAACGCTGCACATTACGCAACTCCGCGCTACTCACGAGTAGATCGCGACTTTGGAATGGAAATGAGACGAGAACTCAATTGCGTGGGTATCGTTCAGAGTCATCGAATATTCAATGCGCTCATTTGGACTATTTTCTTTAATGAAAACTCGTAATGACGGAAGTATCGACTCTCAGGAACTTAAATTTTATTCTGCGGGGATCAGGATAAAAAAAAACGGAAGCTTCAAATTAAATGGTAATTATTCAACATTTCGTCGTGCGCCAAAATCTTTTTTCCTGGCGCAGAATGTTCGAAATCTCGGGCTGATTACTCTGTGAATTGTTTTTAATACCGACTCCGGCTTTTCGTGGAAAAGACTATTTAAGCTTTGGTAAAAATTCATTTGGGCTCGGTTATTACGACCGATAGGATCTCACAAAATTCATGGCAGTTCGTGTCTTTCGTTGTATTCCTTTGCCGCGATTCCCTCGTTCGTTGAACGAGAATGTAACGCAAAGGGAGGGAGCGAGAGAGAAAGCCGCACGTATACTTGCGCGCGAGGCAGGAGCGGGATGTTCCCACGTTCTTTGGTGAACCGACAACGAGGGACAAGGGCGAGGGACTTGATTCAAAGCTGGCGATGTAAACCTTTCATAATTCTTCGTACGTGTCCAGAAAATGAAATCAATTTGAGAAACGTGCATTCCAAGACGCAGTGACCAAAAATTTGCCTCCACAAACATCGATTTGCCTCTTTGGACAAATCCACGAGAAAAGAGAAAACTCGCGCGGATGCTGTGTAGCAAATAGAGCAGCAGGAAAGAATCTTAAAGTTGGGGATGCGAATGAGAAACAAGAAAGAAAAGAAAAGTCCAAGTTGGACGAGGAAGGCCCCCCACGAGTCGAGAATCGAGAGAGAAAGAGCACAAGGGGCGCGCGCACGGCCAGAGCTCTCGGTGTGGTCCATTGGAAAGAGATGAAAGACAGCGAGAAGCCTCGCGGCATCCCTTCTTATGCAGCGGTTCATACCCCAGCTGATCTTGTTCGTTTGTCTTTATTTCTATCTCTTACTCCGAGTCTCTTCGTACCCCTTTCCAGCTTGTAATTTTTTGTCTTACCGCCTTCCATCTCGCTTGTCCCTTTTGCCCTTTCCGCCTCTTTCTCTTCATCACGCAACATCACAACTCTTACTGTCTCTCCTTTCGTTCCTTCTTCGTCTCTCTCTCTCTCTCTCTCGATGTGTACGGCACGACGGACATAAATCTCTAGGTCGCGAGCCGCGTTTATACTTAATGTTGCCAATATCCTGTTTGATACCCGCACCAAGAGAGATTTCCGGCTTTATTAGCCCTGTGTTAGTAAAATAACAAAACACAAACACATCTATCAAGATATTTGCAGTCTCACGTTTTCTTCATTCTCCGCGGAGTAGAGAAAATGACGATTGAGAGAAAACGCAGAAAGGACGAAGGAGACAGCAGAAAAGCTGATCGACACGATGGCTGAATTTATTATGGTCACGCCGTGTGTCTATCTCGCTATTTCTATATAAAACGTTCATCCCCCTGGTCCAGAGCAAGATCCGTCGCAAACGGAATCTGCACTGTTCACGAACGATTCGTCTCGCACGAGCCCTGCGCACGAGCACTGATCGGTAAGTGCGTCAGGTGTGTCCGAGTGCAATGAGAAAACACACAGCACGGCGTCCAGTATATATAGAAAAGTATTGTTTTTATTTATAAAAGCGGATGGAAAAATAGGTTTAAAAAAAAAATCGTGTCGGATTTCCGGACGTTTTGGCTTTAAATTTCGTCAGAAGAGGATGATTCGCGTCTGCAGTTTTCAGGATCAACTACCCGTGATACGAATGAGGATCCAACCCCTTAAACGTAGAGCCCTCTGAGGATGAATCGAGAATTGAATCTCATGGCACTCGCCAACCGTTTAGGACCTCATTGTCGCAATTTTTTTTTCTATCCATGTATACTGTGTGTGTGTGTGTGTAGTACAGTACGCGAGGAGATCGGACTAGCGAGAGCTGGCACAAAACGCGTTTGCCGAGCCGTTTTTCTGTCAATCTCCGCGTGATCCCTGTAATTTCCTGTCTAGAAAACCACGCCGTTGCTTTAATGCTCCATTGTCTCAGAGCGCTCCCTCCGCTTTGCTACTTATATACCTCCATGTAAATACATGTAACGTGTGTATGTGCCGCTCGGACTCTTCGTACTACTTCGAGGAGCGCGTACTCCCACTATTTGAGCCGCGGAGCATAGACCAGTGGCTCTCATATTTTATTCTCCTACCTGTTAATACACTACTTGGCTTTAATACCAACGGTACTAAACTTGTCTCTGTACACAGATCGATTAAGTGTGGAAAATAACTCGATGAAAGGAAAACACGAGGTACCTACCAAGTTCTAGGAACTAGAACGCAGTTTGTTGTATTGACTATTCGCAATTGTTTCTTTAACGGTTGCAACTATTTGTACTAATCTCTTTATTACGTCGCTTTTCCTCTTGCCTCCGCTTGTTCTCTGTTTGTTTCTTCGAACCATTGAGAATGACATAATTTTCAGGGACGCTGATGCCTCTTCCGGACATTCTTTCAATCATTTTCTCGCCTCATTTTCTCACACGATTTTACTTTCAAGTAAAAACCAATGAATTTTCATGATTTGCTACTTTTTATGCATTAAATTGTCTCTCGTACTCACTGTGGCATTTTTATTGAATCAATGAAATTCCTCGACTCACCTGAAACATAAAAAAAAAACGAAATTTTCATTAGTTACACGTGGAAAATGAATTTTCTTGAATTTTTTGAAATAGCAATAAATTTTTTCGGGGACCAACATTAATCAAAAGTGAAACCTCAATTCTTGCATCCATTTCCATGGAAAAGGGGTTGCACACGTCGTGTCGAAACGGAAACAAAAAGGCATGTGAGTCGTACGAGCAAAGGTGGAACAAGCCAAAGGGTGGGGAAGAAAAAACGAAGCGTCGGGCATTGTGATGCGCAAAGATCGGTCACACGATAGACCCGGTCAAGGACGAGACTCCGGAGTCGAGTTCCCAGCCGGCTCTGCCACGAGCACACAGCAGCAGCAGCAGCAACAGCATTAACCCAACGAAACAAAAAGATAAAAAAAAAAGGAGAACAGCAGTACAAAGCACAACGCAAAGAGTAAAAATGCAATAACGTTCCTCCTGCAGATTCTTGATAATTGTATTTCGCCTTTAAACTAGCAAAGAGCAAATAGGATCGAAAAACTAAAGTGAAAATAAAAAAAAAAGTCCGAAAAAAGCTTCCAAGAGTCCAAGTCCATGGAATTCATAAATATGGCTATTAATTTTCTCGAAAAATTATACAGATCTGTGAAGGAGGAGAGACATAATCGAAAAATCTCAATGAGATCGGAAATGTCTGTAGTTTGCCAACGGAGCAAATATAATCATGAGCTACTATAAATCTCGTAACGTACTGGACTTTAAGAACAGCTAACTACGAAGGTAACGTCGTGTACCACATATTTACGTGTATAAGTGTTGCCGAGTGTAATAACGTAAATAACTTTAATACATTTATTTGCATCGACGTGTATATATATGCATAAATACAAATCTGAGGCGTGCAGAGAGAAAAAATAAACGAGGCTTGTCTTTCGAAAGAGCCTCGCCAGCCTCGCAGAGGCGTGAGCGATATTTCGTGACGTCGATAGAACGGTGTGACACCGCGTCCACAGCTAATGCAACTAAATGCACCGGACCCGTTGACTATAAAGATCAAATGATGGATTTTACATTTTGCTTCTAATTTCTGGAGCACTTTAAATTCCTTAAAAAATAAATCGTTACGATCGATTTTCTGAAATGTGCATTTTAATGTTTTGACTTTCATTTGCATCGATTTAAATGACAAAAGTATAAAAGAAATAAATGTGCATCGAAAATGGAGTGAAATGTGCATTAAACTTGATATTCGATTACACGAGCGATTACCATACCAAGTGGCTAATTTGAATCTCGACAAATTGGATCATTATTGCCTGAAACGAATTTCATTCGAAACCGATAAATCGTCATTGTCGATAAAGCTTCGTACGCGGGTCGAGGTGGAAAAATGCAAGAGAGAAAAATATCGCGCACTGCGCTGGTGTAACGCTCGCGCTCTCGTGTGTCTGTGTAGGTGCAGTACGTTCATGTGGATTTGTTGGAATGTACTTATATCATTCCTAATCCGTGCTTGCTTAGAACGAGAATTGCAATGCTCGAGGCGGGAGCCTGCAATTAGATGCATCGGTGCATGGAGGTGGCAAGCACGCGCTCTCCACAGACTTATCCACTGTTTTGTAGGGCTGGCACAGTCGCGCGCCTGCACTACTCCAGTCTTGTTATATCTGTATACATGTACGGGAGTAAATACACGCCATAGACGTGCGACGAGGAGAGAGAGAGAGAACGAGAGAGATTCAAACTGCGCTTCAACTCCTTGTGTATATATTTTTTCTATATGTATATAGAAATATGTGCAGCAGACTGCACGAGGCGATGCAACCTCGTCTGACCTCTCGTCGGCTTCCCGCGCACGACTCCCGACGCCCTCGCAATCACCGGGTCGACCTGCCGTTTGCCTCCGCATTAATTCCGCTCTGAGGATCGACCTGCTACGCCTCTCTCCTCACATATCCTGCATACTTATTATAATTCCTTTAAGGAAGCTTCAATCTCTATTATATACATATAACTACGCGTTATTCATGTTATTTTTTGCTTCTATTATTTTGACTCAAATTACCTCATTGCAGAGAGGGTTAAATTCAATATTTTTCATGATTTCAAATCGTTCATTGATTTGTTGTAATTTCATTTTTATCGATCGACCTAATTGAGACTAAAAATTGGGTCATTCGATTTTTCGAATTTGCCAATGACATTTTGATGGGGAAACGCTTTTTTTTCTGTGGGAACCAAAATGAATGTAAGGAAAGTCGTAATGGGGCTCGACAGGTTCGAGAATCTGAAATTTCGGCCGGTGATGTTACATTGTCCAACTGAAATGATGAAAAGTTCGCACGCGGTCACGCGATGAATTAAAATCAACGAAATATAGTATATACGAAGGGAATTTCTCGAAGCGAGTTTTGCTCGATTCTCAGGGTTAGTCCCGTGCGACGAGAGGGACCAGAGAACTCGGGGCCAACAGGTGCCAGAGAATTTACCGTCCCCTTCCGCAATTTCTCGTATCTTTGTCTTAATTCCCTCTCCCCATTCCCTCGCCTCTCTCTCTGTTCGTCCCTCGAAACTGCGTAAGCCAGGAGAATTGCTGCACCAAGTTTTCGTCGGAGCAGACACAACGCAGCTATGCCCCCGATCCTCGACCTCTCACTTCCGGCAATTTGGCGCTCTTGAAAATCAATGCTACGCGGCCAGACCAAAAGTTCCCATCATCGATACGCCCCAGCTAAAAGTTGCAGGCTGAGTCTGCGGAATCAATCTCACGAAATACAAAGTTTTGTGTGCGAGGCGATAACGAAAATTCTACAGAAATTCATTTGGAACAAAAAACAGCTGGAAATTTGTTTGTCGTATAAATTTCACGATGGTGAAGCCAGAATATTAATTTTCTTCGAGTCATTAACACGCTTTTCATACAGTTGATCGCGCACAACCTTTTCTGCCTTTTATACCCTCGATCGCTCGTTCCAGAATTCTCTGCACAGAAGAACATCATAATTACGAAAGATGTTGATGTTTTTTTCTTCCATTATTTTTCATAAGAGTGTACGTGTGTGTTTTCATCCATGCGTCGGAGCGGCGTGTGTTGCGGTTGGATTTTCAACATCAGAAACACGTCTTTGCCTTGGGAAAACTTGCGAAATCGATTGGAACCGCGATAATCTTGTCTCACTCCGATATCCAGCGAGTCATATCGGTCTGTCTTTTTTCTTTTCGTGTACGCCATTATGATTGTTTTCTAGCGAGCCGCTCACGAGGCGTTTGTTCTTCCTCTCGTTATCTTATTTTTCGTTCGTCCGCACACGCCATAATATTGCTGCGAGTTTCTGTGCAACGAGGGAATCATTTTTTTTAATTATTCAACTGCGTCCAACGCAGTTGCTCGTTCCAACGCGCGCTCCACAATTTTAACTCCGAAAGTTTGAGTTTTCATAATAACAATAATCAATTATTTGTTCGATGTTGCTTAAACAAAAAAATGTAAAAAATCCGACTACGATGGCGCCACTGGCGAACGAAGCTGGATGCAGATTGCGGACAGCCAGGATTTCCCTTTTCAACGCTGCGCTGTCGTCTTGATAGTTTTTTCCCCGTTTTTTTGAAATCTCTCAATCGCTCGATCTATCGAACCGAAACGATTGATTTTTGCAAAGTAACTCTCTCTCTTTCTATTTCTCGGTCTGTCTCCCTACAAGCCGCGGAGAAAGTTTTGACTTATTACGCTCATTTGTTTAGCTCATTAAAATTTAACGATGTATTTTCGATCGCGAAACAAAAATATTCCGATACTCGTTAAAATGACTTGACTGACGTCAATTAGATTTTTCAATTGTTTCTCGGCTGCCGAAAATGTAAGAAAAAAGTAAAGTTGTTTTTGCTACGTAACTCAAGGAGGCTCTTGTTCGTCATGACGAATAATACACAATCCTACTTTCGTTCTCTGGGTTACCGAGGGCATCGGATCAAACGAGGCTACATTTATAATTCTAAGACTCTCGCTTTGGTATCTCGCGCGAGTCTGGCAAACTAAACCACTTTCGATGCTTCGTATTAATACACGCAAGCAAAACATATACGTGGTGCACGCATGTGTAAAAATAAGGAGTGTAACACATTATATCGCGAGGATTCTTCAATCCGAACAATGGGGGCCGCGGGAGCAAAGACAAGGACGATCCCACGACTCCTATCGCTATGTAACGAGAATATTTCCCGCCCATTTGTGCCTCATCGTAAAATAATCGCGTTGACGTCGCGACGTTTCATCAGTCCTCCGATTTCGTCGTTTCTCATTACACTCGTTCCAACATTATAAAGCTATCGTCATGATCGTTTGAAATCAAATTGAAAAAATGTATACGAAAATAATTCAAAACCTCTAAAATTTCAATGAAACGTTAAAAATATGTTTTGAAAGTGAGAAAACTTGTGACACATGTTTGCTGAGAATCCATTACGACATTCCACTGAGCAATTAACAATTTAAGGTCTCGGTGTAACTTGCTGCTATTATTCTATTGTAAACATCAATTAAGACATCGCGCGTTCTAACCAGCGCTCTTTATCCTCAAAAAATCTCAATTACGTTTCATCAGAATTCTGCTCTCTCGTGTTTTATTCTAATCCGAAGTTTGGAATGTTTTATTTCTCTCGATTTAGTTTTTATTGGGGATTCTCCACGACTCGCCCTTCTTCGTCGTTGAATGGACGATAAAATTTGTCGGATTCAGTTGCACACTAAAGTTGCAGTTATGCAGAAAACGCTTTGCAGGTGAATATCCAGGAGCACCGTGACCAGACCTTATTGCGATGTTATAACATTGAGACTCTCTTTCGCACTCTCTTTTTCTCTTTCTCTTTGGCGAGCCTGGCGGGGAAGACTCTTCTCCGGTAGGTTTCCAACCAGGCAGAACGTATTTTAACCATCGCTTCTGTAAGTACATAGCAAACAGCCGAAGAGGTGGCTCGACTAACGAGCTGCTGCGATTCCAGCAACACACGCTTCGCATCAAGTTTGTACGCCACTCTGCATCTTTTTTTTCACCACCAAAGTTCCAATTTGGTTTGGAGCAATTTGATACTTTTTTCTTTCAAAGTCCCTCCGCTTAGTATCGGAGTATCGAAAACTCGGTTCCAGTCTCGACAGTCCCATGAAATGTGATAGGAAAAACGAGGTTCTCGTTGAATAACGCACCGAACGATTTTGAGAAATTGGCAAAAGAGTCTTACGGTGTAAAATGGTTCGAGAAGCAGAGAGCGTAATCGTGCTCACCCGCAAGAATCGATTTTATGGTGACCGAGGGCTTTTTCGATGCACACACTCAAAGGCGGCGGCGCTTTTACTAAAGGATTCCGGAGATATTGCCCCGCGCGCGAGAGACATTTTGTCCCGTTTTATAACTTCGGTCCAAGTCAAAAGTAAATTGTGCCGAGATGCTGAAAGAACGATCCTTACCATTCTCAAACGACGCGTTTGACGGTGCGGATGAGCGAATCGCTTGTTGCTCCTTTTGATTTCTCTTTACCTGCACTATTGCGCCCCGAGCTCGGACTATTAAAGTCAATTTTTCTGGTCCCTCTCATGCATTCTCTATTCCTCTCTTGCTCTCCCTTAGCGTAGGCGCGCGCCTTCGATTCTGCATCCGAAAATCCAACAAGGCGCGTTGAAATTGTTATTTTCTTCTCTCCGTACGCCCTTATCACTCCGAGTCACACACACAGACACGGAACGAGACAAGTACACGGTTGCCTGTTGCTTTTCAGTGTGTATTTACGGAAATTGCGGAGCGTAGCTCGCGGACTTGGAGTTTTCTGCCGACCGACAGTGATTCTGTCCCGCGCGTATAAAACTTTGTATATCTATAGCCGCTAATACACTTTGCCGCAGTTACTAGAACAGCCGGCAGGCCAACTATTACACTTTGCAGAAGCGAGCTAAGCTCCTCGCTTCTGAGAAAATCTTGTCTCCGGGTCATCTCCACGAGATGAGAGCGAAGCTTCGGGGTAAAAGTGAGAAAAAACATTATGTATGCCGATTGCTAAAGGAGTTTCGTTTCCTCAACAACTTTGAAAACAAAAACCACCAAATAATCAATGGCTCGTAAGCCAACCTGTAATTTCGCTCGACTCTCGTCATAATTTTCCATTTGTTCGCACATGATTATTAAATTCTTACAATCATTTTACTATTTTTTTTATTTTTTTGTCTCCCTCCACGCGTTTCCTTGCAATTATGCAGCGAAAGAAAAAATAATATCCACGGACAAGACACGCGAATCGAAACATCGTTATTAACATACTTTTTATACATTACGCCTGCGCGATCAAAGAAAAAAAATGGTATAAACAGGCGGCGCAACAAATGACTACAATTGTCGGAAAAAAACGTATTAGCGTTGCGCCGAGAAAATTGGGCTCGATAAGTAGCCAGTGATAGCAATCAAACGATCGATTATTCTCCATAGCACTCGAGAACTATATATTTTCATATGCTCCGTTTGGATCGCGCCAACGAGATCGTACACACGATCGAAACTTATACGAATGCGGTTTTTCGTTGCGAGCCTGCTCGCTCGCTACGATATTGTAACGCGCGCGCGCCAAAGACACAGTACAACATAAAGTACATAGAGCGTATAGAGTGTTGAACTAGCACCAGAGTCGCGTTAAATTCTCGTCACGTTACTATTTATTCCGGCAATTTGCCGCCAAGTACTGTGAGATCTGACGATAAAATCGCATTTCAATATTCCATGGTATTTGTATACATATATTTATAATTTGTACACACGTTCGAAAAGTTTGCTTCGAATCCGTCGCAGATTCAATGGTTGGTCTCAGTTTATTTCACAATTTTGAGTTCCAGGGAAGAATTGCCGAATAATTTGCGTGTTTTAATCGAGCTGTTTTGATCTTTTCGGACTTGAATACTAATTAAAAAAAAAAAAAGAATGATTAGAGACTCGGCGAAGGTATTCAGTGGCAAAATGTTGTTGATTTAGTTCTCAGGAATACGAGAGAGCGAAATTTATTTATGGAGCGTGTGAACCTCGCCCTGATTAGCATGTTTGCACTGGCAAGTCCTCCGTTAACTTTATCTTGACGTTCGTGTCGATGGAGCATAAGAAAAAATTCTCCTATGACGCACACTTTTGTGAAATATCGCGTTCAAGTCTATGAACGTGATCGCATATCACACACTGGCATATCCGCGTGTGTGGAGCTGCGTGTGGACAAGCTCTCGATAATCCTATGCGCAAACGTCATTAATAACTTAACCGAGATTGATAAATTCTCGGTGCGAAACGATGCGACACACTTATCCGGCGATCACCATCGCGCTGCAGAACGCAAGTCCGGTGAACGCGCCATAACGCGTGACAGCGATCGAGTTTCTCGGAGCAACCTTACCGAGAGAGGAAATTGAAATCTCGTCGCTCTCCGTACCGATCGAAAAACCGATCAGGGAGCGTACGATCGTTCGCTCAACTAGCCTCATGGCAGAGCGTGCGAAATGTAAATCATTATGCGCAATTCCTCGGAAACACCTCCTATGAATGAGGAGACCTTCGATCCAGATAAATGAGCGTGTGCTTTGCCAACGTCATCGAACGCTGCCACCGATAACTCCAGACCTCTTAATCCCAGCTTGCAATTATTCTTCAATACATACGGCAACGCATACGCAACGTATTCTTAATCGCTAATTCGGTATTAATTTTCCAACACCTTCCAAGTTTCCATACACTCATGAGCACCGCGAGCTGATGACAAATTGATGCCTAATCGCACGCAGAGAGCGATCCTCAAAATCGTTCTCTCCAAAATATATCACAAGAGCAATTCAAGCTTTTTTTTATGTCATTTCTTTGTATTTATCTAATCGAAACGTAAATCGAGTGTGTTCGTGTGAAACGTATGAATCAAAAAGCCAGATTCTCGTCTTCGTGGATGGTTGCTGAGCTTATCGAAGCGAGAGTGGCGAGTTACGCGACGACGACGACGACAACAGACAGCTCGTTAAGCCGGTGTGTTGGTCGAAGTAGTCTCGGGGCACTGTGTCTCTGTGCCACAACACGCGAATACGTAAGTTGTCTTTCTCTTTCTGCATTGCTTCTTTTGCAAATACAGCCAACATCATTACGTACATCGGTATACGCCATGTGGATGTAGTCTCGGGAGATCCGAATGCATTTTCTCTCCCCCACCAAAAATTGCGACGTCCCGCTGCCGCGGCGGGACACGCCATTTCATTTCTGCCAGTCAGATTTTTATGCAACCTCGTGAAATGCCACTAATAACAGAAACGAGGCGCGCTCTCGCCTGCTGTACCGATTTATATTTACATACGCTGCGGGATGCATTTTGCTCTCGATCCTTCTCTCTTCTTTATTCCGTAACGAGAGACAAAGATTTCATGAATATTAGCCGTTCGTTCCACGACCAAGTTTACTCCAAATTCGGCATCAACTTATTTGTTGCATTTTTGTCGAACCAATCAAACGGATTTCCAGAAAAAAAAGCGTACCAAGACAATATCGAATCAAGAAACGAAAAAATTTAAAAAATATCTGGAATTATTGATTTTGTTATCAATTATTCGAATGAGTAATAAATTCGAATAAATTCAGAGCAAAAATCTCGTTGCATCTTTCGCAAAGATAAGTCAGGTCCGAAGCACGAAGAGAGAGACGAGGCGAACCACAACTGGATTCTCGAACGGGAACGGATAGAGGAGCCACATCCGCCTTGACGTAGGCGCGGCATCGCATAGAGCAGCAACTCTCGACGGGAGTTTGCTCCCTGGAGCCCAGCCCGGAAAGAGAGCGAAGCTCTTTCTTCCTTCGACGTTCTATATTTATACATAGAAGCGCTTAAAGATGTTCTCGTGAGTACATAGAGACTACCGTGATAAAGACTTGCAAAGAGAGAGAGAAGAGTGAAAATATGTTTATCGTAGCATCGGTGCACTAAATTTTCCCGATATAATAAAATCGTCCCGAGTCATCGTAACGCTGTCCATGCAGAATTTACGACAATTTTTCGAGCGATACCAATCCCTTGGATCGTAGCCACAAGACCGCACTTTGGCACTCGTGTCACATGCTCGTCGTTTCGGCTTGCGAGATGATTAAATTGAAATATCCATGAATTTTCAGATATAAGAGATAAAATAGTTGTTACGAAGTATAAAAACTATTAATTACTTTGTGTAGCAATTAGTAAAGTATTACAAATAGTAACTTTCAAAGGTAGGTCGTCTCCAATAAATTGATCCTTTTATAACGAGACTGAATATTTTCTATTTCTTATAAAATACATAATCATTACGTTATCCCCAATGATTTTAAAGTGGACTTTTCATTGGTCCGATGCTCCTATCCTCGTAGGACGATAAACGCGATGAGATGAGAACGATGAACTCGATCTCAATGATCGGTATAATTATATATTCTGTTATGCCTAATATATAGCCGCCATAATTCTTTCGAGGGACAGGACACACACACGCGAACGCATATAGAAAAGCATATAACGCGAAGCTCCTCAGGTGCGGAGGTTAAAAGGAGTAAATACAAGCGATTTCTTGCAGAGAATTAGTTTTTAATAGTTGCCTCGTGAAATGCGATTATATGTACATGGATTCACCATAATCATCCGTGGAATGGTAAAATGGCGTATTCGTGATTTTAATAATCCTTTAAAACGGTCGATCTCATTAGAAGTTGAAGAAAACTGGATCAGCGTTGGAGTTGGCAGACGGTGAAGCATACACGATTTAAAATAATTTATCCTAGACCGAGTCTCGCGTATATGGGTACGAGACTTTTGTGCATAAATCAACTGCTAACGATCAAAAGGGCGTAAGCCGATGAATTTAACGGGTTTAATCATGTGGCAAATGTTCTTTTGCTCTCGATGATGATATATACAACGTGCCACCAGCACATTGGGCGGAGTGTATATACATAATGCGCACTGGTGTACCAACGTTTCGAGATTAACCGCGGGACCGGACCTTCGTGCGTGCTAATTGAATTTGATTATGCAATTATCCGCTTTCACCATCGCGTGTTCTTACCGTTTCTCTTTTCTCTTTCTCGCTCTTCGTACCTCTCTTTTCAACCCTGGTTATCCATCTTTTCTTGCTTGTCCAGCCACCGAACGATATCCCAGCTGTTGCGCGAGGGGACCCTCCCTGCTCCCGTACGAAGAGATCCCGTCTCGATGGAGCCGTTAGCTCATTCGGGCGCAGAGATCGGAACGCGGGCCTCGAAAGCAAACGGAAGAATGAGAAAAAGAGAACCGAGAAGGGTTCGCCAGCGAGGAATTACGAAATTGTATAGCGCCTCTAGCAGGTAACAACCCTGACCTGGGTTAACCGGTGAGTCTCCACCAAGATATAGCGACAAGGGGCTTTCCAAAAGGGATTCTCCGAGGCGTACACCTGCCGATTCTCTTTCGATGAGGTACACCCAAGAATTCGAAAGTCATTCAACTGCCTTGCGAAGCCACACTATACTGTGTCACTAGGTCAGTTTTTGGATAAAACAACAAGTAGCAATTTGCAACAGTGTTTTTTTCAACATATTAGAAAACAGGTGATCGATCATCATTACTTCGGGAATCTAGGCGAGTGTAGGCGTGAAACAGAGAAGATAAAACTGGCAGATCTGTTAGCCATTCAGAAGATTTCCATACGTCAGTGTCAGGGCTCGAGTGTTGCAGCAAACAGATAACAAACCGAAAACGAGACGCGAAGGATAAATCAAGGGAAGAGGAATTGCGTCGAAGAGCGATCGAACAAGTTTCGAGTTGGCGCAATTTCCGGGATCCCCGAGTATGAACGCAGAACGTATGAGGATCAAAGTACAGTAGACGCTGGAGGGGATAGTTAGGTATGTTGGCAAAGTGCATCGTTTCGTATATATACGGCGGCGTGGTCCCGCTGAAGAGGTCAGTCTCGTGTACCCCGCGGGGCTCTCCGCTCCTCCCGATCCCCCGGGGCAAGGACGCCCACAGTTCGCTCACCTCGTTTACTCTTCACGCGACCAAGAAAACCGTACACTGCAGATCTCGGAACATACGAGGACAGGCGTACACACTGCTGCTGGTGGACCAAGGTGTGTGTATAACCCAAGGATATACAAAGGCAAAAAGCCTGATCAACCGAGGCACATCAACATCTGCTGGCCTGGCCTCGAGCATCAGGATCACGCACGGAGTCTCTCCTCTTCCTCCTCTCTCTCTCTTTCTCTATCCGCAAGCCCACCTTTATCTCTGTCTTTCTCTGTATATGGTCATGCAAGAGGAAAAGGCGCCTGGCGGCTATATGAAACGCGTCCGCATCAACTCTCTGCTGCCCCGGCTTATTCCGTAGAATCCTCGGCATTCCGCTACATGCATTATATATCCTCGCGTCTCTGCATTAACGTCTTGCCGCAACAAGAGCATCATGACACGAGCTCAAGAGTGCAGGGGCTGCTAATGCTAGCTAGGTGCGTCCTGATGGCCAGACCCCGCCCGATGTCTAGCCAGCAGCCACACTTCTTTCCCTCTTCCTCTGTGTGCGAGCGAGGATTAATGTATATACATGTTTACGCGGCCACATAGGCCACCGAGAGCACTCCCGGAAAATTGCGAGTAACGCGATATCGCAACGAGTAAGTGGTGTATACGCAACAAATACACATACAACACGATGTTACATTACGCTCAATACAACTATACATCTCGTGTGTTAAGGGATATGTGGAAGCGTCGTGAAACACGATAAAAAGAGGCGAAATAACTCTCCGGAGATGCTCATTTGCGCCAGCGATAGAGAAGAGACTCCCTCGGGCCTGGCTCACCTTTTATCGACCTCGGTTAAAGATTGTAAAGCTTTTGCCAACGGAAATGCTACGATGCCCTCCTCGAATTATAAACGAATAACGGCCACTTTTTTTCTTCTTCTTTTACGTTTTAATGTTAATTATTTCATTGCCCACCTGTCGCCTGCTGAGCACCACCGCCCGTAACTTTTATTCTTAATCTGCTGCTTCCACACTCTATGGGCTTTAGTGCGTTTTGCCGCGATGCCAAGTTGTTATGGTTTAGATCTTTGTAGCTCTCATTACTCGGGAACCGTTGCCGCGCGGGTTCATAATTCAGAAATGCATTCTCGAGCAACCTCGTGGCATATAAAAACATTGTTTTTTTTTTTTTTTCAATTCAATTTAGTCTTCGCCGGCTGTCGAGATTGCATTAAATGTTTGCGCATCGACCTATATGATGAATTCTCCTGACATAAAGAATCACGATTTAGATCCCGAGCCTCGCTTACGTAAGTGCATGCATTTCTATAGATAGTTTGGTCCACGGAGATACGCGCACCCGGGAAGCTGGATTGAGCGGTAATATCAGAGCAACGAAGCGCGGAATTCATCACTCCGCGCGACGAGCTGAGTGAGCGACAGAGACATCGATACTAATCGCTCGTGAGTGAGAAGTCGCACGTCCGAGTGCGCGCTTCTCAACAAACTAAATAAACCATTTATGCTAATAGACACTCCAGTTTTGCTTTTGACTCGTGGATAAATCGTTCACCGAGTCTAGACTCGGCGTACACTATAAGACGCTTGAATGATTGGCGCAGCCACATTAGGAACTGCATTAGTATAATTCATAGCTACCGGGTTTTACGAACCGCGAACGAGCCTCTGAACGATCATCTCGCTCTCTCTCTCTCTTACTTGGCGTCATGTACAATGTAATTTCTTATGTTTCCAGTATCCTTATGTTTCGCGACTTGGAATATTCGTACTTGGAGAAGTGAGAGATTCAAGTTTGTGTCTGTCGACTGACTCGGTTGTTAAATTCTTTTAAAGCCATGAGTCACCAAGATTTACAGCAGCGATTCAACGACAAGGCAAACAGTCGATAAGGAAACTTCAAGTTCAATCCATTCGTCGAGTAACACTTTCGCTACTAGGAATTTCTAACAATTTGCGACGTTTGTGTGCTGGCGCCTTGTAAATATCTGGATCGATATAGACGTTCGCTCAATCTCTCGACATTTTTTTTTCTCCCCACGACTATCGCCGTTCCGAAGAAATCCTTGAACATCATCGGGATCGATGATTATTGCTTTTTTTTTCTTTCATTTGTTTCGCTCGAGGTTTTTTCTTTATTTCCTTGTACCGTTTTATCATTTGGAGGGAAACGAGGCTTGGGAGCCGCCCGAGGTGAACTGCAACCGCAGAAACACTCGCGGGATCTTTGTGTAAGTGAAATATCCAGTATCCGATCCAAAGATACATGTTGGTTCACAAAATTCAACGATTTTTCGGTTCCCACGCTACCGGATCAACTTTAAACTCATATTCAGGCTCAATTTCATTAATTTTCAATTCGATCTTGATCGCTCCACATTTGCAGAGATTTTAACGTGTTTTTGTATTTTTCAGCCTGTCGTCAAGCTTTGTCGCGTCGCTAGAGAACATTTTTATCGTTTTTTCTTTGCAGCAGTTAATTATTTTGTACCGGTTGACTAATAATGATGGTAAAACGACAAACGAGCTAAACAAACTGTCCGTAACGCGAAGGAAGATGGCGCGGGCAACGGGAATATGACACCGCGCGGGTGTTGTTGAGCAGCTGTACTTGAGGAAAAGCGTTTCCGCACATATAAGCACGGAAGTGTTGGCGGCCTCGATTGGATCGGGAGAGGAAACGTCGGAGCGTAGAGTTTCTCATCGAAAGAGCAGAATAATGAAAATGGCGTTTCTCCATTGGACAACGCGAGAGACGCGAAGCTGTTCCCGCGATAATTCGTTTCTCGAGCGATAACCAATAATCGCGATATTACGAGGGACAAGTATCGACCACAGGATCGAGAGAGAAGGAGGACTCTCGAGGCCATGAAGGATCGATGAAAAGAGCCAGGACTCTCGTTCTTCGTAGCGTACGGTACACGAGAACGAAGGCCGGGGGGGCCTCGAGATATTTATTCTTTTCTATGTACTCCGCACTGCCTCGCACTCGTTACGTACTCGTTACGTTTTCGAGCGCGATAAAATTGAGCCAAGATTTCATTTCGAACGATATGACCGTGAGATCTCGATCTCGAGCGATCTCAAAGTTTCATCTGCACTAAAATATTGGGAAAAACAAAACTTTTTCCAATAAACTTGTGTGCGAACCGTTATACACTTAATTATTATTATTAGATTATTAATAAATAACGAGGCAGCAAAAAGTGGTCCGCGATAAAGTTGGTTAAAAAACTTAATAACCTAAGGATGCTCCGCGATCTAGAACTTTCAATATTTCTCATCCACCTGTTTCCGCGAGTTATGCCGAGAGGTCGAGAGAGTCGCGTATCGCAGCAGTTTCCTTTCGACACAAGTTAACTCTTTATCCTCTCCGGGTCGATCCCGCGCGCGGCTGTAGAGAGTCATTCAAAGCGTGTACGATCGGCGTTTCATCTCGCGCTTATTCCATTATCCGTCATTTCGCTCCACCTCTCGTTCTCGCCGATTGGTAAACTGCGTCTATTTACTTGGCCGTTTTGCGCGAGAGTAAAGCACCCTCAATAAAATATCAATGATATTCGCTTCGTTCGCGGCTATAGCTGTGCACGTTGACTCTCCTATACATATGGACATGTTATGCCTGTATATAAGCAACATTTTACATTGTACCCTGGCTCAACGTTCATATATACTTGGCTTATTTACTGTATTATAATACGAGTATGCCATGCCAGATATAACGCTTGTTTATCGTTATTATATAGCAGCCTTCGAAAGCAGATTATACGGGAGGTTGTAAAATGATTACCTCGCGTAAGGAGAGCCCATGAACCGACAGCAGACTCTTCAATCTTTATAAACACTGCCAACCATCTAAAAAGACTCAATCCGACGAATTTGATCCCTTAAATCGCCAAGTATACGCCCTTCAGCTCGCCAGCCATCGATATTCCCCTTTTTTTTTACTCGTGTCGCGCGGACTCGCTTCCACGAGGGCCCCTGGCCTCTTCTACAAGCGAACAAGGGTTGAACTATCCGCGCAATGAGGGAAGGATAGATAAGTATCGTGTAAAGTTTATATCGCGTATGTGTACATAACCATCGAAGAAAAGCCTTTGAGCTGATATGAATTTTCGATAGGATGCTCGCAGCATCTCCCAACCCAACTCGGCGCGATCTAATATCGATTATTTACGTTTCTCCCTGTTGCTCTCTTGGAAAATGATGATGAAACGTTTGTTACATCAATATTTTCAAGGCTGACGTACCGTAACCCTCGCGATCGTCCTCGCTCCACCTCTCGCTCTCGCATCTTCCTCTACCATCTGGTAGCCCATGAATTATATATCATTTTGTGTACGAGATACTTTGCTCGATATACTAATAAAAAAACGCCTGCATTCTTATCGTCAACCTTTTTCCTCATTTTGCATGTTCCTATTCCGAGATTTTCATCGGGATCATTTCAATCGGAAAGAAACGATCGACAAGATTCACGTGCATTTCGGATTATCGATAAACCAGATAAAACAGATTTTCTCCAGATTCACCAGGAAATTTCATACCAGAATCATAACCGTTGATCGATTTAGTGCTGATAAATCCATGCAGAAAAATCCTCCAACTGTTTCCAACCATTTGAATAATCATCATTAATTTATAAGCTTTTCTATTTCCTGCTGGTGCAGAATCCAGCACGTTCATCTCGATTTACTAACAAGATTATAGGCGATGAGGTCTGCGCAGTTGTGCGGTTCTTGGGAGCAGCATCTCGTAAATAAGGAACTAGCAGCTCACGCCCTCCTCTCATGAACAAGATACTCCGGTGTACTGTATTGGTTTCCACATGTTTTCCGGCTCCATAAAAAAGTGATAACTTCAAGTCGAAGGATCGTTCACAAGATTAGCCATTTTCCACGTTTACTAGACACGAAACCGCGCGGCCCTTCGCAGTAATATTCGTCAGTGGTTGCTTCGGTCACCCGATGA
The DNA here is from genome assembly GCA_037043255.1 of Diadegma fenestrale. NCBI lineage: Eukaryota > Metazoa > Arthropoda > Insecta > Hymenoptera > Ichneumonidae > Diadegma > Diadegma fenestrale. The sequence continues at coordinate 6,111,652 of CM073315.1, forward strand.
GTTTTCCCTGCCCTGCAGGCAGGAAAATGACAAGGTCGTAAAAGGCGCGACAGGCATGGACAAAAGCATGGAACAAGCCGAGCCATAACGATCATGAAAGGGCAGTCGCGTAAGAGCAGGGTCGCTACAAAACCTGAAGCAGAATTGACTCTCGTGGTTACTTCTTGGCCGGATGTTGAAAAGAACAAGCAAAATAAAACTCGAGTAATTATGTTTACGAGTCCGTGGGGCTGGTGACAATGACGCCGAGTGCGGCTTTCAAAATCGGTACAAACTATGTTGGCTCGTAACTTTGACTGCTGTGAAGTGCGCAGGACGAAAAAGGTTTAATTCACCAACTGAATTATTTTTATCAGAATTCGCCTGAAATTTTTTAAAATTTTTCCATTTTTCAAAGAAAACACATGAAATCAACTATCCAATTGTCACCTTCACGACGCGACACACTTCCGGCCAGTCCTTGAGACCCCGAGCGTCAAGTTTTTGCCACCCTCGGACTGGAGAGCGAACGAATAAGACAGAGGGAAATGAAGAACCTTCCGAAAATCATTTGCAGCGCGGCGTTACGCGACTTGTCATCGTGAAACCGCAATCATGGTTATTGCGCGCCACAGTTGCAGTGTCGCGGCGGTACTCTTGACCATAAGAATCCAGCTACAACAATGTATACAGTGCCTGGAAACGGCTAAGTATGGGCCATTCTAGGGCAAGCGGTCCGGTCGGAAATTTGACGTTTTGACGTCAAAATATCACAAATTCACTGCAAATTGAAGTATACAAAATAAATCTTTAGATTCGGCATTGATACGGAACGTCAAACTGTTTTCAGTCCAGCATTCGATTGGAGTTGAAATTTCCTATAACAACAAAAAGAGAAGAAAGTCCGAACGACGCGGCCATTCCCTACAACGTCCGGGCGCGGGCAGAGCAAATAATGCAAGAAATAGAAAAGAAAAGCTTGTACAGACAACTTGTGTACATTGTGAAGATCCAGAGATCATAATTTCGTTGTACATGAAGATTCCGATTGCGAATCGATCAGGAGAGAAAAGTGATTCCCGGTGAGCGTGCAGCTGGAATAAAACCACATTCTCGCCTTTTTTCCTGCTCTCGATATATTTTCCCATCCCGGTGTTTGCGAACGTGTAACGAAAACCGCAATTGGAAAGCGGGCAAGAATCATCAAGAATATCTTGCGATCGGATGATCGTATCGTCAGCAAACTTTCCTCCCCCCATTTTCCCGTTTTTTTAAAAATTCTCTCGCGGTAAGAGCGAGGCGAGCTGTTTTGATGGAGATTAAACGTATAAACTCTGGCTGTCGCAACCGGAAGTCATCCTCGCGTGGATTGTGCAGAGCAAGAGCGAGGAGGAAAGCGACATTGTGATCATAGACTGACCACCGCACCGTTAACGACAATGGCGCACGCTAAATAGTTGGGAAATGCAACTGCTCTCTGCACGTTTGTACGAGAGTGCCAAGCACCGCATCGCGTTGTTCCACAATGTTCTGTATACACAACGAGATCTTGTTGCATTATTAAAACGGCGTAACTTTGTCAACTTGATGCGCTTCTCTCGCATCCTTCGAGCTCTTTCGCAACACGCAGCCATCAATTTCTATACACATTGCTATTATATCTCTATACATTCATCTCTACACAGCAATGGCTCGCGCTATGCTTTCTACCTCGCGCGGATGCATTAGGGGACAATTTGCGACAATACGACGCGCTCTGGTTCGTTAACGGCCTCTACGAGCAAACCAACAACCATCATCCCTCTTTCTCTCCATTTCATATCCAACCGGTGCCCCCTCTCCCAGACTACTCTTCGCTTTGCGTGAGAGCGTGCCTCTCATCATTTTATAACGAGCGCCACTTTCGATCTACCGACTTGGAGAACCGAACCAAAAGGAGCTGGAAAACGATCTTCACGAGCCAGACTCGATCCAGTAATCCAGATATTATACCCAATCGATAATATCCCTGATTTATTACAGTCCGGTTTTTAGACCCTTCCCTCCGCAATCACTTTGCAGACCCATGTGTTCGAAAACGATCACTATTTTTATCGGATCACTTGAGGCTTAATGCAATGCAAGATTTATCGACCAAATTAATCCCTCTTTGTCAAAGGATGTAGGCAAACAAGAGTTTTCACATCGCAATTTCTTCCCGATCGTCCAGAGGGATGCTCCTGCATTTTAGATTATTCGAATCAAAATTAACGAGATTCGTCATTTCAAAATGTTTGCGAGCAGTTTGCGGAAATCCGTTCACCGATGCACTTTGCACAGTGCGAAAATAATAACACACGAATCCTCTCCTCGATCCTCATCCTGCTGCTAGTGTCATTGCATAGTGGTCTGCATTCTGCTTGACGTATGCATGATTTTCCAAACAATGCGGAGCACTGTTCGCTGTGGAGTTATAATTGGCCAAGCCAGAAGAAAGATCCGTTTCACATTGAAAACTCAGCAAATTCTCATCGATGCTTGAAAAATTGACTTCGCAAAAAAGATTTTTGTTTTCTATTTTTTTTTAAATGAGAATGAGTTGGACGATTAAAAAAGTTTTCTCCATGATGGCGATGCACCTGCGGTAATTGGCTGCGTAATGATAATTCAGGATTAACGACAAGTTGATTAAATTCATTATTTTTATTCGTTATTTATACGCATAAGCATGAAAGGGGGAATAAGAATTTCTAGATGGAAAGTCAAGGTTCGAGGCTGCAATGTGTGTGTGGGCAAAAAGGACAGCGTTTCACGCGCCTGGGGATACACGAGGGAGCGAGGAGCAAGCACGCAAGCCACGCACGAAAGATTGTCGTTGCAAGGGAAGCAGAATAAAGAGGAGGAGGAAAACTCGCACAGGTGACAATCTCGTTTGTGTTCTCGTGATAAACGGCACTCGCACGCCACAGACGATTCTCGCACCTTATGGGCCGGATTCCCTGCGCGTTATAAATTCACGATACGCGAACTACGCTACGATGAAATTTTCGTATTACGCACAAGTTACAACTTTGGAAAAGATTCCCACCAACTACGTTATTTATTGAAGCACGAGTCGTGCAAATCATATAAAATTAACGACTCTGATATAAATTTTCTAAAAACTTTAATTTATTTCTGATTATAGAATTTTTTTGTTGAAGAATCATTTGAATAACTACCGATTTACGGCTTGATGTTCATTAGATATTTGAATTACTGCACAAAATGCATCGATTAATCGTTCGAGAGATTAATCCATACGAAAAGAGCAAGAAAATATGATCGTAAATTCATTGAATATTAAGTAATGACAATAGAGTGGAATAAATGTTGAAAATAAATTGAAATGTCATTATTTAGAGGATTTTTCATCCATATCGTTTTACGCCCATTCCCTTGGATAATCTCTTAATGAAATAGAACATGAGAGAATGTGAAATAAATCGTTGCGATAAGTTGATCCAATAAATCATCATTTTTTTTCCATGAAATTATTTATAGTCATTTCGTGTGGCGTTAAATTCAAATCATCCGGAACAAATCTTTCGATCCCTATGTGGCTCAATTAGCAGATTTAACTGAAAAGATTTTCTAAATGTTGCACATGCCAATGGGATCCCTCGAATTAAAATTAAAATTAAAATTGACGATTAATTGAGAAATAATTATCTGAAAATGAGAAATTTTCCGGATTACTTTGGAAAAAATGACATTCTGACATTTTTATGGAATCGTAAAGCAGCGTTTTTGAAGTCTTTTTTATTTTTGTTTGATAACTCGGCTGGCTAGATGATCACGTAGTTGTATAATACGTGAGTCTTTGGCGTAGCATGCGTGAGCGAAAGATCCTTAACCAGGCAGCAGCAGAGGGTACTGCGTCATAGACAGGGCAAAAGAAGAGTCTGTGCATCAGCCAGAGGCGATACACGTGCATGGGGATCCTGTATGAGCAGCAAATATATGGACACGCGTTACTCCACGGCTATATGCAGTACGGAAAGCGCGAAAAGAGAAGACAAAAGTGCTCCTTGCCACTCCTGGAGCCCCGGGATCAACTCCCCGAGTTTCTCTTCTCTCTACCGGCTTCTCTTTTCAAGCATCTCTGCTCCGCTTCTTCTCGTTTCTCTCCCCTGCGCAAAAACTTCCTACCGGTCTACGCATAAATCTGTCGTAATCCTTCAAACCCATATAACACTTTATATCGACCGATAAAACGGATTATTAATGCACGATCCTTCGATCCCAGAAATTCTCGAGCTAGCGATTTTTCTAAACACCTGAGATTTAACTCTCTTAACGGTTGTTTTCCGTTCATTTTATAAAAAATCGGAGTCTTTTATGGTTTTTGTTCCGATCCTTCGTCATTCAGATTTCCGGAAGATTTTTTATCTCGAAAAAATCGTCTCGTGCGTCCCGGGGGCCACTTGTACGTATCTCGCACGAGGTTCCTAAGAATAAATATAGGAACAAGCAGCCCTATCGTGTTATGGGATAGAGAGCAGAGTAATTTATTTTAAGGTACGAGACAGACAACACCGACGAGTTAGGTACATGGGAGGCGACACGGGTGTTGTCTCGAGAGCTCTTTGCATCGTTGTACGCATTGCACTTCCTGTTGGTTTATCATCGAACCCCGTTCGCTATTAATTGTCGCGATAAATCGCTGGTACTCGTGAATCTTCGTCCGGTGGATTAATCGACGCGTCGAGCCGAAGAAGCCCCGCGAGACTAACCAACTTACACTGTTAAATCTCTTGCGAAGACGCGCGAATGAGGAAATTCTTGATGTTTTATTATTTGCATTAAAAATAAGGGAGAGAAGGAAAAAGGGAAAAACTTTTCTCCTGTTGCACGCTATGGCGTACAAGATTGAACGAAAAGACACGCGCGCACGCGACGCCATCTCTATGTACTCCAAGATCTGCTGCTGCTGCTGCTGCTGGTTCAACTTGTAACGTGTAACGAACGAGAAATCCGTATTAATAGAGCTACACGCGTACATGCGTGTGCATATATATTTATGAACGAGCTCCAAGAGACCCATACCGTGTGATAACTCTACTCCAATCTTTATTTTTCCCTTTTCTTCCTCACTCTTTTTCGATCCACTCTGCGTGAGACTCCAACACACAGTCGCGATTGTAAATCATGCTAAGTAAACGCCGCTCCGTAAACCGCGAAAACGATTCCATTCGACTGTCCATTTCTTTTTCCCCCTCCTTTAATTATCTCCACACTGATTTTTTACATGTTTATCAATTACCCTCGAGCCTGGATTAACAGCCGCAAAAAACTTTAGAACTTGCAATAAATTGCACTTTAGAGGCCAAACGCCGTTCTCTACATTTTTTTTTCTCATATTCGTCAAACAGTGAAACGAAACGATCTCCGAGTCGGCAGACAATCCCCATTTTTTTAAAGTTCAATCAACCCTCCGAAGTGCAAGGAAACTTTTTTTTCTCAATCAAAGGTCTGATAAGAAGCAGAATAAACGGTGCAAAGTGCAACAGAAGGAAATGCAAGATGCGGATGCCTTCTCTCCGTTTCTCTCACTGTCTCGAGAAAGCTCGTAATCCACTTCTACCTGAGGCACGGATCGAGTTATACATCATATCTGCATGTGAACATTGCAAAACAACACTCTCTTCCTCTCGTTTCTTAAAAAAAAGGAAATTAAATAAGCGTGAGCGGGGGGAGGGGGGAGAGCAGGAGAGATAGCGAGCGCGGAAGCCGGAGATTACAAGACAGAGGGGCGCCCTTGATGTCCTTATCAGACTAACTTATCAAACCGTTCGAAAGTGAGGGCAGTTATGCAAATGGAGCACTCACTGTTTTTGTTTGTTGGTTTTTAATTTTTTTTTTCGCCACGAGCATTTTCTATAGCAACATTGGTGCAAATATGGACCAGTCAATAAGATAATTAATAAGATAATAATGAAAATGAGTAAATTTGAAAAAAAACTGATCGAGCCTTCTGTCAGGTCGAAATTCTGCTAGAGATTTTTTCCAACTGCGAGAACTTGCACATCGTGGCAAAAATAGCCAAACGACTTTCCTGAATGAAATATGGAAAGGGTGGAAATTACATGGCGCCGTGGATGAAATTACACTCATTCATGGCGATAAGGATTACCCGTCGGTTACTTAGAAATTGTAGGATACATTGTAGCAAAATTTACCGTAACTTCCGTCTTTTTTTACTTCGAGTCGCTGATCGCAAACTATTTGGTTTAGACGCTTGCAGCGTATGAAACCAGCGACAAGTGCGAATTATTTCGAATAATTTAGAAGAGTCGAAAAAAGGGGATTCAAATTTGCACCAACGTGGTCGGATTTATATGTAAATGTGTGGATTTAAAAAAGGTTGGAGATGTTCCTGTTGGAAATATTGAGAAACCGACGACACAGAAGAGGAAGAAGGAGGAGAGGAGGCAAAAGCCCGGAGGGGATTACGTGTAGGTACTCTAGTTGCAGGCACTGTATAAACGAGGGCGAGACCCGAGAAGAGAATCTGAGAGAATCGCGGTAAATTATTTGCTCTCTCCGGTACCTTCAAGATCTTATATGCAAAGAGACCTCTGCAAGATCATCCCGATCATTCATCTCTCTTCTCTCTCTCTCGTTCTACCTCTCGCGTGGTAAAATCATCAGGATTATCGCATCCACGCTACTCAGATGAGATTACGATAGTACCAGACTCTGCCCGATCTCTCTTTTCCTTCTTACCGATATACACGTAATATTTCCCTCCCTGCATCTTGCTCGTAATCGTAGGACGTTCGTGATCGTTCTCCAACATCTTGTGAGTTAGCAGATTAATCGAATCAGAACACAATCTGAATAACATAGTTATCAGATTTTCGATTTTTATCGACTTCGAATGGGAATTCATTACCGATAAATCTGGAGTAAAGTCAAGATGATTTTGATTTAATAATTGTCGGGTCTGCAAAATAAAAATTGTCCTAAAAATCCAATCGATTTGATTTTGGTTGGAAATGTTTCGATTTATCGTCGATTATTCATTTTGCTAACGCGTCGCAAACCAGCTCGAGTCTGAGGGCGTTGGACGAAAAAAAAGAATAAACATAAAAATGTTCCATTAAGGAACGTGATTTTAATAACTGTAATCGCGACATGTAACGTGTTATCAGAAAGAAAATTCCGAGAATTTAAGCCGCCCTTCTTTCTCGCCCTATGGCGGAGAGTAATAAATGCAAGAGCTTTCCGCTCCAACATAAACACATAATAATTTTCTACCGATATGTGTCCACCGCGAGACGATAAATAAAGTAAATCGAACGTCATCAAGAAAACGTTGCATATTCAAATCGCGCATACGCGAATAACCGCGTGGGCGTCCGACTCGATCTTCCACTCCTCTAAAAGGTTGTCGCGAACGCGATTCTTCAGAGACTGCAGCTTGTAAAGCAAAATGTGCAACGAAACGCGTTCTTGGGATTTTCTGATCGCACTGCGACGTGTTTTGCACTAACCCAACGGCAGTGCAATTCTCCCGCGGATGACGCGATAAGATCTCTAATTGTTCCGGTGCACGATGTATTTAAAAAAAAAAGTAAATATATATGTATATATTCGCGTTTATATTTTCTTTCGTACCTACTGGCACACATATTTAACTACGCGGGAGAGTAAAAGCGTATACAAAGAGAATCGACACGATGTAATAATACCGAAATCCTTGCGCAGCCAGTTACAACGACAAAGTTGCATGCACTTTTTTTCACTCTGACGAGTTCCGAGACCGTTTGAGCATTGTTTCCATTTCGTTGCTGAGTTCATTGTAATCTTCAATACCGTGGAGTCTCGTATCAGTCGCCAAAACAAACAAAAAAGCCACTTGAGCTAAGAAAATCATTATTGAACGAATATGAAATCGCAATTAGCTCAATTTCGTCAATTAAAATTGTGTTTAGAGCTCAAAAATTTAATTAAAAGATTGGCAAATATACATGTGGATATTTTATTGCCAAAGCGACGCGATCCAAACAATACAATTATTTATCCTCCCAGCGAGGTGTGTTTAAACACACATGCATATATATCAAAAAGAGCATTGCAGTGTGTTGTTCATGTTGGGCGAGACCGAAGAGGGGAAAGGTCAGCTCGACGTATTGCTGCGGAAAAACGGATACAACTTTCGTTTCACAATCGCGAACGAGCCCAGCAACTGCTTTATTTGCGAGTTGTACTTTCTCGGTTCGTGTCTCGACCGCGAATGTTGCTCTCTTCGTCTCGACAAAAACAAAAAGTCTGGAAAACTTTTACGACAAATTTTCGGCTTAAAATTGCCTCAAACTGTTTTTATTTTCATTTTTTCATTTCGTTTTCGCGTCCACCTCGAACTCCAGATTGCCTTGTTTGCCCTTTCTCATTATTCCCTCGCAATCCAGCACAATTTCACTCGGGCAAGAGAACACTTTCAGAGTTCACATAGAAATAATAATAAACAAGTAGACACGGTGCACGACGCACTTGTGATTTAAATAGACACGCACGTTTTGTGAAATAGAAGCGAAAGCAAGTGGTCGCACCCGCGCGCCCCTCGACACAATCCAGAGTCCGTGAAACATATAAACATCATTTTATATAGCACAAGCCCGTACAATTATAAGCGAGTCAACTGATAAACAATTTGACATTATCTTTTATGCTCAATCTGCAACAAAGTTTTCGTAACCACTGCACGCAACCTCTTGAAGAAAATGATTAATTCGTTGGCCCCAAAAAAAACCGGATTTTTTATCAACCTTTTTCGCGTTGCGCAATCCCACGAATTTCGGTTGATTACAATAGCAACGTTTCACGTGATAAATTCATCGAATTAAAAAAGACTTTTTAAAAAAGTTTTTCAAACTTCTTTCCCGCGCCCGGAGTTGAATTAACTCGACGAAATTCGATTATCTCGATATCTTGTGTGACATATACGGAGAGCAGAGTTTAGCACAAAAAAAGAAAGAAAAAGTGTTGAGGGAAATGAGAGGGGTGGAGAAACGCGTTTTGCGCCACTTTCTCCGGCTGGAATTTTTAAGTGTTTGTTAGTTTCGCACCTCGAATCTCTCGATTTTCGATAACGCAATCGAAAATGCAGAATGATCCAGCAGGCGTTCTGATAAATAGTTGTTACATTAGGAAAACAGAAAAAGAGAGAAAGAGGGAGAGAGTGTTGTAGCTGAAAAGTGAATGTCGTTTGTAAACTGGATCTGGTCTCGTCACGAAATAATTTCCGTGATAACGCGTAGGGGGGCGGACGACCGGCACATACGCGCGTATACAAACATTGTGAATTAATAAATGTTATTGGTTAGTTCCTAGTTGTAATCGCATACGTTTGATTTAAATGTCAACGGGATTTCACCGCGAGTATTCGAATCTGAAGTAATATGCGTTAGCGTTAAAATTAAATCATATCGCATTATAAATCAGAAGGTAAAAAACTAATTGCGCATATATAGTCGACCAATTGGCAAAATGAACGAATAGGAAAGAAAAAAGTAAAAGAAAAATCATTTGTGTATAGATTTCTGTCACCGGTGCACCTGCGACCGTTCAATCATAATTAATAATCATATAAATGCATATTCGTATGTGTAGCAACACGAGTAACTATGTCTGCGGAGACTCGAATAGAGAAAACGCGAAATATTCGTTCTCTGGCCTCCCGGGGGGTATATACAAGAGTTGCCCAGTTGTGCGATCGTTCATGCTGTCCGACAATACTAGTTTTCATATTCTTCTGATCTATGCAATACGAGATCGAAACGGAGAGCACGAGCGAGAGAGAAAAGAGATTGATAGACGAAAAGATCGAAAGAGCCGAACGGAGATTAATAATTTGCAGTTTTCCAACCCCGGCATTACGTCGGCTCGGTGCAATGTTCAACAGAGAGCAGACGAGAAAAGACAAGAGGAAAGCTTGAGCTCTGCACTTGCGATGAGCAAACGGCTGCGCGGCAAACGGGCTTAACCGGCGGACTTTAACGAGTCAGTTGGAGCGAGCGTTGAGCCATTTCGTTCTAAAAACTATAGCATCGGTCTGGCACAAGTCAGAGCTTTTTAGTATCAGCATAAGAGCGTGTTGGACTCTTGCGAATCTCGCAGAAGCCAAAAGAGAGAGACGGAAAGAAATAAATAAAAGAGATTTGTTGGGCGCGCGCTCGAGTCTCTCTCCTCTTGGTACAGCAGGCAGGGTCGGCCGGTCACGATGGCTCGAGTAATGATAGCCTGCTCTCAGCTTCATAATCAGTCCCCCATCTTAATTTATGTTTGCCCCTGCGCCCGTTCCTTGCTCTTCGTACGTCCATCCATCCATTCGCGTTTCTTCTCTCATTCTCCCTTCGTGTATTGTTGTAACAGCAGTAGGTACTCTATTATACACAAACGCACACATATTTTCATGTATATTTTGTGCATGTACAGCGCATCTCGTAAGGTCAGTAAAACGCGCGCTCTGCCTTATTCCTTTCCCTATACATCTCAGCCACTCTTCACGATGCTGTAGGCCTCTTTACTCTCGCTAATTTACCGTAATTCAACTTCACCAACTGTTCCACCCTCCCCCCTCCCCGCTACTCCCCCCGGCACCCTTTCACTGATAAACTGTGTGTATAGGTTTTTGTGCGTGGAAATTGACGTCGTTGGCACGCAACTCCGCGCGAGCCCCAAGCAGGTCCGAATGGAATTTTGTTTTTTTTGGTTCAATTGATGTGTATCGATTTTTTTTACATCCAGTCTTGTCTGTAGAGTTCGATGACGTCACACGACGATCGTCTCGAGTAAAAAGAATTCCTGATGGCCACCTGCAGGTCTCGTAACACCTCGTTTTTATTTTTCAAGTTCTTATCCGATCTCACGCTCGTCACTTTATTCGGGCTCCAGGACCGCAAGGGAACGTGGTGACGTGCACATTCTTGTTCGAAGACAGACGTCGCGTTCTGACACTTGCGCGAAGGGGTCGATGAAATGAAACGAATAAAGAGAATTTCGTCACTTGAGCGAAATTTACAAATTGTCGATGAATTTCCGAGGATAACCCAGAACGGAAAAAAAAATATTACGACGCTGTAGATAATGAACGGTGTGGTTTATCGACACATACAGTCTGCTCTCACTCGCACCTCCATTTATCCAACGCATGGATGATCACGAACCAGTTCGTAATCAGTTCAAGCGGAAAACTGGGACAGAGGGAATGCCCCGTGACGTGTTTGTTCGACTCACGTGCTGTCTCGCGATGCCACGTGTGTGACAATTGTTGTTTCGTAAATATTGCACTTTTCACGGTCAATAACACGATCGTACCGACACTCGAGACCTGCTCGAGTTGATCAAATGACTAATTTAATCAATCAATACAGAATCATCATTATAATTACTCGTATAAAAAAAAATTTGCACCAATTTTATGCACGTTTGGGTTTGTCAACTTTCACAAAAAAATTGATAACAATTGTCGACCGAGATTGGAAAAAAATCAAGTAATTAACTTTTGCTCGCAAACAATTAGTTTGCACGGAATGTCGCTGGAAACAATGATTCGAATAATAATCCTCTAAAAACGCGATCGATCAAAGTAGCAATCTTGATCGCGCATTATCATTAATGTCAATAGTGAATCGTGAAAAAAAATGAATCAAACGTGAGTAACGAGCTTTGCATGGAATCTAGAGTGGAGAGAGTACGAACAACCGTATAATTATACGATGACGATGCGAGGAGCAACTCTAATTATCGCTCCACACGATGTCAATGTGTGGCCAACGTCCGAGCCGCGCTCGTGTCATTGGCACGACGTGTGTTTTCTTTCATCGTTTTTTTTTTATTAACAATCTGCATTAATATTTTTTTGTGCAATCCTGTATTAGCCTCGATTTTCCCTATCAAACGCCTGTACGCGATCTATGTAGGTGAACGTTATCAAGATTTCGTTTCGTAACGTCGCTCCATGTTTTTAATAAGCTCGCAAGGACGCAGCAGCGCCTGATCTCACTACATACACGTTAATCTTCGTATATATGTGTCTGTCTCGGGATATAGAGATTAATTATTAATCATTATCGTATAACTGTCTAGCAGGCTTTATGAACCAACCAGTGACAACGTCCGACGTTTCGAAACCCAATGGATATCGCCAATTTTACTTACGCACGAATTTCTAATTATTATTCTTATCATTTCAGGGTAATAAAAAATTATTCCGAGGAGTGACGATAAAAATTGAAATTATCAGCCAAAAATCTCACTTTTTGGCATTTCATTTTCGTTTGATACTCGTAAAAATTTAAATCGTTTTTTTCTTGTCTGAATATCTCTGGCATTGTTTGCAGGTGATCAATATTCGATTGAAATTAGCGTCACGATGTTAACGACTTGAAAACGGCGTTTATTATATCGCATGAAAATATAAAAGTCATTCGAGTATTTGTGTTGGTTGATTTGGCGCGGAAAGCGCGTTTGTTTTATTTTTTCTTCTCCTTTTTTTTCGATGTTTTGCCCGAGACTCTAGAGCGCGTTGTTGAATTTATCGTTGTACACAGGAGCTCGTAAACGATCGTTCACCGCGAGTCTCGGTACAGCCGAACGCGATGGTGTGTGCGTTCGCGTGTATACATTAAATCGCATCTTGCAGATTTCTTGGAGTTTGCAAGTGTGCGCGAGATGCACATACGAATTTATCGCGTTTGCTGACAAGCGGATGGTCGTAATTCGGGTTTATTCGTCCTTAAAATTCAATTTGTTACGACCTTTTGTAAGACAAGAGTTTCGATATGTGTGTGCACCGAGGCAAGAGAATCGAGTGTAACGAGAACTCATTAGCTGATCAGCGGTCCGTGAGCCTGAAAATCGATCACACGAACCTACCATCACCGCGTGCTCGCGATTATCCGTATGTTTGCATCCATGTTTTGTTTTATAAGCCTTAACTCCGGGGGATCGACGACCATGTTGTTCGCGCGACACTTTGAGACCGACACGCGGTGACAATTTGGACCTTCGTTGTTATCATTAAAAATTCCTCTTGATAAAAAAACTTCGATAGGCGAGAAGATTTGATCGAATTTTGCAATTCGTTGCACTTGAATCAAATTTTCTATCGATTTTAAAAACAAAAGTTGAAAACGAATTTTCGTAATAATATCGAAGAGAAAAATATTGCAATTTAATGAGCTGGTCCAAATTCGCACCAATCGGTCGAGAAATTTGTGCGAAGGCTCCGTGGGGACGTTTCTCGAGCCACCCAACGATTAGTCCGGTTGACACAATCTCGTATATATAACGTACACGCGTCTCGAGAAAGCTTATAAAAAGGAGTGAGTAAGAGTCATTTGGATTGGTCGAGAGTCGAGAAGAAGGCGGTGATTGACGGATCGTTTTACAGACACACACGCACCTGTCTATATATTTCTATAGATATCGAAGCAGAGAGAGCGATGGACACCGGGCGATATGGATTAATATAAAAGAAAAAAATCTATCCATTATTACTATACGCCACGACGAATCAATTAGTCGAAATTAATATCGAACCAAAAATTGCGAGGGAAATCCATCGCGATAAAAATCGATCGATATTTTGAATAAAAATCTTTTTGAAATTCTGCACAATAAAAAAAATGAAGCTGCACGAATGATTCGACCCGAAAGGGTCGTCTCCGTTTGAAAAAGCCTCGAGAAATCGATTAAAATGACTTGCAATAAAAAAGGTGAAATATATATCAATATAAAATCGTATAGAGAGGTCTAACGATTTTGTCTCGATGATAGGTATGCAACGGACTGCGATAATACCGTTGCAGCTTCGAGAACGAGCCACACCCTTCGCGAACACAGCTGTGCTCCGATACACTATTCGAGCATACATTATATATAGATATATGTGTATTTAGATCTTATGTATATATATAATGCATCAACACATATATACACATTACATAATATGCGTATACGTATATAGAGCAATATAATATACGCATCAGAGTCGTACAGGATAGGTTACATATACGCTGTATGTATCTCCGAGTCGTCGGGGCATATGCACGCGGAAGAGGTTGCTCGCCAATATATATATCTATATATACAGATACACATACAATTATATAAATACAGATATTTGTACGAATATTGTGAGGCCGACACGTTACCGCATGCATCTCACTATATCTATATGTGTACGTTACACATATATATATAATTTACGTGAGGAACATCCTTCCAGGCGTCCTGCCGCGGCCGGGCGGACGGGACAGCGAGAATCATTTGAAAGGAAAGAGAATACGGAAGAAAAATATAAAAAATTACAGCTTTGACTTGTTTCTGTTTATTTTGGGGGAATTAAATGGCTCGGCATAATGGAGAAATTGAGCGAAACTCTCAGTGATTCGGAATATTTGAAAAATGATTCCATGCCCTTTGGTAGGCAGGGCTGCGATATAAATGGATAGAGCAGATCAAGAGATCGGAATCCCTGCGAGAGGACCGCTCCAATCAATACGGTTTCTGTTTCTTTAAGGTACTCGTATCCAGCGTATTTTCTGCGCAGGTATTGAAAAAGAAGAAACGTCCGAACTATCGTCAGCCTTCTGCCGAGATACTTATCCGAGCGTTTCATCGACGCGCGGCACGCATAGTATAAAACACGTGAGACACAAGAGATGTAGAATCTCGAGACTATATGTATTTATATCTTCAAGGGATCACCGAGTTCCCTACTCGGATTCTCAGTTCTATCTCCGTCTATGTCACGAGCAGGCAAGCACTTGTCGATGTACAGGTGAAATGAAGCCCTGTCCACCGATATATTTATATCCGTACAGATAAGACTTGGCAGCACGTGAAAGAAAAAAATAAGAAATGCCTGTGCAAACTACGAATGAAGAATGGGATGCAGAATTTTATTCGCAGTGTGTTTCATACGATCGTGAGTTGCCGGAAGAAGCAAATTCATTAAAATTAATAATTTATGATCCGTGCGAGCATTTTTTCATCGATCCAAATCGAAGCCCGATCGATTGAGATACAGAGAGTTTATTTGATGGAAACGCTATTGCTAGACACTTAATAGAATCGAGATTCCATCTCATTCAATTGCTCCTCAAAGAGATCCTCCGGAATTGATTAACTTTGCGGAATAAATTCTTTTGCTATTCCTTAAATCGATTATCTTAGTATGTCAATAACAAATTAATCGAGGTGCAAAAAAATTAACTGCAATCAACAAACGCTTCCTATTTCATAGATCGTTTTCATCAATTACAATAAACGAATCTGCTCCAACGTTGCAGTCTGCGAGCAAACGTTGAGAGCGACTGATATCGTGTGGAAATAAGAGACGATCACTCATCGACGTAATTACGAAAATGAGGCTCGTAATGCTTGAGAAATTGACGATCCGCAATTTTCACTTTGATCGCGGGGATTATACGCGTGACCCCCGGATACATGGATAAACGCATGCACGCTCCAAATTCTTCCTTCCTTCCTTCCTTCCTTCCTCAATTGGCTTTATTATTCATCGAATTATGTTCCGTCTCCCTCGATCGCACGCCAGCGTAAATATTCAATCGGATCGTCAATTCAGCTCTTCCAGCTCGCAGACACGGCCCACGATATATTTACCTACACTTCGAGCTTCGAGACTTATTTATCGGGCCATTTTTTGACTGCCGTCGCTCCGAAAAACTGCAGCCCCACACATTGCGCGGTTTATGGTTCGAAATGATGGTGAATCGATAATATAAATCGTTGCGTCAAATGGCTTGATAAAAAAATGTTAATGCGTCATATTTTATCAAGTCTATCTGGTCAAGTTTCAACTCTTTTGATTTTTTCAAAATCAGCTCTATAGACGTTGGCAAGAAATGCATTTTAGAGTTGACTCGGTCCAAATCGGCACGAGAGTTCTGTATAGCGCAGTTTCCTCGCGTGCGCGGGCGTGGTACTGCTGATGGCTTCTGGCTGAGCGATATAATATGTACCGTTTCTTGCTTCGTGCACGTTGGACCGGCTTACCAAGTTGCAAAAGGATGTCGAAGTAAATTCACTCGTTATAAATATAAGTTACCTTCTTTATGTTAGATTTAAATAACATGCAAGTGCAGCGTTCGTGCCTTTTAGCATATTGGGAAATTCGATTATTTTCAACGCCCAACACCAGCAGAAAACTTTATGAATTCGAGTCGCTGCTTACAGCGAATAATTGTTGCAATTTTTGTCCAATTTATTTATTAAATTTCAATATAAAAATTTGGTGTAGATGAATAATTATTGGATTTCAAACTGAAAAAATGATGAGCTCCTGGTATTTACAGCTCCAATGTGCAACGAGATTATGAAATCTCGGATAAGGTAAAAAGCCGACGATCCCGAGCGTATACGAGAACGAGCGATATTTAAGAATCGCGTGACAACGCAAAGCACGGATCTGCGTGAATAAAACGATCGGAATTGAGCCGTTTTGATGGTGAGATTTAAAGGCTTGAGCGCGTACGATATTAATAACCGGTAATAAGCATCAACGAGCTTGCTTCTCGCGCAGGGTGCGAAGGTCCATGCCAGGGTATCAAAAAACGAAGAGATCCGAAAGATTACGCGTCCAGGCGATGCGTATACCCAGCTGGCATCGAGTTTATAACGTTCGTGCATTTACGTGTGTGTATAAACGAGAGAACGGGAGTGGCAAACCTTTCGCGAAGGGCGCGAGAAGGCCTGAGGATTAAAAAATGAAAAGCTGCGCAGAGAAATGGGCGAAGTCTGATAAATATACATATACATATGTGTATCTGCTGCGTTTTGTATATGAGATGAAACTCTACATATGTAAGGCCGCGAGGCTTGCGTCTATACTGTTAAAACTCGTCTCGCACATGTGCGAGGCCAGTTAGGCGATCTCGTGAACTAAACGAGATATTCTTGACAGATTCTCATCGTCCGAGCTGACGTAAACAATTTGCGAATGTAAATACCTGTTGAATATTGAGCTGCGGTCTGGGGCAGAGCTCGCGAGGTGTAACAACGATCCAAACGAGAAAAGGTTTTCGCACATGTTCGTTTTTTTCAAATAAATAAATATATACCATGTGCATGACCCAAAAGGTCGCTTCACACCTCGCTAAATGGCGTCTACTTAGCCTTTGCAATTCTGATTAAAGATCCGCTGCTTTCATACAGGTGTTTACGAATAAAACGACGAGCAAAGTCGATTAACGTTTGAGACGACTCGTCTAGTATTTTTTTCGACAACTCGTAGCAAAAAGTGTGCAATTTAATTTTGACGAATCTGTCTGTATCGAGAAACGTGCAGAAGAAAAAAAATGTTTAGTTAACGTTTCTTTTTTTCAATCCCACTGAATTCAGGATGGAATCGACTAGAAAAAGCTCAAAATTTGGTGGCAACGACATGGCAAAAGTTGGCGATATTCATCGGCATAAATATATGCAGCTCGCGAAACGCTGCAAACACTCAAAGTGCATTTCCTCGCGATGCACTTTTTGCTACGTATGCTTGACGTTGTAAAATACACTTGGCACGTATCGCACGCGTACCAAGTTCGTGGGAATTTTCTGCACAAAAGCCCCAGCTGGCAAAAGAATACTCGGAATACGGGTGTGTTGTATCTGCATTAATATGTGTACAGACACGTAATTGTACGATGCATTGGGGTGACCGCGATTTTCACTTTCGCGCGACACACGAGAATTATCCATTGTTTTAGAATCATCGATTAAACGTGCATTAGCAAATGATCGTCAAACGATTATATAGAAAATTGAATGCGCTCGAGTTTATATTATTCTCTTATAAGTTCAGCGATCATTTTTTATAGAAATCGACCATTTTTTTGGAATTAATTGACAAAAAGATCGAAACGTCTGTTCGCAACCGATGAATCATGTAATTTCTAATTGAATTTAATGCAATTTGAGTCTTATTTTTATTGGCAAAAGATTCGATAACATTGCGACGGTGATAAATCGTTTGGATTTGCGTAAAGTGTGATAAGAACAATATTTTTATCGATCGATTGCGATAAATCTGTTGGGATGAGACTAATGCAATGTCTATTTACTATCAGGATCTTTATTATCAGTTTAAAGGATAATTTTCATAATGATTCTGCTACCGATCGGAATATTCACGTCGGCCGGAGTTGGCTTTCGCGGGCTTGCCCCGTTATAACGCTTATAATTATCACGGTTGACCATTATAACGGCTCGCGCGGTCTCGCCTCTCACGCATGCACACGATAAAAGCCACGCTCGCTTTGCCCTCCAGTCAGAGACAGAGCAGAGCCCCTCGAAACGTTTTAAACTCACGACACACAATGCTCGTAACTAATAATTGTGTCTGTCGCGATTATCAGCGCACTGCTCTATGTCATAGACTTTTTTCTTTCATTCTTCTATCAAACAGCCTTTTTCTTCTCCTTTTTTTCTCTGTGCTTAATAATCGTTGAGCTCGGAGATTTGCCATTCGAAAGACCAAGGCGGAACCCGGACTATTAAAGACTTTTCAAATTATATATACGCCCGTTACGCGCTATCCTTCGCGTCCGGTCTTTTTATCCAATATTGGTCGGGTCCTTATCAAATTTTTTCACCTCATTCTTTTCTCAAATCTATCAAATCGAAACGATCGAGTTTCTATACTAAAAAACTACGAGATTTCGTTTCGTACACCAACGAGCTCAAAATGGGCCGTTAGTCGAAAAAATTGCAGTAATCAATTACAAGAGAAAAGTAAACTTACCATCTTGGTTCATTCCGTGTCCTCCGTCATCTGTGACGAAGAGAAAAAAAATCAAGCAATTAGTATTTCATTTAAGCATCACATGAAAAATCATGATTATTTTAGAATAATTTCAAATTTATTTATTTTTGTGGCCAGTGGACCGAGTACTTGGAAAAAGTGACTTTAAGAACTGAATCGAAAAGTATGACTCAAATGAGAACTGTTGTGTGTTATAGTTGACGAGAAAAGATTAAAATACTGCTCGTGTTGGTTCATGTCGAGTGCTGTACAGGGGTTCATGACCAGGAGGAAGAGCAACGCAGGCATAAGAGGTATCAGAAGCCACGAGAAAGGTTTCACGGATGCCAAAGCTGTGCTCGCTGCAACCTATTTGTACCAGGGAAGCGTGGCCTCCAAGATATCACAGCATCAACCTTCTCATTCTCTCTCTCATCCTTTATTTAACCCCATAAATAACTCGTCGCGTATCTCCCACTGTAAATGTTCCAGGCTTTTTCATTGTCCAATAAGTATATATTTAAACGTTATTTCGTTGCATAAATTTACATACGAAATCGTGCAGTCTCATTTTACGACAATTGTGAATCAACCGATCAAACTAAATAGCATTTTTTTTTTTTTTCATTTTAATCGACTCTCGCGATCTTCGAATTCGAATAAAAATTTTCCACGAATCTGCCTGCGTGGCTGCATCCGTTACGAAACGGTTTGGTCGTAATTGAGCCGAGTTTCAGATTCCAGGATTAAAAATGAGGAAGATTGTTGATCGATCTTTGGTTGCCTAAGAAACGATCGTTTTGAATGATCGAGTGGACGCGAAAAAAGTGGAAAGTAAGGTTGCTCGTTGAAATTCCAGCTCGGATTCAATTTCAAATTAATTATTCATTGAAAGGAGTTGGTAATTGTGAAAAAAAGGAGACGACGAGGAAAAATAGCGAAACAGGTATGAAAGTCGTGTCACCGCGAAGAGCGGGAAGTTAATTCCCGCTACTGCTAATTCGAGACTGATTGGATGTCGGGGACTCGTGAGAGATGACCAATGATTGAAAGCGGAGAGTCGAGCAGGGGAGAATATACAATCCGGTTGATTTTTCGAGCACGTGGTATTACGAAAGCAAAGGGGACTGGATGCGAATGAGGTGAAATTGCTAACTAGGAAAGTAAGTTGCGATCGAGCCACGCTACAGTTTTGTTGGAGATGCAAGAGGGTCAGTGAACGAGATAACTCTCTCGCGCGCACACATTGAGCCGCGCGAGAGATCTCGATATAATACTCAACATAATGTACATAAAATGCGGAGTCGCGAGATGCAGATGCCAAAAGGGCGTAACTCGAATAATTTAACATTCGATGCTATCAGCGATGTAGGCCATTTTGAATTTCAGATCAGAAAACTACGTACCAAAGTCTAGAGTCTCGAACGGATAGGCATTAATTACAAATTAATGCAACTTCGCGGATACGCTCCATTAGAGATAATCGAAGTCGACGCGCGCCTCGACCTCTTCTCCTCTCCGCTCACTTCGTGTTCACTCCTTTCGATATTCCAGTCTTTTCATCGTTTCTAATTGAAATTTCTATTTAAGAACGTTCGAACATCCCGAATCTCTTTTCCTACGTGCTCGTGCGAGCAATTGACGCTAAATAAAAGCGCGAAAGATGATGCTGTTCGACCTATCGGAATTTATATTGAGCTCTCACTTGAATCGTGCTATTTCGAATTATCCTAACGAGTCCATAACGACAATCATTTTGAAGAATCTTTAAGAAAATCTTCAAAAGTCGTAGAAATTTTTTTTATTACATTGTTTTATTTTCTCAGGAAACGCGGAGAACAAATCTGTAGAGCTGACAGTCTCGGTTTGCCGCATGCAGATTGGCTCGAACTTGGTGGCATGTACGCGAGCAGTCGATACAACGTGGCAGATTCTCCCTGACGTATAGGATCGAAAGACACAATGCAACTTATAAAGCTGTACGAGACCGGGCAGGATCGGAGCATCCGCCTGTAATCGTCTTGCGCTCTGGTATTACCAGTTTGCACGTCTTTTTTTTCTTCTTCATTTTTGTCAGACTAGTACGCGTCCGTGTGTGTGTGTGTGTAGCACACGGAGTTAATATAAGGGAATGCGATAGGAGACAGCGACTTTATACAGCCATTACTATCGTAATGGAAGAGAGAGAGAAATAAATAAAGATGGAGAAGGAGAGAAAAGACTGCTCAAGAGACCGGGCGACGCCCGAGCATCGAGATAACTAAGGATTACGCTGCGTTCGAGAATTTGCTCCGGCCTCGAGGTCTGGGTATTCATTTGTTTGCGATTACCGGTACTTTTACCTCCGTTCTTTACTTTTTTCTCAACCTTTCTATCTGCTCTCTCCGCGTCCCGCTGTCCCTTCGTAATTTTTTTTTATTTTCTATTCTACATTCTTTTTTCTCGCCATTCGCTGAGCCTCTCTCGACAAGAAACTGCGCGGACAACGGAACTTTGTCGATTTACTGTGTGACGTTGGTGGAACGATTTCAGAATCAGAATTCCGATGCCATAATTATAAATTGGCAAATCTGCTTTCATAAATTATTTTCGAAAATGCAGAAAATGCATCGCGTGCGGTCGATTTTTGTAAATCATTTATGTGTGTGATAACGATCGAAATATTGGGAGGCAACGCGATGAATCTTTGAACCGAAGGAGCAACACACGCGTGTGGTCCAGAGCAGAGAGCGAGAGAGAGAAAAAAGAAAGAGAGCCTTGTCCAAGCCGCTTTGTCAAATACTTGATATCATTAGATTTAACGATCCTCTCGCTCTCTTTCCCTTTTGAATTCTGCTTGGCCATCTCGAGGTTGTTTCCTCCTGACGAAGGATTGCGGCTTCTATCCTCCTGATCCCGGTGTGTTCCAATGCCGTGTCACTGGCTCCTGCCAAGAGCGGCACAGCCTTTCATCTTCCTTAACCAGACGCGCTCGCGCGCGTTCGCCACTCTCTCATCTTCTCACTCCATCTCTCATCACTCTCTTTACTCTCTTTCTCCATGTTCTCTGCTGTGTGGATTATACACTGGTATATATATATGAAGGCAAGTAAGTATACGCCAAGAGGAAATCCACGCCCGACAGCAATGAACTGCATAGAAACAGCCAAAGAAAGAGAGAGAGAAAAAATGAAACCAAAGGGACGAACGTGAGGCACGAAAGAGACTCGAATCTACTAGAAAACTCAAGTAAGACCTGCGTTTCCAAGTTTTCTATCTCTTCTTCTTCTTTTGTCCATGTTTTTTCTCATCGATCGTTGAGGGACTTGCTCGCTTCCATTTCTACTAGTGTCTCTTGCCGAAGAGAACTTGTGACGCTGACGCAATTGTTCAGCAACAAGACAAAGCTGTTCTTTCACTACTATCGCTCCTTCCCTCTCGCCCTCTTTCTCTCTTTGTACAACTTGCGCGGCATTGCCACCGATCGTCTCCTTTGTCGGAGCAGTCGAAGAATCGCCGCGACCAACGGTCCAAGAGATTTTCTAAAATTCTCATGGAACACCTGCCGCGAGCTGCACAAAAGATGGATTATTTCGAATAATTTAATTGATCCTCGCTCAATTTTCATCGCGAGGTGGCTTTGTTTTATGTTTGTTGGGTCTCTCAAAATAAACAAATTTAAAAAAGTGTTGAAACATGAAACTTTTGCACTCGAAACATTCCCACACTGATAATTAACAAAAAAATAGCAGAAAAGTAATTGCAACTTGGAATTATAGAAATTGCAGCGAAAATTTTTGCGTATTAGTAATTGCCACATTTTTTTCTGGTAATTATTATTCGTTTGCACGTGCATACACACACGTGGGAGATTCTCTTAATAAAAAGTGAAAATTGCTAGGAAGCAATGCAAATTTATAATTTGCGCACTTTTTTCCAAGTGCAGTGCAATGAAAATAATGATTACGTTTGTACGTGTGATCTTAGTTACGAATCAGTTGCGGGGAAAAAGAAAAACGGAGAAATTAGAGATGAGTCAAGACAATTACTCGTCGATATATCGATGAGACCTGACGAGGCTTTTCAAGACTATACACATCGCTTTTTCTAGTGTATTATTCCCATAGGAATCTGGCGGACTTGTGGAGTTGGCTGCGGCAATGTGTTGGCCTATCCTAACGTGTATACCAAGACTCTTTCCCTTTCGCTCTCTTTTCATCTCTTTCTCGTTGATGTCTGCCTTCCGGGCATATTTACCGCACGGTCACGGACTTTTTTTTGTCCATCGGAACCGGCATCGCAACGCGGACAAGAACAAGACCAATTACGATGATAAAAGCCTCATCTCTCCTCGCCTCTGTATATCCAACTCTACATAATATATTTCTTTATTGCCTCTGCTCATCTATTCTCGTGTGCACGCGTCCGCCGATATTTTTTCTCCACAAATTTATCACCTTCCGCTCTAAAGTGTCATTTTGACGCGTGTGAGTTGATCGATTTTACTCGTACGCAGTCGCTGCGAGCCATTGCATACAAAAAATCTTGCTACTTTTTGTAGTCTCGGAAATCTCTCGATATTCAGTGATCTAAAATAAATCTGGCTCGAATTTTTCTTTTGCTTTTCTTTTGAAACCCAAAAATATCGGTTTAAAAGTCGTAAACCCAACCGGAACCAAAAAATATCGGTTTAAAAGTCGTAAACCCAACCGAAACCCAAAAATATCGGTTTAAAAGTCGTAAACCCAACCGAAACCCAAAAATATCGGTTTAAAAGTCGTAAACCCAACCGAAACCCAAAAATATCGGTTTAAAAGTCGTAAACCCAACCTAAACCCAAACAATGTCGGTTTAAAAATCGTAAACCCAACCGAAACCCAAAAATATCGGTTTAAAAGTCATAAACCCAACTGAAACCCAAACAATGTCGGTTTAGAAATCGTAAACCCAACCGAAAACCAAACAATGTCGGTTTAAAAATCGTAAACCCACCCGAAACCCAAAAATATCGGTTTAAAACGTGACTGTTTTGGAAAATTTGAAATCTCATGTTTGTTTCTAAATTATAATAGTGCCGTAATCACGAAAGGGTACAGCGGTTCGGTCTATTTTGAATTTGACAATTAATTTTTTTCGAAAAATACGAATAAGAAATCGTTGCAATTCCTTTCCACTGCACACTTTGTGCTAAAATTCGATTGTTTCTTTTTTGTTTCGGATTCGAAAGAAGAAACGTACGTTTTTTCTCGGAGTCCTCCTCATGCATACCTCCGCCGCCGCCACCGCCATGATGATGATGCAGACCCAAAGGATCTTGCTGATGCGAATGTATGACCGCCAACGCGGTGCCCGCTGGATCGCCGGGATTCACGCCAACCCCGAGATGTAGCGCACCGTGCTGCGACGCGTGACCGGGTAACTCCATGCTGATCATAGCACGCCACTCTACTCCCTCCGTCCCGCGTCTATAATCGACAGCTACCTCCTCCTCCACCTTGTTCCACACCTCGTCCAAAAAGACGAGGCGTTTTCCCAGTAGCCCGACGTCTCCTAAAAAAAAAAACCAAAAAAATGCTCCATAAGTTTCCTATTGCAAGAAAATCAAGGCAAAAAGTGTACAAAGCTGTATGAAAAAGAAATTCAGTCAATTTTTCACGATTTCGAATTGCCGAGACACGTCAACGGCGGGCTGAGGAGAAAATCAAGTGTAATTGAGACCTAAAATGCTCCGACTCGTTCTGATTTACTACGACGAGTTAATTTCAACGTACTTTGTCATAAATCATTTCTCACTTGGTTCTAACTCACTTTTTTATTTCTATTCCTGATGTAATAGGAATAAAAAAGAACAATTTTATGTTGGTCAATTAAAATCTACATGGAAGAGCGTTGATCATCAAAAGCGAACGAGCTTTGTTGTGAAATGAAATATTTGGAAAATGCTGGAATCGCATTAAAGTGAATCTCACGATCTGGATTCGTCGGAATTCACGCGATCAAGCGTTTACCGTAATGGAAACAATCGATATTGCGTGGGAATATTCGCGATATTGGTATTTTGTTTATAAATTATTGATGACTTTAGGGTGAATTTGGATGCATAATGTTTATACGTTATCGGTGGGTTTATGGAAGTATGAAATATTGATGGACAAAGCGTATGGGTAAGAAATACTCGATTAGCATAACGCTGAGAGGAAGGAAGAGAGCAACTTGCGAGCTGCAGGCTTGGGAAAGTCCTCGTTACGCTCGGACGTACGAGCAGACGATGACGAGAGTCATTTCCAGCTATATAAACATCCAAGAGAGAAGCAAAGAGTGGCAGAAGAGGAGTGAAATTCTCAACGAGGATTCTTTGTACGTTCCGAAGGGCTAAAGGATTATGAGAACCAGAAGCAGCAGCGTTATGTCTCGTGTATTACGTGTAAACCTTTGCCTCGCTCGGTTTTTATTTTTTTTCACCTGCCGCCTTGCCTGCCTTGCCTCCCTTTAACGCTTCGTCAGTTCGAACCATCTCCGAGAATCGACAGCCCGAAGTATGCAACTTTAGCGCAAATTTGGAGAGAAAAAAACCCCAAGAAAATCTCTACGGAGATGCTCAAGCGAAAACATACTTGATGTGGGAACCAAATGCAAGAAATGTTGCTAGCAAATGCTACATTTTAAACCACTTGCCTTCTTCATAACCATCCCTGCTGCTATATATTTTGCAGTTGCCATTTTCTAATATTTGCAAATCAAGGTCGTGTTCCATGCCTTTTTACCCCATTCAATCCTCTCCGCACTTGCTTTCTGACCTTGTCGAATCAATTTTCCTACGTTCGAGAAACGATCAACGTCTCGTTGTAAATCCTAGGAGAACCTCTCGCGCTCCAACCCTTCTCAGACTTGCAGACTATTTGCTACCATTACAAATCGCTTCCAGTCTACTCTCCGCTACTTTAGCCTGCCTCTATCTCCAAGAGAAAATTGTTGCGAAAATATGAGAATATAAACACACTCTTTTGTTGCCTTTTGCTCAAATGCCTAGTAATACAAGCTATTCCCGTATTATTTTGTTCGTATATATCAAGATAGTTCTGACAACCTCCAGACAAGTAAATTCATCAATAATTTACCCAATTTCGAAGAATTTATTGATTCATCAATAAAAGTAGCTCGTATCACATGTGGAGTTGATGCTAACGATTAAAATATCGAGCAACTCAACCATTTACTATCTCCAGCAAGAAATGTTGCCTTGTATTCTAAAAGGAAAAAATGTTGTCGTAGAGAGAAAGAAAGAGCATCGTACTGGCAAAGTATCCTGCAATATAATGCAAGTCTGTGTGCTACTGCCTATTTGTGAGTCTTTTCAACATTTCTCTCTCCTCTTTTAGAGACTGTTAGGCCCGTGCGGATAGATCTTCCTAATGGAAGATGGAATGTAGCGTGTATATGGAAAGAGAGAGAAGAAGAAGAAGAAGAAGAGGCGGTATAAACGTCAGTAAGATTGCACCAAGTGCAGCAAAATGCTCAGAGAGTGCATTTGTGAGGTCGTCTCTTCCCCCTCCCTCGCTCGGTCCGTCTTTCTCTTTCTTTCTCTGTGTGTACGTGGGATCCTTCTTGATTTTCAACGGGGGGTCGTAAGTAAAGCTCGAACGGATAAGTTTAAGTGGGTGAGTAAGCGGGTAAGTGAATATAAGAGAGTCGGGGGGGGGGGGGGGACGAGTTGAACGCGAGTGAGAGTGAAAACAAGCTCTCCGCGGAGTTGCGCAAAGAGAGGAGAAAAGCAAAAGAAGCGATAGGAAGATGAACAGTCAAGGAGTTTCTTCTTTTTATTTCTTTCTCCCATTCTCATTCTTTTTCTCAGAGTCTTTGGTCGATCCTTCCTCCGCGCCAGAGGTCCGCGAACGAAAAGGAGAGTCTTTACCGTGGGACTTGCGCCAGGACCGTTTGACGCCCGAGCAGCCAGCTAAATTTTACGCTATTTACAACTACTATTGTCTGTATATGTACGCAACCCTAACCCATTGTTTATGAGACTTGAACACTACGTACTTTGCTAACTACCCCGTACAGCCCGCTGCACTGCGCAACCTTACCAATAAATACACCCGCCAACCTTTAAATTATTATTATTATTATGAGTAACCGCGTATTCCTATTTATATTTTCTTTACCTTGTAAAAACAGTAAATAAAATATTATCCGATACAAAACAAACAAACAAAAAAGCATCGGACAAAAGATGAAATTTAACACGATTCATTAGTTTTTTTTATCAATTTACGAATGATGAATTATCTTGATTCTCAAGCACATACTCCGGCAGGCACTTTGCCGTACACGAAACTCCAATTGAAGGCAAATACGCTCATCAATTTCAATCGAATCTCATGTTCAAACCATTATTTCCCTGTGTATTTTTCTTCTCAAGGCATCGCGCGGCAAAGATTCCATAAATTAAAGAGAAAAATTGCCGTGATTCGATGCAGGCGGTATATATATAGACGCAGAAAGCAAGAGCGGACGATCGAGCAGCATCAACTGAAAGTTTTTTTTTTTTTTAATACTCAAAACATTCGAGGGTCGAGCATCTACAAATAAATAATTATATGAACGATGAAAAGTGAAGTAACGTATAAATATAAATGATGAGTTGGCTTTTGTAAATCGGAAGACCAGCAATATCTCTTACGTAAATAGTAATAGGCTCAGCGAAATGTTAGTCTATGAAAGTTTGAACAGTGTCTGCTCGTGGTTCACTACCACACACACGAAATATGAAACATTTGCTAGACGCAGGTAGCGCAGGAGCAAGAGAGTTGCTGTTCCTTCACGCCCCTCTCCACTAAGTTGTCCGACACATGGACGAAACAACTTGAAGGAGCAAATCCTGCTTGCAGTTCCCAGAGGCAATAGGCCTCGCAGTCTGGTCTATCGTACTCTTGGTATAAAAGTCACTACGCACAGCAGCAGCAGCTATTTAAGTGTCTGTACCTTTGCGCCGAGTCTACAACGTAATGGCGGCACTCGAAGCTTAACAACGCGTGACATTGTGCATCAAGAAATTGCTCGAGCGCATAAAAACTGAGTTTAGACCACGCTATTACATGCACAGATCTCGAAACTATCCTGCCCGAGCCAGACAGCTGAGAAAGGTCATTTTTCACTTGGTAAACGATCCCTAAGTGTGTACACACCACGAGGAATTCGTCTCGTGTGCTAATATGCAATCGTGATACGATTTTTTTTTTGGTTTCTCATTTTCTTCACTCGCTCTTCATTTTAGTCTTTTTCAGCCTCGAATATGGGTAAAAAAAATTGAAAACGGTTTTTTTTCTACCCAGAATCATAAAAATAACGAATAAATAATTTTCTGATTTCAATTTGTAATAAAAACAAAAGAAAATCATTCGATCCTGATGTTGTTTCGGAAATTCTTGTCGAGGATTCTCTACGACGAGAAGGATCTCACGCATCTGTGAATAGAAAAAAAGTACCAAAGATGAGTCGACTCTCAAGCGATCGGATACATAATGCAACTTCTCGGTTCGTAAAGTAAAGATCTTGGAGGGAAATTCTTTTGGAGCTGAGGAATTTCACCATCAATTGCGATCATCATTCGATTCTGCATTCTTTTGAAAGTCCCTGGGAATTGTCGGCTCGAATGTAATCGCGAGTGAAAAAAAAAACGAATTTTCATAAAAACTCAACAGCAGATCGAAAATTTCAAACTGACAAAAATGAAAACGTTTCTCGCGAGTGCATTGTCGAAATTCCTTCGCGTCAACGTATTTCCGCGCAGCATGCGTTTACAGTTGCGACCAAGTTGGCAAAAAAACGAAGGTGAAATGTTTCTTTTTGTTAACAGCTGGGACACGACCTCGCAGCTGTGTCAGGTGGAACAAAAAAATTAAGGGAGAGTGCCAGAGCAATAAAAAACGATGAGAGAAGAATTGAAAATGTGATATATGAGGGAGAAGGGTAAAAGTGAAAAAGCGACGAGAACTGTGCGATGTATAATGGAGAAGAGGAAGAAAAAAGGTGGGGGGGAGGGCATGGGGGTTGTGCACCTGTATGCTCGAAGAGTACGTTGACTCTGCTGAAGGATATTGGCGCACGCTTCAATATTCATCAACGAGAATGTCCACTTTGCATAAATATCAAGCATTTCCCATAACAATGAAACAGTTTGAAATGTCTGTTGGCCAACGAACCTAAAAACACAAAAAAAGCAACGAAAGAGAGAAGAAAATCAATACAAATTACTGGATAGAAGCAGAACAATAAAAACCCAAATTAAAAGAACTCCAAAATCTTCAGATTCCCTCAGAATTCTGAAAAATTGTTCAAACCATAAAAAACACGAACAAAAACTCATTTCAACGAAATAAAGATATCGGAGCAGTCTTTTTTTTATCGTCCCCGCGCACGCACGTTATAAAGGATCATTGACAGGGCGTAGAATTTCGGGTTTCAATGGGGCGAGTGCCACGAACGTGAATACGAGAAATATTCACGAGAAAAAACGGGATGAATACCTTCGCCCATGTCTATATATAAATACATCGCGGTGCGTGCTTGTGGGTTGAGAGTATGAGTTTTCAAAGTCGGTGTGTTTGAAGTAAAAGCCACCTGTGGCCAGAGTCGTTATATAGGTAGTACATAAGTGAGCACAGTGGCACGCGCCATCGGTTAATCCCACAAGATGTTTCTTTAGGTCCCTGCATCTCTCGCCTACATACTAAAATATATATGTATGTATATATATGGTGTAGCAGTGTCCTGTGGTTCTCGTGAGTCTCGCGGTTACCGACTCGAGAGACTCCTCTTAGCGAAAGAGACCTTATGCCAACATTTAGCCTGTCTGTGTAGGATGAACGACTTCTATGCCAGATGTATGGATGTATTCAACAAAAAGCCCTCGACTCGTATATCTATATCTATAATCCAGGAGAGCAAGTATAAACTCTTGGAAAGATCGTGAGAGTGAGAATGGAAGAGAGAGAGAGAGAGTGAGCGAGAGACCTGACGAACGGACAAGCGTGGCACGCGGCCACACAGACCCTCAGAGTTGCACCTGTACCGCATAGTCGTTCCCTCTACTCGTCCGGCTACCTATTCTATCCGATCTCTCGTGCTCCCGCGACTTGCCTCGTTTTCCCTTTCTCTCTCTCCCTCTCGTTGTCTTTTTCGTAACTCCTTATTTTCTATCCCTTTCGACCAACTCGTCGCGATTATATCTACATAAATGCTGCCCCTGCGAAAACATCATCTGCCCACTGCGTGAATAAAAGAAATAGACATGGATCTATTTGATGAATTGAACATTATTTATCTTCGGTACGAGATGAGATAAAAAGGAGCGCCCTATCGAAAAAACAAAAAAACTTGATAAACTATCGCTTTAAACAGTTTCGATCTCGCGTTCTTAAACCGCGACTAGCTCTTTTTTACAAACCAGGTTTCATTATAAACCGGATCTACTACTTTTTGTCGCATGTAGGTGGAACGGGTAAAATGTGTTCCTATGACATTTTCCGAATGTTGACTTCCTCCAATTTTTCGAACGGTAACCATTGAACGAATGTCTCAATATTGAAAATTAGTTAATTATTCGATATTTTGATGTTTTTTTTCTTTATTTCTCAAGTTTATTATTGTTAACAACAAAAGTTTGTGGGAGGTTGATTATATCTGTCGATCATTTGATTATTCTTAACCGAGCTTACCTCGAGTTTATTATTCAATATATTAACGGACGAACCTCTCGCGCTCTCGTGTGGGTGAGATTTTATCGATAAGGATAATTTCAGTTCATTAGTTGGAGTTAATAATAAACCAGCTATGCGAAAAAGGCGTTTTTCTGTTGGAGGTTTTATCGTCCATTTACACGCTCCAACACTACAGAAGCTCGCTCGCGTCTGTTCGCAATCAATCATGAAAACTTGTGCAGCTACATGTTCATTTGATTGCGGGCCTGCTAGTTTTCTAATTACCGAGTTTTCATGGCTATCGGGATCGTGGAATCCTTGCAGAGATTTCTTCCGAAGATTTTTTGTAACAAAATCACAAAAACTTCTTTTTTTTCAGAAATTTCTGTGAATTTCGATGAATTTCTGTCGATGGCAAATTACGAATTGGAGCCAAGTGCAAAAACTAGTATTAGGGGGAAGTAAAAAATGGAAGATACGGCTAGAGAAAAGAGAATCTACACCGGAGTGTGTTGTACTTATATTGCCGTGTTTATACTTACATACGGTGCCGGAAAGATGTTCAACTTCGATAAATTCGTAACGTACGGACCTGCCAACCGGTAATTTATAGAGCTGCCTACCGATACGCTTCGAATAACTCAAGTACGAATCACGACATCGAGAAACATGCGTTTTATATCCTTCTCTCAGTTTCTTCGGCTGCGTATCGTCTCGATATTACTTTTATTATGGCATACAACACCAAAGTTTAAAAATTCCATCGCGAAAAGCAACTTGTACGCGCCTCGATCGGTAAATATCTTCGTACAACAGAAACTGCCAAAATATGTATAGAAAGGGCTGAGGAAAATTCACGAAGAAGCGAATTGGTAGATTGTACGGAGGATGAATCATCGTAACTGTATTGCAGTGAGGAATCAATACGGATTCTCAGATTCAGATCTATAGGCCTGAATGTTTTTTTTTCCAACCTCGTTCGAAGGCCCGAGACGAGGAGGCAAGCACGATTTATATATTAATAAACAATATATGTATTTATTTTACAAAGATAGCTCAAGCGTCGACACACTTTCGCGCGAACCGTGATTGCGTTCTCAATATGTTTTCCTCAATCCTTACAACGCACAATATCCACACTGATTCGTAATAATCGAAGAAGCGAGACAGGCGCAGAGCAGGATCATCAGGCACGTAACGCCCTCGCTCTCTCCCAACAATCCTCTCTAACGGTAAAATGAGATACTGCGGCAAACAAAGTATTGATATAAATTCATTGTGTTTCGAGAGGATAGATATGCGGCTGCTCTCGTATCATTTCTGGTTAGCCTTATCGACGAGTGCGTACAGAATTATTCAAAATTCTCGATCGCCTAGACTTTCGATTCTCCGATCGAAAATTCTTCTAAATCGTCGATTATATGGGGAATTTTTATCGACAGTGAATAAATGTCAATAAAATACGAGAACGAACTAAAAAATGGAGTGAAAAATTGGATCACAAAATGTGAAGTGAAAGAAATTTATTGGGGAGCAAAGACTTTGAAATTGTTGAGAGATACTGAAGGAGAGCACGCGAGGTATCACGTATTTCGATTGTGAGGGGAATATTATGCCGATATAACGATGTTAAGCGAGGACCTTCTTTCCATGCGGTGGCGTGTGCAGTTTAGAAATCACTACAAAGATAGTTGCCGATCGGGTGATGGACATGTCTCTATATATATTTATAAATCGGTTGAAATTATATATACGGGATATCGTGTCGCGCGACGACCTAACTGTATTATAATGCTGTGTCCGAGAGGCTCAAGGAAGAAGAGAATAATGTCCACTTTGAAAAGATGCTGGAGAGATTCTCTTCCTGCCCTCTTTGACAATTTTTTCATCTTGCCATAAACACGAATACATTGTTCAACAAATGCAAAACCGCCACTTAACTTTTTATCGATGGACTCGATATATTTGCGTATATATAGATATGGCAAGAAACTGCTGAAAGATCGATCTTGGGCACGCACGATCGGCCACGAGACCACGCGTGCCCGTGAAAGCTCACGCGCAATTTACTCCTTTTTTCTTCCATTTTTTCACATCCTCCGCCTACATGTGTATTAAATTTGCGCGGGAAATACTGGCGGACTCTCAATGCGTACCCACACACAGCGTTTGTCTACGTGCCGAGAATAATTCACGATCGCCTGCTTTACGCTCGACAATTCTCACGAAAGTTGGCACCGCATCAATGAACCACCCTGACCAACGCATTGCCCTGCATTATTTATTCTCTGGAGCATTCTGCTGCACCAATTTTTTCTAATCGATCCTACAATGTTGGGACTTTGTAGGATTTCGAGTCTCGCTTCAATCTCAACGTGTCGAAAAACTGAAGTTTTCAAGACTTTACGGAGTAAAGAATTTCATTTTGAAACGAGGAAATAAAATTGAATTGAATTCCTAATTTTCTGAGTATGGATGAAAAACGCGGGCAATTAATTGAGTCGTATCGTTCAGCAACATCCTGAGGAATTTATACGTGAGTGTAGGCGAGCCCGGAGAGAGTTTCTCTCACTCCTGGTACTCTTGGTTGCTACGGACGCCGAGGACGAGGCAGCAGGAGGGGGAACGAGAGAAAAAGAGCTTGACACGAAGATGAACATGCACGCACGTATCGATACACACTCGTGTGTGTGTGTGTAACGTCGCGAGTATTTGTTTCTACATATATCTGGACCAGTTTCTTCCGAGATTATTAACACGAGAGAGGCGCCTGAGAGATCGTAACACGCATTCAGACACGAGCGCGCGTGCTGCAGTTTTTCCAGATGTAAACCGGGGACAGCAAAAACTTCCGTTGCTTCTCAAGTTACCGGGAGCCGCGACACCTTTTCTGTCACAAGAGTGCTCAATATTTCTTCACCAGTCCTTTGATGTATACGAGCAGATGGAAAAAATTAATTATATTTAGAAAATTGAACTTGGCACGAGATCCTGCAAATTTTTGTCGAAATTTTGCAAAATAATTTTATAGGAATAAAATGAAGAGCGTGTAGGCTTTTCGTGAGCGTGTTGCCGTGCCTAATGATCGGAGTGCGAGAGAGGGAGCCGAGATCCGGAGCGTCTACGCCCGACACCGGCATCCAGTTCTTCTTCTTCTTCTTCCTCCTTGGCTGGTCAATCGTTTTCTTCTATTTGTCGATGCACCGTATTGCCAGGGCTCGGAGTATACGTAACGTGTTGCACTAGTTGCTAGTCCGCCCACCCTTTCCCTGCTGCTTCTGTCTTTTTCTTCTCGTGCCATCTCCTTGTTGGTCTCGTTCGGCTTAGCGCATGGATCGCGCGGTTCAAGTCGGTCGTTTTAACGCGCTCATAGCTAAGAGCCAGCTCTCGTGCGGGCTCTTGAATTCCCGGTGTTGTTGCTCCTGCTGGATTGCCAGAGAGGCAATATAACAGCAGCCAACGTGCCGGGGATATCCTCGCGGTCGCGCGGCCGCGTGCCACCTTGCATTTTTATCGATCTCGTCGCAGCGATAAGCCCCGCGTCTTTGCACTCTCCAAGTGTGCAGCTCCATTGCCGGGAGACGATCTTTCCTATCCGTGTCTCTCGCGCCTTCTCCTCTCTTTGCCAACAGAGCGCAAACGTGATTTCTTACACTTTCACGATCTTCCAACGGTATACGTGCACGGAATATATTCAATGCAAGCGGGACAGAGACAAGTAAATCAAACTTGCAACCAGTCCGAGAGAGAACGAGAGAAAGAAAAGTCGAACTCAATCTTGGGCGGTCGCAATAGTTTCTAGAAACGCGACCTTGCCCGCGTGTGATCTCGATCGACCCATTTGAAATAATCATTTTTAACTGTTTCTAACCATCGAGTCCCTTTAATCGTGAAATTCGAGCGCAACTCGGACTCTTTGACACAAAATTTCATTTTGAATGATTGAAAAAATAATTATTGAAAATATTTGAATCAGTAAAAATCAATCGACTGCTAATGACGAAATTTAAAGAATTTTTTACCACTGAAGATCCATGTTACGTGGAATGTAATCACGGATGCGACGAGGAAATAACTTGGAACGAAGGCGAGAAGAAGGAGGAAAGAAGAAACAGATGAGATCTCGGTATCGGAAGAAAGAGATCGGCGTGTACAATTGATTGGTCCTGGCACATCCTGTGCCGTCTCTCTCCCTCGACTCGTCTTTCCTCGTTTCATGGGAAAGTCGTCTCCACCGCGAAAGCCCTCGAGAATCTTCACCTTTTTTGTTCTCCTCAATCTCTCTTCAACTCTCCTTCATTTCCGACTAGAGTCTCAAGAAGAACCAGAACGCTTCGCGGTCCTTTTGTTTTATTTTATCCCTCGCCGGGCCTCCCGATCGTTCGGAAGCCACGATTTCGAATAAGCAACTCTGCGTCGGTTTTCATCTCTTCAATCTCGCTCAACCAACTCGTATTTGATTCTCATTTTTTTTCACACCCCCTTCACCATCTTTTCTTATTTATGTACCTTCGCAAATAACGCGGAGCAAAGTGTGAAGAAAAATATTTTATAGATTAAATTCACGAACCGATTTCAAACGAGGTCTCGTCGATCCTGCTGATCTACTCTCGAGAATATTACGTTATATATGCTATAGACATTAGTGTAGCGGATAAAAAAACAGAAGGAGAGAAAGACGGAGAATTGACTGGAACGTTGCTATACATCTTGGAAGGCCGCGATCTCTGAGAGATGTCGATCGACCACGAGGGGGGAAAACCACACGCGCGCGGCTCCCGTTCGAACATTAAAGCCGCGACGAATCGTGCCTCCCGAGAAACATCTCATTCATAAAACCGGCAGAAGATTCTTATACCAAGTTTTTTATCCGATAGCTCACGTAGTTGAAAACCGTTTCCCAAAATTAACTGGCATCGTCTGAAAAATCGTTTTTCAATTTTTTAACAACTTTTATCCCCAGAATTCGCCCATGAAATTCGCTCAGCTCGAATTACTATCGATTTTTCTTCAGTCCCCAGTTATGTAGACCGCGATATCGCCAAGCACGGATTCATCATCACGTACGATGTCCAATGGACGACAAATCGATCGCTCCGCCGATCTCGATCCCATGCTCACGAATCAGGTCAAATAT
This sequence comes from Diadegma fenestrale, assembly GCA_037043255.1. Taxonomy (NCBI): domain Eukaryota; kingdom Metazoa; phylum Arthropoda; class Insecta; order Hymenoptera; family Ichneumonidae; genus Diadegma; species Diadegma fenestrale. Next base: position 6,147,233 of record CM073315.1, read on the forward strand.
ACATATAGACACATTGTTATAAAGAAAAAATAACAATGTCAATATCAACCGACAAGTTCCTCTGAGTTTTCTCCGACTCAAATAACTTTTATTCATATTAACACAGAGCATAAGAAAAAATGTTGCAATAATCGTTTATTTTTGTGTATATGACGAGATTTGAAATGCTTGATGAGTTTTGGCTTCCGGAAGCAGCGTGAAACGCGGACTAGAATTTAAGTATGAAAGTCATGGACCCTCTCGATTCTACCTTAACTGTATCCTCGTGTCTGACAGTTTTTTTTTCGACAAAGCGCTCAAATCGCCAGATCCAGCAGCGAAATGGCCGCGGTTAAAAAAAACGAGTAGTGGGAGGAATGGAAGAAAAAAAATGGTGAAAAAGATGCTTCAAACGCGTTGTCACGCAGGGTCTTCTGGTTCTTGTTTTTCTCCTGATGATCTCTCTGTCGTTGGCGGGTACGGAGGGTCCTCTTTGCCGGTTCTTTCTACGGGATTGCCCAGCCGCGCGGTAGTTTCGACACTGGTCATTAAGAATCGCTGCGACACGCAAGTAAACACGGTTTCCGGTCTTCTGCAAATCGCAGAGATCCTCGGAACCCCAAATCTTGCGTTGTTTCATACACATTTTTGTTTTAGCCTCGCATTTCCATGGGAGATTCCATGTCGCCGCCATCAGGATCGTTCGCCGAGATAACGAGTAGTTTTTAAACGAATTTTGCCTCCGAGTCTCTTTAGGTTTTTATATTTATATGCGAGATATGTTAATTGTTTATTTAATCGACCTCATGCAGAGCTTTTTCTCGTCGAGTCCGATAACCTTGGCTCACGCTGTTGAACCCACCGCGACTGATTAGCGATAAATATATTACGCGAGTCGCCTTCGAAAAATGGCTCACGTGTGCCGGTGACTCGGCCAAGAGATTCAACAACGGGGACGCGCGATCGAACACAAATGAGTGGAAAAATGTGGGTACCAGGAAAAAATACATTTTTTCTCATGTATACAAAATACTCGCTTTGGGGATTCGCTACTACCTTTTTTAAATTACCACCGCACGTAACGACGATGACCTTGAGTTGAGCCCGCGGTGGCACAGGAAGTCGACAAGGTTTTTATCGGCTACCGACCGAGAAACACGACGTCAAAGAGACTAAAGTACGGAGATTCCATTTTACGTGCAGATTTCGTTTTGAAATTCTAATCCTACGTATCAGTTTTTATTTTTTATTTTTTCGAATCGGCGGAGAGTCTAAATTTTTCTTTTTTTCCGCAATTTTTACTATTTCGTCGAAATAACGGTGCAAGATTATTTAAAAACCATCTCTTCTCACTTGACTTCTCGCGGCAATTGCGTCAGTGTCGCGTTCCTGCCTCCCTCGCACCGGATGCGACCAACGGACGTCGAAAATTCTCTCCTTTTTTCTTCATCCCACTTTTTCCCCCTTTCCTCGCGAGCATGTCTCTCCATTCCTCTTATAAACTCCTTTTTTTTCATTCACACAACTTCCTGTCCACGAGTACTCTGCGCGCGAGTAATTGAAAAGGAAAATTGGATTCATACCGGATTGGGAAAACGCCCTTCGGAACCAACCACCAAGTACTTGAAACGTCAAGAGGACGGAACGAAGAGTCTTGGTAAAATTTTAAATCTCAAATTCTTACGCCCAGCAAAGAACAAGAAATGTGGAACTTTGTTAGTCACTTTTCGAGGACCAACCTGGTAGACCGGATGTGCCAGTACGATAAAATGTCGGAAGGTCGACGCGTATGCATATTATGAAATTTACGAGGACGAGAGCCCGACGGAACCGTCGGAACTTGAACGCGCGAAAGATTTCCGTCCGTACGTCAATCAAAAAAAAATGAAATCCGGTCGAGTCACGATGAAAAGATTTTTCATTCTTAGCTCCGCGGGCTTAATGCAGCGCGTCTCGGTGGATTAAGCGCGAGGAGGGAAATGAGAGTTTGTTAATTTTGAGAAATGCAACAGGTCGATTGGTGGTCTGGGTTGCGAGTAATTAAATTCCAACCGCAGCCGAAGCAGAACATTTTGTTGATTGGCTCCGCATTTCCGGATTTTCAGACTTTCCATCGTTTCATTATTTTATTTCCGGGCTCTCGTAATTTCCGATTGTTGGCGATTTTTCAATGCTCCGCTTTTCCGCACTTGGATTTTCTTCCACATACGTTTCATGTTTACACACCTTTCCTATCACGATGCTGCTTCATTTTTAAGTCGCTGTAAGCACCGGTAATAAACACGCGTAGGTAAGCAATATAAAAGACACCAACGACGCTGCGGTCGCAATGTTTATCTGAATTCTGGGCAATGAATCGTGAAGCGAGCTGTGCGACGCTCACCAGGGCTGAGATAACTGCTGCACAGCCTCCAGAGTCTTTCATCTCCCTTTACAAATTTATAGGATCGTTCAAAACTCACGTTAGTCTTGCTAAATCATTCACTAAACAACATTTTCTCACTCGAATGAGAAGAAGTATGAAAATTACAGAATATCGCGTTATAGTGTTGCACGAATCGCTTTTCCATCGAAATTTCGACTTGAATCTCTTCGCAGCAGGTCCAAAAGTATAAAAATCCGTCGCTACGGAGTTTTTGACTGAATTAAATCGTTTTTTCTTCTAAACACACGGGAAAACGCTGGAACCCGAAACGGTTGTTTGCATCATTGTCTCGAGTCTGAAACAGCCTGTAGGATCGTCCGCGAATCCTTTATTTGTTATAAAACGTCTCAAAGTTTATGTACAGACTGATTTTTATATTAAAAAAAAAATTTATCACACGCGTTTGCTCCGACTTGTACGCCAAAGGTTAAATATACATAAATATTTACACACAGATGCGGGGGTTCGAAGGAGGGAGTGGTGTATGTAATGGGACCGAAAGAGGGATAAGGATACATGTGAATAACGATGCAGACGTTGAAAACGAATCGCGAGCGCGACCACAGAAGCGGGAGCAGAGAAATAACCAGCTAGCAACTAGGAGAGCATAAAGTGACCGAAGCCTCTCTCTCTGCTTTCTCCCCCTGCATGTTGCTCACACGACGTTTATAACGCTCTTATCCCAGGAGGAAATATACATCCCTTATATGCTCGTGATTCTGCCTTTAAAGTGTCAAAATGACGCGACATCCGGCTCTGAGAATCTTATTTGTGACATCCGCGAAGGATTTTCCCGAATTTCCTGATGGACTCACGATTGCATGATTTTCCTTGAGGCTGGAAAATATTTTTCACTATTTCAACAAGATTTTCGAAATCTTGATCATTTTTTGAAGGAGGAAAAGCAATTCGTATGGATCTCTGGGCAAGTGCAAGCGAAAGTGAGAGAAAGAGAAACCAGGTGGTTTATGTGGGGCTTGGAAAGTCTGAAAAACAATGTTGCAAGAGACAAGGATGCAGAGGAGAGCGAACAACACGAGAAAAGGAGAGAGATTGTTCGATCGCGATTCGATCTCCCGCGATGCGATCTCGGATAGGACCGCGAGTTCGCAAATAATGATTGTTAAACAGCGAAGAGATCGCGCGCGCGCGGCGTCGTTGTGCAGTTAAAGGGACACTCTCGCCACGCGATTTCTTCGCCATGTCGCAACTGCGTGTGCCAAGTACTAAAATTCACGTTAGCTGACCGGAGCAGCGTTAGTCTCCTCGTTAAAACGAACCGCGAAAAATGGCAACCTCCAGAGCCAATAATTCGAGCCACGTTAGCTTAACTGTTGAAATTTATTATCGAAGAATACAATATATCAAGTATGCTTTACATATGCACGCTCGTAAATTTATTCCACTCCGGAGCCACGTGTTAAACTAGTAACAATATTTACCAACCTATCAAACTATCATGGAACGTTAAAAAAAAAAAAAAACTTTTTTCGTCGTTAAAAAATAAATAATTAGTCACAATTTTCTAAAGTTAATAATTGAATTTAAAAATGAGAGAAAAAACTCGAACGATCAACCGTGATTAGTGGCATTAACTTGCATCGCTACGTTTTTCATAATGGACATGAAAATAATAATTTTTTCAATTCCATGCAAAGTATCAAATGGATTGGTGCTACGAGACCCATAAATGGAAAGTCAACGCGCGCGCACACGTGTGTCATTATGCACCTGACTCTGAAAGCTTGCACTTGTTGCACAAGTCCTGTCGCGAAGAGTGCATGAGCCTTTGTTAAGCTTATCGTTAATAAGTTATCCAACGCGAGCGAGCCACCCCTTTGGGTGGAGTTGAGCATCGTGTATAATAAAAGCCGTGACGCGTTGTGCATAAAAATGAGGGAAACAAAACTCGAGTATAGTTTCACGTACAGGGTGACTGTGAGATATTTGCCTTATGCATGAAAGGCTAAAGCACCTGCCCGAAAGGGTTGGAGAACCGATATAAAGGTATATGAACGAGTCAACGGAAAATTGTAGTCAATGAGGGGGTCGAACACTTGTAACTTCCGGTATTTCTAACAAACCTATTCCCCCGTTGTTTTGTATTTCTCCCATAAAACCATTTGAACCGCATAAATAAATGAGTGCACGAAACGTTAAATTCTTGATTAATAGCGTAACTACGAGTAGCTAATTAATTAAGATTCAGTTAATTTATACGATTCAAGGATTCCCCGAGCATTATCAAACTAGGATCGCCATTACTTTGCAGCAGCTCTTGTTCGCTGTATCTAGCTTTTTCTATCACTTGCAAGAGTTTCGTGTACCAACGCATATCGACTGCTTAATGCGAAAAGGGCGTACACGGAGACAATTTCTCAAGATGAAACGCTCTTCTCGTCTCCAACGATCCGCGTACGTGTATATAAATGAGAATCCTATTATAATATACACTCCAGTCCAATTATCTCAGCGACTAATACAATGTCGATGTACAGCCCTAAGAAACCTGGACCAGAAGCACAAGAGCGCAGCAGGAAAAATACAGCAGATAAGAGTTGGCCTTACAGCCTTAAGGACTCGTTCCAGGTTCTTTACCTTTTTGAAAAGCATCAATTAAGCCCTTTTCAATGTTAGTGATGCGACGTACACGCAACTACGAACATGCTGCGTTGTAATAGAGGCGGGCAAAGAGGAGTGACAAAGCTGCTAAGTGCTGGATTGTGTTCTTGTATACTCGGTCGAGGTCCTTCGCGCGAGTTTTACGCGCACCTGATATCAGAATGTGCAATATACACCAACAAAACAACACATACGTGTCTGCACGCGTATATTTGTACACATATTTATATATCCATTCATTTTTATATAAATTCGTCGGAGAAGAGCCAACGTCTCGGAGCAATGAATTATGTCGTATTATCAGCAAGAGAGCACATTCGTCACGCGCGCATTTGCCTACCTGTTCAGGGACTTGCTCTCCCGACTGAGTTTGCCTTCAATTTGAATGTGCATTCGTTTTTATTTGAAATAATCGCAATTCCTTTCGGAAGCATCGCAGGCTTTATCATTTTTTTAAATCAGCCAACGGCGACGATATAATTCATCTTGCGATCGGCATATATCGTTTGCGACGATCATCGCGTTACTGGTAATCGACTCTTGAATATTTTCAGTCTTATTATTATCATTTGCAGCTTAGTCATCCCTGGATCATCATTAATCGTAATCGCACGTGCGTCATGACTACTTTGTTTCGCGATCGTTAATTATAATTAAGAGAGCGATTAAACGGCACTTTTTGTTTGCTCGTGTGTATGTATGTCACAAAGTATGTTTTTCCTTGTATCGGCCTGTTTGTGCGAGCATTGCGCCATTTTCCTGATTGATCCGGATGATTCAACGTTTTCACTCGCAATCTCCACATTTTTCTCAAGCCTTTTTATTCCTCTTTTGATCATAGTCAATGCAGAATGCGAGGATGGATTCCGCATAATCATCGCGAACATCCATGAAACAGGTTCCGCATGCGTCGTGCTCGTGATAGTGGCTAGAAAAATCGGCGGTGGCCAGCGGCGGAGGAAAAAATGGACGAGTTTTCCGTGATAACGCGATCGATCGTTCCAACAGGTGCGAAAGATCGATACGCATCGCGTGCGTGCTCTCGTGCGAAAAAGATAATCCAAGCTATCCCTACTCGACGCTGTTTGCGCGTACGAGCGTTAAACATAACATACACAAACCAGTTCGAAAGAGACGAACGTGAAGGCAAAAGAAACACGAAAATGGTCAATTTTCACGAATTAACCTCCGACAGACTTCCGTCAGGAATTTTCTCCCACATAATCTCGCCTCACGTAATTTTTATAGCAGCCAGAATCGAGCGTGTGCACTTTTCGACAGTCAATCACTTGCATCGATCAATCAACTGGAAAACTTTTCATACATAATCACTCCTCGTTATGCCTTTCCCTGCTCCGCGGTCCAAAAGAAAATACAAATCTTCGGAATGACAGGTAAGTTTGACGTAAAATAGCCCATGCACGTATATAAAAGTGCAATCGGGGCCAGGTGTGGCACGACGCAGCAGCAACGTAGCTCTTTTCCTTGCTAAGTTAAACACACATGTAGCAACTATTCGCTGGTTAAACTAACGCGTACACACAAATTCATGCATCTACGAATACATGTTCCCGCTCGATAAATACATGAAAGATTATCGATACGTTTGTATCTGTAGTCACAAATACTGCAATGCAAAAACATGCTTAAACCTTCCATCCAATACCAACGTATATATATTCATAAGTGAGTACAGCATAAATAGTATTTGTAGTTTACCAGAGTTAGTGCTCTCCGATCTATGTGCTCGAGTGTATATAGACACGTACGCGTATGTGTACAACATTTGCGAGCAGAGCCAGAAGTACTATAAATAGAATTCGAGCTACTTGGTACGTAAGCACGAGAGCGTGTACGTGAAAACCAACGATCGAACGTTACATCCAGAGTGTGCCAGGGCGCGGACCCAACCTGTGCATCATGTGTGAGTGTATGGCATAAGTGTGCATTCCCCATGCTCCTGCGTGGACGATGCTGGAACATCTTCTAGGCCGAGAACATTTTTTTTTAATGCGCCACTCCTTTGACTCCTGAGCCTTGAGGATTATTTGGCTCGCACCAAAAAGTAGTAATTTGCAGTCCTGGAACCACCGATTATCGCGCGGTTACCGTCGCTCACTCTTTCTTGGAGATTTCCAACTCGAAAAATTGCGGTTGAGACTTTATCTCATTGATTTATTAATTTATAATAAATGTGTGCAAGTTTATGTAGAAATTTCCAGGTTATCCGAGTGTCTGCGCTGCTCGAAGCCGCGATACCAAGCAGCAATTAACTATACTCGATAAGTCGTGTTGCTGTGGTAATAAACGAAACAAGAAGAGGACCGGGGCGTAGACACACACACACACACACACAACGTGTTCTGCTGCACATCGATATTCGTAACAGATCAATTTTTATTCTCACTCCTGCGTCCGTGTGTGTTCGGGAGCGAGAATTGCTAACCAGGCTTTTCTCCGCGAGAACTCTAAGAGCATTCGCCCCGGCTATCAGTTGCATGACACATCACGCAATCCAACTGTACGCGAGATGAAGCGGTGAAATATTCCCGAGATTTTGCCTTCAATTATCCACTCAACTTATATTTATCCGCCGAGCTAAATGATATACCGTTTTATCCAAGGACAAACAGGATGATATCATTTACACTATGCAAAGAGCATTTTTTTCACCGAGACTCTAATTAATTTCGTAATGATCCCACAATTCGAATCTTCTGCTATATCCAATGAAAATAAATCTTCGTTACGATGCGTCGTAAAAAATTTGAAACCCCCGTCAATTTCTCATGATGTGTCAATTTCATTGAGTTTTTAATTAGCCAACAATCATGCTAAAACATCGTAAGTTATTAATTTTTACTGTTCTGTATTACGAACCAAGCGAGTTGAAATTCTTCTCAATTGCCTAATCCGTCGGCATAATTAATATTGACTCTCGAGAAAACGCGTTTCTGACTGCCCACTATATCGTCGACAACTTGACTTGGGAGTTGCCGTAACAGCATCATCACAAATTAACTGTAAACAAGCCTTCTGCAATATTCATATGTATATATAATATTTTGCAGAACTCGAACTGTGTCAAACGCTGCGATTATTGAGCATTGATGAAGGAGAGCGAAAAAGTTAACAAAAAATTTCTATTTCTATAATCTCAGGCCACTATCCTGTCGTATAAGAATGTCTAAAAAGGCGTAACTAGAGCGAGCTGAGTGAAACAACTGGAGGAAGAGAATACAAGAGAAATTTGAGCGCGGAATGAAAAAAATACGAAAGCAAGAGTTATGGCATATGACGTGCACGACGCTGACAGACATTATTTATTAGCAATTTCGAATATTCATACTTGAACACACTGCACGACGTGGACAGAGAGGACTTGCAGCTGAGGGCTACAGCCAGGGCACATATAAAACTTGTTACATATATGTATCGCGCGATTCATTTATTTCTTACTGTACAGCATTGCGAACAAACGTCCCGAAGGCCGAGTCGTGACCGATCGATCTCTCCCCCGCGATTTACAATAATCGTCCACTGGACCACTTGCTTAATAATAATCGAACCAAACAACTTTCACAAGATTAACTGGTATTTGTATTTTGCATCGTGAATATATTCAACGTATTATGTCTGCGTAATTGAAAAGCGATGATAACAGGCCAAAATTTAATAAAAACTACCCTTCCGCAACGGTTTTTGGACTTTCTCGAAAGGCGGGAAGTGGACGTCAGCCCCGATGATTTTTCGTCGCGATATACAGGACGAAATTAAGCAACTTTTCTACAAAGTGTACAACATGCAAGGATATAACTATTCCTTGAAATTTTTGAGGGAAAGGGGAGCCTGACTCGGGGCGCGCCTCAGGTCTTAATAAATGACGCGATGGCCACCTGACGCGAAAGCCAACTGCCTCGGGGAGAGTCTCAGGCACACAGTTGTCTCGGGGGCGAGTTTCGTACCCTCTGTCTCAAGAACCCCGTCGACGTATATACTTAAGTACTTTTTATATTCGTACTTGCCAAGAGAAATTGCTCAAGGTTTTGGGGTATCTTCGCCCTAGCAGGGGGAGATAGCGAGAAGTTTCATTCCATTTTGCGCGATGCCAACGAGTCGAGGGTGAGACTCTTTTTGAGGTAAAATCGAAGGGTGGCTCGCGCCCTTAAAATACACTCGGAGGCAGATGTCTCGGAACTTCTGGTCGACGATTAGGAACGAATTTCGCTTTTCAAGGGGTGCTCGCACCAAATGTGTAGGAGCCATGTGTACATAAGGAAAATATGGGCACAGGTGTTTTCTTGATCTCGATCTCGGATCTCATCCTCGATCTCTCCAAACGATCCCATGCGTCTACATCTATATATACATAGAGCCATTAGTGTACGTTCCCCGACGGTCAGAGGCGCCGCGACGACCCTCGTTGACAGAACGATTGTAACGTTCACCTTTATCGCCCGTTTTTTCCCAACAAAATGAAAAAAATTAAAGAACCTCGAAGCTCACGAATGCGATTACGACGTCACCACCTGTGCGGTCGGTCCGGATCGGAGCAGGTTTTATTGGATTAAGGATTTATCCGGTACACACGGGATACGAGATTGTTTTCCCGCCAAAAGTTTAATCGGCTCTCCGGGGCTTCCGAACACGAAAATCCTGACCTTACTAAGAGGATTATCCACGTTCGGGCATTGCTTTCTCATTCAGGCCAAGTGAAACTGATACTTTTTGCTTTTTGTAGGAATTTAATTTATTTCTTAATGAGCATGATTGGCGACTCATTGTTTTGTCGTCGGGAAAATGGGCTAGAAACTCACCTAAACGTCGACCGCGATAGCAGCAGCGCGTATTCCTACGATCCCGCTTGTCTCAGCGTCGAAGTCTCTCGCGGTGTCGAGTCACTTAACACTCCCGCACTATTTTATATTTATATCTCTGGTTTCTGTTTTATTTTTATTTCCTCTTTCCAACTTGACACGATCGGTAGCACAAAAAAACATGCGATTTACACTTTTTAAACACTCCAGTCTCCCGAAAATTGCGATTAAAGAAAGATCAAGAGGCTGATTTATTTTCTACTGCAAAATCAACGAGTCCCTGAGCGACGGCGGGAAAACACTAATTGCAAAGATTTTTGCTGATGTTTTATTTCTCAAGAATCTCGATGAATCAGCCCAAACTTTGTAGAAATTCCATTAACGCACTTCGAGACCCCAAAAATTTCACGAGTTTGTGCAATTTCTCAAAAACATGACGATTGGAATGAAACGAATGAAATGATTGAAGGTGACACTTGTGGGTGTCGTCTTTGCCGTTGGATGCACACGGAGGATTTTCCGAGGTGATATATCGAACGATCGTGCATGGGCGATTATGTGTATACATATATTAATTGGATAGTAGGCGCGTGCGATTTCGCTCGATCGATCTCATAGAAGCGCGCGCGCGCGGCACAACCGCGGTCACAGTTCGCGAAGCGTATTGTTGAATCGCGGGATCACGAGTGGTGGTCCCGGCTGATGATCGAGGCGAGGGTGGGAGTGAGAAAAAAGGAGATGCCGAGAACACAGTTGGTGGTGGCAAAGAAAAATGGTGATGGTGAGTGGGTGGGCGCCGATCACAGAGCTCCTGCGCGAATCATGTATAGTTAGTCGGAGATGGTTGACGAAGATGACGACGTTCCGAGCGAGGAGTGGTGGGCACAAATGTTGCAATGGTAGTGGACGAAAACTGCGTTGATTCGGTGTCGAAAAGACTTGAAAATAAATATGGGGGGATTCCCCCGTCGTGTCGGATCGGCGAAACGTCAAACTTGAATGGGAGCGAGTCCCGGCGAACGATAGTCAGCAAAACACAACCGATCGATCGAATCGCGCACTAATCGATCTCTCTCGTCGTTCTGAATTTGACGAATAAATAAAATAAAAACAATCAACTATTATTCACTAAAACAATTTGACAGCTCCGGTGCTGTCAAGCCGCGCACGAAAGATCGAACGACAATTAAATAAAAACAAAACCAAATCGATTCTCGAAATTGGTCACTGCACGAAAAACTATAATTTTAGTTTTCAATTGTTTTTCGTAGTCGCTTCAAAGTACGAGACCAGAGCAAGCAAAGACACAAGATCTTGGTGTATCTAGGTCTGCGTACCTCGTGGAGCGTGCAGCAGGAGGCGTGCTGTCCCGTACTGGACTAGCCACGGGCCCCCTCGAGCAGAGAGGGCCGGTCGCGCTTCACCTCCGCTCTTGCTTTACCTAACCCTCCTCCTCCTCCTCCTCCTCCTTCCCTCGAACTATCGCGCGCTTTCTCTCTCTCGCTCGCTCTCCCGCTACCTTTGCCTTTGCCACTCCACCTCCACCTCCTTCTCTTCCTTCGTGTTGTATTTTACGGGGCATAAGGCCCTGTCGACTCTCCCGCTCTCCCGTGCAAAGCCCATTTACCCCCTCTCCTCCTCCTTCTCTCTCTCTCTCTCCCTGTCTAACGCACCGAGTGTGCAAGACCGATGCTTCCAACTAACGAGCAAACTTTGCTCCGTATTAACGTTTCTCCAATAAATGTACGATCAAACTTTGGGCGGACTTGAAAGTCGATTCAAAATTTTCAACATCCAGCATCTTGATTTGGTTAAAAAATAAAAAACTTTAAGAAAAACCAAGATCGATCGACAATTTCTTTACCATTTTTGGCCCATTGTTTATTTTCTGATCTCACAATCATCCGACAGAGTGAATATACTTTATTATTTGTTTTCTCGCAGCTCACGAATGAGCCACCGTTTTACACTCGAGCCTCGCGCGAATCTTGTTCTTTTTTCATCTAATTTTCTGCACTGAATCGTTGCGGTCTTCACACCCCCTTGGCCGGGTAACGCGGAACGACGACGACAGGTGGGCCGGCGAAGCAAACCGCGACTGTAATACCCCTGAGCGGGCCAGTTACACTGCGGCGAGACTGAAGCAATTCGACCGCGAAAAGCGTAGATTAGTTTTGCCAAAATGGTCCAAAAGAAACGAGGAGGATAAGAAAGAGCGAGCTAGATCGAACTGTGTTTTGGTTCGGGGAGAGATTGATTTTTCAGATCACAAGCGGAGCCGCCGCTCTCGAGCAAAAATCCAACAATAAACAAAAATGAAAACCAATCTCATTTATTAACCAGTTTAAAAAATAAAAACTATTCAAAACTTTTGCTCTGACGTCCTTTTCCCTTGAAATTCCCATGGATTCTGGTGGGAAACAGTTGCCAGTTGATTAATTCAAATCATAGAAAGACGTAGTAGTGAACAGAAACGTTGACCAACCCCTCCGGGGGTCCGAGAAAATTTGTCGAATAAATTCAGCCACAGGTAGTCGCGACGAAACGAGACTCTGATGGAAGGCTTTTAATTAGATGCACCGATACAACAGATCCTTACGTACATTCCCATAAACCTTTGTCCGTGAGTCTATTTCGATAAAATAATACAAAACGCCGGAACGGAACCTCGCTTCGCAAAGCACGGGGTGAAAACCTTTCCCTCTCGCATTTACGTTACCGGCAGATCCTCATCCTGTGCCGGAACTAAATTGGATATTTCGATGAAAATTTTTACGCTCTCTTTTCTCTTGTATTCAAACTTTTTCGGACTATTTCAACGCCTGTAAATCAACGCCCTCGTTCGTTACATCGACACACGAATTTACACGTGTATCCGTGATACTGCGACTGTTCACAATGCGGTTAAAGTCGATATTATTCGTAGTCAAGTATGCGTATCCAAAGCGTGTGAAAAACGTTTCGCCCTCTTGCACCCTCGTGCTAAACAATACAACGTATAAATATATACATATAAATATACAAATTAAACATCAAATTTATATTATCCAACCCCTTCGATTCACACTTTGATCTCCTGACACAAAACTGCCCTCCAATCTGTTAATTTTATGACTCTGAAAATGGTCTGATAAAATTGGGCGATCCTCACGTAAAAATGACAATTGCGGTATAGAAAAGAATTAATTTTTATGTTAATGATGCGAACAATGAAAATTGCGACTCTCGTCCTATTAGGCAGTCCGAGTGTAATGGACATTGGATTGGCAAATTCAACGACGGTTGTCCGACGGTTCAACGGTCGTGAACGCGGTTGAAGGCAAAAAAGCACGCGTTTTGCGTTACGCCCTGTTTTATACTCAAATAGTTATGCACCCTCGCAACTCTCTTCCCTTCTTTTTTATTTTCTCTTCTCGTATCATCGGCTTCTGTCGCTCTTTCGAAAGAGTCGACGTACCGCTCGCAGAACTCGGCAGCAGGCCGCTGCAACTCGAATTCTAATACACGTTCCATGTGCCTTTTGCTACTATGTGCGATGGAGGGAGTTTTCAAAAATTCGAGAGACTGGGAGAAGGAGAGGCGCGCAGCAAAGTGCAGTGTTCTCGTTGCACTTGTTCCCTCGTTCTCTCGTGCTGCTAAACGCTGAAAACAGCTGGAGCACCTGTTACCAGTGCACGAGGATCGCGTACAGTTAAGTAAAAGGTTTGTACGTGTGCGTATGCATTTTCAGGACACACCACGAGCAACGTTATAGTTTCTCCCTCTCTTTCTTTTTCCATTCTATTCTCTTCTCCACACTCCTCCATCTGCTCGGACCCCGCGTTCACCGCTCTCGTTCAATCAACCCTGCAGCACCTAATGTGCGTGCCACGAATACCTGATCAAACCGTGTAATGGATATTACACGTACCTTTAATGGGACACACGTCTACCAGACCCTGCCAAATGTGTTAATTGAGATAATGAACTTTTTTTTACGATTCTTCCTTTTATCATTCCAAATGATAAGCTCTCGATATCCTTTCTTTAAATACTGGCTGCAGCCAATTGTTTGCTTTACTTTTGTGAAACACACGATGAACCAACGCAGAACGAATGGAACAGGAAAAAAAGAAACTGCAGAATCTCAACTCTACGGAAGCTTTTTGTTGAATTTTAGCAGAAACGTGATTATTTTTGAATTACGATACGAAAAAGAATGACAAAATAAAATCGGACGTTGAGGAAGACAATAAATTACGATAAAATATGGAAAATATTCAACGACTCGATGATTCTACACTTTTGGATGTGGAGCATGAAAAATAATGAAAATTTTAAATGAAGTTGATATTTTTCGTTGGAATTTTGAAATAGGTCGATGATCTTTGTGGACGAAGCTTGGCGTGTTGCTCGTGCATATCAGTATGCAAGAGCAGGTGCAATCCTATATTAACGATAGCTCGATCAATCATCATATTTATTCATCGTCGATAATATCCACCCTCATTAATTCCACCTGGACGTCGTTCTCCGTGTTTGCTCGAAAAAAATCGTACAAGAAGCGTACGACGACGAGGTATATTCGTGTCAACGTTGGTCTGCGGATCTTAGTCCCGGATCGCTCCTAATTGCTGCCAAAAAATTTGCTCACTGTTGGAGAGCTCTTGAAATCGCTTAATCGCGTTTTGCGGTCACACAAGAGAAGCAGGACTCGCGCGCGAGGGTGCATAAAATAATCTCCGTAGAGTTGTTTGCTCTCCGCCGCCGTTCCCTCGGGTTATCGCATGGAATAATGCTAATTAAATATTTCTGGACGCACTCGCTCGTCGAGCAGGCGACGAGAATTCACGAAAATGACATTTCCGGTTCCGAGACATTAAAAGTTTTTTTCGTTAATTTGTAATTAAGAAAATATCATTTTAGGTCAAAGAACCACCAGAAAAATTTGGGATGTTATTCAGACCCTCACGTTCTCAAGGAGCAATGCTGATTCTCAACTTTCCCACATTTTGATGGGCAAGGACGTGTTGCTGTCTTCTCACCCCCAGAAAAAGGGGAAAACCGGAAAGAAGGTGGTGCCGGAATAGCACGGCGACGACTAGACAAGACGGAGAGGCTGAAAATACTTTGCGCGGGAAGCACATGTTGGAATCAGCTGGTATTCGCTCGTTCGCGGCGGTTCGAGGGCCCCAAAAACGTGGCATTCAACCGTCAAATATTCATTTATATGTCTATATACGGGTGTAGAAACCGGCGTCTTGGAGGTTTATACCCTTCGGGGGCGCTGGCACATGGCCCTTAAGCGATAAGGGAGACGGAGAGAATGCGATGGACATGTATGCGAGTGTGTGCATGTATATTATTCCTTTAAGAACCGGAGCACGCACGCAAAGTGCGACTTTCGTATTCTTATTAATGGCATACATTATTATTGTCTGTGGCTGGCAAGTATATACATGTATTTCGGCCGAAAGAGCAGTAGCGGCCAAGGTTTTTCGCTCGTGAGGTGAAATTTCTTTGCCAGCCCTGTATGTGGCCCAACCTGGCGGTAACGGCCGTGCGTCAACGGTCACCGGCACCTGACGCTTTAACAAGCCAGCCGCGAGCAGCTCTCGCCCTAGTCGCCCCAAGAAACTTCCACCCTTCGCACTCTCGTTTTTCCCCATATAGTCCAACATTCGTACCTCTCCGTCATATTCTTGATTAACTCGTTGATGAGGTTACTAACAGAAACGTCCTTGGCACGCTGCCTTGCAAGAAAATCCTCGTTTTTTTTTAAAAGTAATTTCAATCTCATCTCCGTTTTGTTCTAATTCTCCGCGACCCGAATGAATCTATCGTTTTATCGATGCGGCGTGGCTGGGCCGGGGAAAATGGAATGAAAGACTCGCAGACTGCTGCAGCGAAGGAGATAAATATGCAATAGCTTCGGAGCTGGTGTTTATATGAAGAGCGGAGGCGTCGCGTGGACGCGGATGGATGATCCAGTGGCAAAGGCCGCCCCAGGCTCTTGGCGCGCAGAAGTGCATATACCGCGAATCCTCGCACATCCTCGCCAGGTCCATGCACGCGTTTGCTCATCGTGTCTTATAACGGCTTATATTCCTGCGCTCTGGGCTTTCTTTGCTCGACGAATTTTCAAGACCACGTCTTTTGCGTTGCAATGATTCTTCAGGCTAATTTTCATCCTTCCGATGCGCCTTCCTTCGGGGAATACCCGCCGGGCTTTCAGTTTATTCACGATACTAACGTAATTACCGTTTTCAATGAAGATCCCAGACGCGGACCGACGGCGCGGTCGCTCAGTTAACGTTAAGCACCTACGATACGTCGTTCATCATTTAATCTTATCCTTCCACTATAGATCACGCCAATCTGACCTCATCTCTGTACGCGACTAACCTCCAGCATCTTCTGCCTATTTCTTGTACCCTTCATCCTCCCATCAGTCTAATTTACGTATATAAATCTCTTCATTCAACGTCCAATACATCACTCCCTAAAGACTTTACTCCTTCATCATGTTCCTCGCTCCTTGCCATCTAATCGAGAGAGAAAAGGACAGCAGAGATTCATAATCGCGAGAATACCTTTATTATGAGAAAACGAGTTAACGGTGGCTATTAAAGAAACGCCTCAGACATTTTCATTGCAAAACAAGTTGTCTCCATTACTCTCGGATACTCAAAGACGTCTCAATGAGCAGACCAGCACGTGCTCAAAATGAGCTGTGTCTCTGGAGACTTTTGGAGGAAACTTTATAGTCGAAAATCTGGTGGCTGTTCGAGAATGATAATTTTTATCCAGACAGTAATGGCGCTCAGGGAATATCTGACGATTGTTTCGAGCGAAAGGTATTCCAGGTTGATTGTCATGTAGGTCGAGCAGGTGTCGGAGATTAATTATTATTCTCCGTAGTCTCGGAAGACTCGTCATGGATCATCGTAGCTACTTGGGCTGCGCGATAGGAAAACTGCTGTTGATTTTTTTTCTAGCTCCATCGGCCGTCCTCTTCGTCATGCGTTTCAATACACCTGCCAAGTCAATCCAGTGGAAAAGGCAGCTGCTGCGTGGACAGATGAAAAGATGGAATCATATTTTCCCAATTCCACTAATAACACACACTGCTCGTCGATTTACTGCAGGAAAATTCCATCGAAAAAATCAATTTTCATTGCCCATCGAATCGCCGTTATGATACAAATCCGTTGGGCGAGATTTTCACGCTGGTTGATTCTTCGATGCCTTCATTATCGCTCCGACCGTGAAGAAAATCAAGCCAAGATTCGTAGGTGTTAATGCTGATAAAACAAATTTCGGAGCCAATGGGTTACTCGCCGACCGCTTGACGTGCCTCTTCCCTGAAGGAAATATAAGAGCATGTACAAGCGCAAGGGTAAATGAGATAATAATACGAAATTACACAGACTAACTGACCGTGGCGTGCTCCAAACTGGAGCTTCCTCTCGCGCCTCATTTTTGTCAATTTTGAACGCTCCACGCGATAGATAATTAATACAACGTATCATAAAAGCAGTAGCAACTTACCTTGCGCATATATTTTTGCTCGTTGCTTCATAGAAAATGTCGATTCACAAAAAACCATTCTTACAGACTCTTGGATCTAAAAATATTGGACTTTCGACCATGATGTTGTTCTTCTTCACGCTCGCGATGACAAAGCACTATGGAGTTTCGTAAAAAGAAGCAACCGATACATTTTGGCTCCGATCGTTCCGTTTTATGGCAGCAGTTGGAACTTCCTTCAGGTATAAACCGTAACTCTGCTCCGAAATTTGTTCAAGTGCATTTTATTTTGATTTTGAATTATGAAAAAGCTCGTTCGCGCGAGGCTCAACGTCTTCTGGCATGTTGGCAGAGACGACACGCGTCTCAAAGGCTGTAGGGCATGTATACGTGTGTACCAAGTTGTTGCGACGTGTACAGCAGCCGACAGGCTAGTTTGTCGCGTGGCTGAGGAAAAGATTGCCGCCGGCGATGTCTCGTCCGTGCGAGGCCCTCTGGCGAAAGGCGGTGGAGCGCAGGAGAGAGAGAAGCAGAAGAAATACTGAAGAAACGTTTGTCGTGGGGAGTCGCGCGTGGGTCCTCCTGCTGCTTTGATCGGTCGGGCCCTCAGCGTGCTCCCCCACGAGGCTTGGGGGGCCATCGAGAGAGGGGAAAAAGGTCGCGCGGCCTCTCGGAAAGATCGTCGACGGTGGAGGTTAGGAGGAGGAGATGGCGAATGAATTGAGATGGACGGAGAAAGAGAAGAAATAAAAAGTCTAAGGAGAAACGACGTCAAACGGAGACGATAGTAAGGAAAGAGTGTGCAGACACACGGCCGCGGGTGATTACGTCGCCTGTCGGCGCGGAACTGTCTCCTCCTACCCGCGGCGCCCACTCGCTTCTCATTGGCCAACTCCCGCTACGGAAACATCACGGTTAACAGCATATAACTCTCTCTCTCTCTCTCTCTTCCCATCTTTCTCGATTCTCCTCTTTCCCTCTTTTTCTCCCACACTTTTGGAGAGTGCTCGTTTCGAGTGGTTCCGTTTGCCCAGTTCATTCCATCCAACTTGTAGGTGGTTTCCAAGACTCACCAACACTTTTAATCTCGACCAACACACCTTTGCAGCTGCTCTCCCTCGTTCTTTTTCATCTAAAACTTCATTCTGGTCAATTCTTCTCTTTCGCACTTTCTTTATTCGTTTTTCTCTCTCACACACTCATTTTTACCTCATTCTGCCCCGGAGACCATTTTTTTTTCTGTCTTGGACAAATCTTGTGAAAAACATGTGCAATGACTCATAAATGCAATAATTAAATTTATTTCCATGAACTTTTTGACCTCGATATCGCGGACTTTCGAGGAATCTCTACTTTGGAGGAAAGATTTGAAATAATCAACGGGAAAGAGCACCAAAAAGAAAAAAGTTCGACTCGTTGGAAAAATATTCGAGCGAATTTATCAGTACGTAACGCACACGCGATACAAATTACACTTTTGTAACAAATGTATACGCGGCGTGTGAAGAATTCATCTCTCGTATAAAAAATCTAACACTTGGAAATTTCTCTTCGATCGCGCTTTACTGCAGAACTTGCCACTTAAAAAAAATCCAATTTTGTCGTTGAATTTATTGAGAATAATTACGGAAAAATGCGAAACATAAAAAAAAAAAGAAGCTTCAATGACACGAAAAATCGATCTCGCCATTTTCAGCGGAGAATATTTCGCCTGGAGGGAAAAAACGGGCTTTTTTCTTGCGGCAATCTCGAGTTATCTGCGAGACTCTTGTTTCTGTAACTCTCCCACGATCATCGACAAAGTACAAGCAAGATGAGTTAATCTTTCAAGCTTTCGGGCTATGTGTACGACGATCGTTCCATCATTTTATACAGATAATTGAGCAATACAGACGCGAAGATTAAGTGAAAAGTGGATACAGCAGAGTGTCAGACTCCAGTGGGAAAAAGCGAGAGAAAATGAAAGAGAGAGATGGACCAGAGATGCTGCAGTTGAAGAATCGATAGAAAAAAAATTGATGCGGCTCATTGACTGGTCGCGGAGCATGGGACGAGACAATCCACCACGGAGGCCTCGCATCTACAAACAGAGAGAACGATCGTTTCGTTCCCGCGCGCGAGCAGTCCGATAATTTTATAATAATTCTCTTCGTCTCGCTGGAAAATTTGTTATTTTTCAAAAACCCACCGACGTTGTCTTGGTCGCGGGCGATTATCCACTCTCTGTCGTTGCCAACAGCGAGTTGAATCCTGCAAACAAAAAAAGTTGAGCAAATTAGATCAACTGCGCTATTCACGAGTCCGCGAGACCGCGAACCTGTGGGATTTTCAATCCAATCATAGAGTCGCCGGAGCTTGTAAATTTTTCAAATTTAATCGTGCAGGAAATTTGTTTTCGATGATTTTATCAAATCGTAGACCCTGAGAATTGAAAAATTATGCGAAAACAAAAAATTCACTTAATTTGAAGGTTACATGGAATCATTAAAAATGTCGATTGAGTGGGAAGAAAAACGAAATAATGTTTAACGGTGTATTTGTAATTCGAAGGTTAACCATCTATGCGAAACAAATAGCGAGAGATTATGAGAATGATGGCGTCAAAACGCATTTAGTTTGCACCTGTCTCACGAGCAGGAGGTCGCGCTTCGATAAATCGACAATAAAATAAAGCAGCAAAACATCTCAAGTTGGTCCGAAGCTGCCGCGCGCGTTGTAGGAGGTGGTAGCCTCAAGGATAAAAGGCGTCAAGATCGGTGGCCCGTGACACTGCTTTATCTCCCTGCTCGTTCTCTTCCAGGTACAGCTCCCAGAGATATCGCGTGGTGGGGGATCCTGGGTGGTCCAAAAGTTGGTCTTAATTGAGGAATAGCTCGCCTCGAATCTTCCAAAACAACAAGTGCCAAAAAACCAGGACTTAATTGCAATGACACAAGATTTTCTAATGGGCAAACTTCTATCGAGAGATCTTGGCACTGCACGCGAGGCTGATTGCTCTCGATCATTGAATATTGAGCACCCCAACGAGAAATAATAAAAAGACGAGAAATTCCACCAAGTCTAATTCGCTGGTAGATCCGTTAACGAAGATTATGCAATTTGCATCACCGCGCGGGGAGAGCGAGCAAAGGAAAGAAAAGAAATAACGCGCCGTGGGCAAGGCAACTGCGCGCATATGTAGCGGTACATCACTCTCGTCATGTTACTGCAGAACGCGTTTGTGCGGAGAGCAAACGTGAAACGGTAGGGAGTGAGATGCGTTGTGTCTCCACGAGGTCTTCAACATATGCTAATGTCCATAATCTTTGTGCATGTTGCATCTCTTTGCACGTTTCTTTGTACATATGTTTGTGTTCCTATGGGTGTGGACTGCGCGTTAAATCTCAGCTAAACTCAATCGCGAAGCACGCTTCCGAGTTCATTCATGAGACACAGACGCCCGAGCAGCCTCATACATATTTATACAGCGTCCTTCCGTGTTCTTCGATGTATTCGATTAAAACAGTTTCTCGTAAAACAGAAATTAAGTGCACTCTATTTTTAATCCTGATTAAAAAACATACAGCAACGTTCATACGAGCAAATCGTTTTCATTCTTTCGACGCGGATTCGTGATTGATTTTCGGCACAATTCGCAGTCCCGTAACCGCAAGAACAACTTACAATGTAACGTGTACTTAAAGGAGTTTGAAATATTGCAAATGATGATGATGATGAGCGACGTATAATGCAAAAAAATGAAGGTATAAGATTCGCTGGCCGATTATCACGTATCACGGTCTCTCGGCTCCCGGATTGCTCTCCCGTCCCCAGCGCCCATTTCAAATAGCGGAGCAGAGATCGATATGTTTCGTTTTGAGGAGAGACAGCAGCAGATCGTTTCACTCGCTATTAGCATTCGTCGATTGTGCGTTATTTACACGTGCAAAAGATATCGTGTGGAGAAGCAAAAGGAAGGAGGATAGAAAGAGAGAAAAGTTGCGGTTGAAAATGCCTCTTTCCCCGCCGAGTGGCCGCGAGTAATCATCGCGATCGATTCAGCCTCGCGAGCCGATTCTCTTTTTACTTTGGACGTATAGAGATTAAATTGGGACAGCAGGTAGCTGTGAAGAAGTAAAATGAGGAGGATATCGCGCCGAGTCACGTGCAGACTCTCCTCTCTGCTTCTTCCACCAACCGGAAACGTGTTATAAAGATTGAGGGAAAGAGAGAATACACGAGAGGCAAAAATATCCTCGCAATTACCCACACATGCACAAAGTGCTCAATATCTTTTGCAGACGCGCTCGAGTTGCATCAAATCGTCCCATGTTCAGCCCCCCCACCATATTTTTATATTATTTCCAGATATATGTACATATAGGACGATCAAGTTTATAGAGCCGCCTTGTACCAGTATATCCAACTCCTCGCACTACAAGTCGCGTTATTATTGCCAGACTATCCTTAAACCGGATTTCGTTTTACTATACAGAGCCAACGACCCGCCGATCTGTTCAAAGATCAAAACCAGATAAATCGACATCGGGCTCCTATCGGGATAATGAAATTTACGCCCTGCTGTACTGCATGCTGTATATGCTACACGCGAATATCGAGTACTCGTTAAGCCTACAGCGCACCCTCTCTAGTTCCACTGCTCATCATCATTGCGTCCAATTATTTTCGTTTTTTTTTTGCGAAAATATCGGTTCGAAAAGTTTTTACGTCTTCGAAAGTTGCTAAATTTTATTTTTTATGATGGAGAACGCGATTTTGATACTCGTGCGTGTAAATTTTACAGTTTAGTTTCATTTCGATATCTTTTTTGTAAATTCGAAATGTTGAAATCTCTCGATACGCGCAGGATCGCGATAAACCCTCACGATCGAACGTAACCGCAGCAGCTTCCTTCGATATTCTTAACGCGATATTTGTACAGTACACAATTGTACAAATTGTCAGCGGAGGGTCATTGCTCCCTGCGCTGGTAATTGCTCGAGTCTGCACCACTAAATTAAGAGAAAGTACGTATATTGTCTGCTGCGAATACGAGAATTGCTTCGGGCTCGTTCGCTATGCTACGTGTATGCGAGCAAGCACGAATTTGTGTGCGAGGTGCGAGTATAAAATTGTCGGTTTGGTGAATCAGAGCTGAACTATCGCGACTATCGGACGTTGTGCCCGCGGTCTTTCCGAGTGACACGAATAAAGAGATAGACAAAGACAGAGTGTCGAGGAAAATGCAACAACAAAATTAAAAATATAACCATCGCTTGGTTATTTCAATTTCCTGACGTCCTTCAACCTGTTCGATAGAAACCATTTCCAAAAAATTCATAATACCGCATCAAAAAGTAAAAAGTGTTCATTATTTATTATTTATTATTAATTTCGTGAACTGGCACACAAAATGACGTTTTTTATGGGGACACGTGACGATTCTATAAAAATGAACCGTCTCGCTGATGCATCGTGACGAGAATAATGCTCATGTACAAAGAAACTTTGATACGTCGATCATAAATTGCGGTGTGGTCTAGTCGGATCGCCGCGACGATCAAGATGTTTCTCAGCAAGAAAAGCGAGATGTTACGCGGCGGAGAGCAAAATGTGTAGCGAGAAGAAAAAGATGCTCGGGGTGAATATATGGCGTGTGCTATAACGACCGGGCAACGCCAGATTTATTGCCGTCTTAATCCGACGACCGCTCGTCGCGATTCTCCAACCTCTCAGTGAAGATATTTATTTATTTATTTTCGCGCCTCATATATGCATAGATATATGCGACATACGTGTCGAGGAATCCGATCGATTCTCCTTTTTCTCTCATACTTCACACAGCGCAGGTAAATCGCCTGGTGCATCGTAAGATCGAGCCAAGATGGCCAAGAAATATAAATAGCGGAGTAATTTTCACACCCGGACTTGCAGCTCGAATTAATCAATAAATCGCGCAGTTTTTCATCAGAAAAGAGACTCAAATATTTGAAAAAAAAAACGTATTCTAGAAAATTTCCATCTCGGACGATCGTGATCGCGAATGGAACGAATTCATTCGTGATCCATTTCTTCAGGTAAGAACGCAGCGAAGGTTACACTGTGAAGTGTTCGTATTGGCACCAATTCTTCCACGTTTTTTTAACCCCAAGGAATGTCGTCGGCAAGGATTTTGTTTTTCTTGCTTTTTTGTGATCGATTGACTCAGTACTGGCGACGAGAGATCACCGCAAAACTTGGAGACTGCCACGACTTTTTGTCGAGATGTATGTAGACGTGTTTGAGTCTATTTGTATACATATATATTGATGGAAATGTACGAAAGAGTCGTTGTATATTTCACAGCTCTCTTTTCCTCTCGTCGTTTGCCCGCGTCCGCCCTCTACTCTGATCTATCGCAGTGAAAGCTAGGCATGGAATAAGAAGGCGTGACAAATCCAAGAATTGGGTCATCCGCGGTTTAATATACTTGGCTTCAAACCGTCTATTGGCTTTGCTCAACCATGTACTTCGGAGTGTTAAACAACAGTGAAAATGATAAATTATGAGATGCCTGGAGTAGCTTCCGTCTGAATTTATAGAAAATCTATAAACAGATTTTTAATTAGATTTTTTTTCATTTCTTTGGACGCAATAGTTTTCGCATTGATTTTTCGTTGATTTTTAGGCAGAATACGAGGGCGAGGCGGGCGAGAGAGCAGAGAGAAGGAAAGACTAGTAAAACGAGTGTAACTCGAACGCTCCGCGAGCTCCTTCTAGAATACCGGACGACAATTGTAGAAGCGAGAAACTCTCTATTGTTGCTCGGAGCAGGATTGTGACCACACGAAAGAGGAGAGACACAAGAGTGTTTGCCAAGGAGGAGAGCGCACAATGGACCTCGAGCACGCTTCCTCTTGACACGACCAAAAGAAATGGTAGCCCGCTTTTGTCTATGATACCCCACAATGCCTCGTAATGCGCGTCCTCTCTGCTCGCTCGTCGCCTCCGCACTATCTGTTGCACCTTTCTCGCCTATATAGCCACAAACTGCAGGTGCACTCTCAATTCACTTTGCTCGCATATCAACCAACTAAACATGCCGCAGCACACTTTATTTTTCATTCTAATCGAACCGCCTCAATTTCTTCGATTATTCAAAACTAATTTTTTTATAAATAAACAAATACTTGATTCGCTTCTTCTTTTTCTTCAATTGCTCGAAGGTACGAAATTGACTAATAGAATTAAGTCGAAATTTGAGGAATACTTTTGAATCTTTGAGGATTCCACGTTACCCGCGCTATAGATTAGTTTATATCGCAAAGGAACCGCGTGAATGAAAAAAAACGTCGAAAGGGAGGACAGGAAATCGAGATTCGGCACGGACTCCGGAGGTTCCGCCTGAACAAGCTCCATTGCGGGCGCGAACGACCCATCGCGGTGTAACCTCTATGGGCTTCGCACACACACACACGTACGTGCCTATAAATGGTACATGATAGAACAACGGCAATTTTAGAGCCACGTTTGTATCAATTCCCGTGAAATTAATGAAACTTTATATTCCTGAAACTTTGTTTAATTGAATTTAATGTGCATCGATCAAAATATTGCAGCACGTCGCGTGTGCGTTTTTATGAAGATTCAACTTTTCGTAACGATTATTCATCGAGTTTTATTGTTTTGTATGTTTTTCCGAAATAAATAGAAAGTCGCGTGATAAACGGAATCAAGAAGTCAAAAGTAACTTTAAAAATTGATGGTGAATCGAAACGGAGCAAACGAAACGTTCTGTCGTGAAGGAATTACGACGCCTCGATCGCTATCGTCGATCTGTCAGGCGAGGGATAATCCCTTGGAGACTGGAGAGACTTGGAGGCATTCATAACGACGCAGAGGTGTTGCGCATATCGAACTG
This sequence comes from Diadegma fenestrale, assembly GCA_037043255.1. Taxonomy (NCBI): domain Eukaryota; kingdom Metazoa; phylum Arthropoda; class Insecta; order Hymenoptera; family Ichneumonidae; genus Diadegma; species Diadegma fenestrale. The sequence goes on from CM073315.1 coordinate 6,172,464, forward strand.
GAATATTGGGGGTTAAATATCTGGAGAATCTCGAGGTTGATCTCGGAGCAAACACATGTCCAGGCGAGCTCATTCATCATGCTATGATTCTCGATTATTTTTATACGGAATGCTGAAGGGAAAAGGAGTCAGGAAGAAGCGCGCAGAGAGATGAAAAGGATCGTGACTGCTTTGTGTTGTGAGGCGCAAGTTTAAGATTCGCTGACCTTCACTCTCATGCCAAAAGAATTTCAAGACAATACCGAAAAAAAATTGCAGCTGATATTGAAGGAATTTTCGTCGACGCTGAGCAATCGTAACTGGCAAATAAAGTAAAAAAATTGAGGGTGGAGTTCATTAAAGTCTTACAGTGAGGAGGAGCAGAATCTCTAGTAATACTCCGGTGTCTAGGCGAATAGGAGAGAGAAATGCGTACGAGAGAAGCAACAGGATGTCGAAATAATATACATTTGGATTCCCAGCAGCGATGTCATTACTACGAGACAGTCCCTCTCTCTCTCTCTCTCTCTCGCCCCTTCCTCCTTCCCTCTTGGTCCGCAAGTCCGAGTTTTCCTCCGTACGCGCAATCAAAAGATATATATTTATATTCGTATGGGTCATTCCGAGTTTAATCCACCCTCAAAAATCGTGCCTGATTCGGCCGAGTCAATGAATTAAATGCAAACGGTATCGATATGCTTTGCGGACTTTTAATTAATGGCGATCCATTAATTACGAAGAAAACGAGAGACAGAAATCCGGAAAGATTGAAAAATTTTATCGAAAATTTGTTATAATTGACAGAAATTAATTGTTAACTCTCTCGTGATTGATTTTTAACGATTCGAGAATGAAATAATGTGGCGAAAATCTGTTTGCAGGATGAAATTCCTTCGGCATGGAGAGTCTCGTATGAAAAATGCCGGAAGAACGGGCTCCTTGTTCCCGCGTGTGTCTCTGCTTTCCTGCATGAATGAAATATAATTTGAAGGCTTAATACACCCCGAAGTACCTATATTTTTATTCGTCTCCGAGATCGACGTCACACACACGTGTATTTTTTTATTATGTACGACGAATGGCAGTTTAATCGTGAAACTTTTCTTCGAGGCTTCCAGAGTGGACAACGTGACATCACGTGGTTCGTGTGTGGTTGTCCGACGTCCGGAAAAATGGAATCGCTCTTTTTCGCATTACTTTTTCAACGTTCCCACAATTCACTTTTCCTCTCTTCACTTTTGCTCATAATCGAGCATGAATTAAGCTCCGCCAACGGACGATTGTCATGTGAACAAAAACACGAGATTCCGACCTTGAAAATACTTTGAGAAAATTTTTTTAGCATGATGAAAATCCATTTGAATCCTTCGTTCGAACTTGATCCCATAGAGAAACATTAACGCAAAAAAAATCTCGTAAATAAATACGTATCTGGATGAACGTGTTGGAGAAAATGTATAGGAACGTATTTGGAGACAGGAAGGGGGTAAAATCGGTGAACAGGAACCATGGCTCGATGCTCTCCCTCCCTGTTGCGTTTTTACTCACGCACTTTTACCATCCTCCCAGCAATGTGTCTCTCTCGTCGTCCATAATCAGCACACAATTCAAGGTAAACCTGTTGCTTGACCAATTTTCGTATAAATCGTGAATGAAAAACAAAAATACGAAATTCCAAATAATCTTTCCGTAGTAAACAATTGAGAGAACTTTGAGGTTGAAAAATACGAAAAAAAAATCATAAATTCAGCAGCTTTCTTGATAAATATTGCAAACTTGATAAAAATTCGATTTCGACGAATATAAGCGCGATGGTAATTCGCGTCTCATAGAGTGAAAGGTTCGGCCAACTTTCTTTCATTATGACTGCTTTGAATGATTACAAGGTAACGGTGAACAAGTCTCACGGGATGGTCAACCACATTTTTACGTAACATTTTCTCCCCCACAATTTCATTTGCACCGGAACAAGCCGCAGGGACAAATAGAGTCATATAAAAAGAAAGAATCGCGAGTGCGTTCTATCAGATAAGTTGTGAACGAGAATTCGTGAGGATGTTTAGAAATTATTTTATGGTCCTTGGTCTGGTGGTCTTTCTGGGAGGAGAGACTGCACGGTCTATGGCAATCGCGGCGAGTCATAACGGAGCAAAGAATTCAACGATTAGTCAAATTCGGGAAAAACAAGTCGTTAGTCCAACAGGTAAATTGAAAATTAATGAAATTTAAAATTTACCATTTCCCCCTAATTAATAACATTATTGCATCTAATTTTGTCATCGCAGACATTGCGATCCGGAAAGTTCTCACGGGAATAACCAAACGAGTATTTCACGACGACGATTCCCACCTGATCTCGTTGATACGGAGAGGAATCGTTGAAGCGACAACATCAACATCCCCCATATCGATTGAGGCAGGAGCCAAAAAAGCTCAAAGATACGTGACCGAAGTGACGGCTGCTTACACCCAAGCAATTTTCGGTGCGACCTCAGCCCCCCAGGCTGAAAATCTTTTGCGTCGGTTCCAAAACACCATAGAGCGTATCGTCGATTATGCCAAAAGAGGCCAATTCACATCCTAACAAAAATGCTCCCCATTAAATTGTACATTTTTCGAATAAAAATTCTGTAAGCCATCGCATCGATTCTGTACGTTAATTGTTGCCTGTGGATGGATCCATGATTAGCATTTAATTAAAAAATCATCAATCATTTAGTTTGCTGCGAGCAGCAGAAATTCAAATTCATTTTATTTTCTACATTTAAGGACTTGAACTTTCCGGTTTTCTTAATACGCGAGATAAATTAATGTTTCATGTGATTCAGAGTCGTTGTTTGGAATTTCTATGTGTTGGCTCATACACGAGGTCCATTTCTCCGCGGCTCTGACGTATTAGTAAAGCACAAGATCTATTGTATATACCGAGCAACGCGCTGGTACAAGCTCTCGCGTCCAAACTACACACAAACATGTCCAACCATGGTATACAGAAATAGTAAGTACTCGTAGATACGATGGTGGCTTCATAATCTGGCGATGTAGGATCTCTCGAGTCCGGAGTGACCGGAACTCCGCCTATGCTCTCGCCGGAAGTGCCGCTGCCACATGTAGTAATATAAATTATAATGCCCTTACGGTTTTTCTCTTCTACTATATATAAATTTGCATTTAAACACGGACACTCGTATACACACGCTATTTCATCCAGTTTACAACAACAACAACAAACTCAACCAGCGCCCTCTCCCCTTTCTCTACCCCTTTACCGGAATAGCATTGTTGTCCAAATTGCCAAATTCGATTTTCATGCAAAGTCAGCCTCAAAGCCATCTGCTCGTTGCATTCATTTCGTTTTTCATTATAAATCTTCCAAATCTAACAAAAATAAATCGTCAATCCTATCGAATCCAAAGTTCATACAAAAAAAACGAAAAATACAAAATGCACTTTCATGTGCCCTCTGCGGATTTTTTGTCCAGCGAGTACATGGACAATATATAATAATAAAGTTTGACTGCACCTATGTGAACTCTATCTTTGGCTACTGTAACAGTAGGCACGCTGTAAATACTAAACAAGTCCGTGAAGAAGACTCGCGACGAGGATGGCGACGACCAAACAATGCTGCATTGTTCCGACAACTTGAAACTGAGATGTGCTCTTATATTATATATAAATATCTATATGTATATACGTCCTCACATATATTTATATATTTATTGCTAAATATAAAAAGACAGAAGAGAGACTCGGAGCGAGGTCCCTCCTCTCTCATCCAACAATGAGCTAAATCATCGACATTACACGAACGCTATAGCCGATCGTGCGTTGCACATATTCCTCCAGAAAACACTAAAATTCTTGCTACACACTCATCTTCTCCATCAATTTTCATTCCTTCATCCCTTCCTGTACCTTTTTCTCCAACGACATCCCTATTCTCACGATTTCAATGGAATCTCACTCTGAATCGGAAAAAGTTTCGTTTTTCGTTGAAAAATCATCATTTTCTAGTCTAGATTTCGTGCGAATGATATCGCCATCGAATAAACTCGCTACAATGATTTTAGTACAGAAATTTTGATAGGTTTTGAGACTGTCGCGAAACTGCCACCTTAATTGCCAGCTTTTCGTAGTCATTGCGTTTTGTCATCAAGTATTGAGAAGACAGAGAGACAGGACACACAGTAAAAATGTATGGGAGCAAAATTCCTGGTGCTTCTACGTGGCTGTTTACTATATTATCTACCGGTATGGCCTGGAGGAGTTTTATTCTTGATAAAAAATCGGTAGGTCACGACGTCGCCATGTGTGCGGCCGCTCTTTCCTAGCGATCGAAAGGAAAAAGCAACCACACCCTTTGTATAAGGATTTTAAAAAAGGATTAAAATATTATCATTATATTTCTCATATCTATTTGCATTTACGTTGCAGAGTCTTTTGCGAGGCTGTGTTCAATTTTCTTAAGCTTGGAAATGTAACGGATGTGAAAAATGTTCGTAGAGGACATAAAAAATTCTGGTCTCGTCGTAAGTCCAGAAAAGGACAGAGTCGGAACGATTTATCACATCGCGAGGCAGATAAGAGATAAAACTTTGCCAGCATCCCTTGTGGTCCAGTAGTCCCAAGGACCTTTCACGTTTTTCGTGTTGAATTTTTTTTCGCTTCCTTTTTTAATAAACCCGGAAATATTCGGACGCATAAAAAACTGATGGTAATCCCGAATTTACAAGTTCCAGCCGTTTTTTCTCTCGTTTTTTGTTGCTCATTACCGTCAACGTGTTTTTGGCATTATCGGACAAAAATAAGCGAATTTTCATGCTTTTAGCCGCGTAGACAACGGTCACGAGTGGAATTTAATGAATTTCATTAAAATTATTTATCTCCTTTTATTATCGAATGCGGCACACACATAATCGAGACTCGAAGGCACACGCGCGTCCGTCTATGTAACTAAATAAGTACGTACAAGGTGGTAAATTAAAAAATTACCAAGAAATGGCGAGGAAATGTAATATGAAAAGTTGCTGTCCCGGAACCACTCTCGAGTCGAGCATCTAACGCACACAAGTGTGCAACAAGCCCATCGGCAATTGCGCTATATCGGAGGATCGTGTTATGAAGATTCATCATCGTCATTATAATCATCATATTCGTTAGTGAGTTATGCCAGCGAATACAACTTTAAGAGCACGCGCGCGCTTTTCGCCCGCGCTATCCGCCTAAGAATCTACGAAAGAAACGGAGCGCGCGCTCCTGCTCGTCTTTTTCAAATTGGAAAGGGAGCAACGAAGACGCCCGATTATTCCAACTACACACTACAGAATTAATGTTTTTTTTCCTCTGCCCATTTTTTTTCTTCCATCCGTTTCGTGAGCTCGGAAAAATCTACCAAGCTCGCTCTAAGCGCCCTGCACACACTCTGCTTTATTTTATAATCGCTCCAAGATCGCGCGAGCCGCCCGGACAACCCTCTCGCCCCCGCCTGCCTGCATAAACATTAAAGACCAACTTTTTCTTCCTCTCTTTTTTTTCTTCCCTTTTTCTTTTTCAAATAACTGTAATGAGGGCAATTATCGTGTGCGCGACAAGCAGAGTGTGACGACGACCAGAGTCGTTGTTACATTACGGCATCGAACCAACACGTATACACATGCATTCACACAAAACAAGGGAAGGGGGAAGAATATTCTTCTGATAAAAGAAACGAGACTCCTGCGACTGCTGCTACGGGGCGTTCGCATATTTTCCAGTCATTTTTTCCATCCAATACGCATTGGCAAATCCGTGATTGGTCCCTGAAATTTTTCCATAATCAATTTCACGTGCAATCTCAAGGCGAGACTCGCGCAAACAAGATTTTTGTAGAAATTTCGATTATTAGTGTGAAAAAAAACGAAGAATCATGGATTTCGAATGGTCGAGCCCATACGTAAAGAAATTGACTTGACGTCCATGCAGAGCGGTTGTGGATCGAGTGAAAAGTGGAGAGGCTCGAAGGAGGCCCAGGATAGGCAGCGCGTGGCAGAAAAACCCCCACCCTTAATTCGTACCCCACGCATGGAGCAAAGACTCGTCGGAACTTTACTACTTTCTCATTCGTTCGTTCCTTTCTCGTTCGTTTCTTTTGGGGACTATACATTTTTTTTAAAACGCAGCCAACAGTCTCATCTATAAATATACGTGTGTAAAATACACTCGAGAATGAGTGTAAAGACACAACGCTCCTTGTACATGACGAACGCTCCCCCGGAAGACTCCCCCTCCTGCCTCAGGAGGAACTGCGGGTCAGAGACTTCGGGCATATTCCTCTTCTTGCCTCCCCGGCTTCCCTCCTTCGCCTATATATATATATTTAACGATCTACTCTGTTATATTCTTCTCGCAACACACGAAGAGGAGAGTCGCCCGACAAAACATATGCAAACTCATGTGGCTCGTGCCTAGAAACATTGGCGTCCGTTCTCCGAAACCTCCTTGCCTCAGATTTTAATATCGTTTTGCAGTTCTCCGCAGCAAAATCTGGAGCAGCAATCGTTTTAATAAAAAAAATGGGATTTTCTCCGATGTCGAAAGTTCTTCATCGGACCCTTCGATTTACTTTAAAAATCAAGAGCAGGCGATGGAGAGATTTTTCGTTTTTTTTTGTTATTTAGAGAGCACGGTCGACGCCGATGTGTTAATATAATAAGAACGGCCGTGATGTACGGAAAATGAGAGAAAGGAAGAAAAAAAGAGAGTGCGAGAAAGAAGAGGGATGAAGAGAATAAGAAAAGGTTATAGAGATGAAGGAACGATGAGTGAGGAGAAGTCGAGATCGTGCCGTAGTGAAGTAGCCTCGCTTATGGTCCGGTGGTGCCCGAGGAGCATAACGACTCGCGGAGCATAACGCCACGAGCCATCATATCCTCCTTCCAGAAAGCGTCCGCGCGCCACCGCGGGCACGGGTCTCGCTTTTTTTTTTTTCTTTTATATGTCTGTATATATCCTGCCGATTCCACCCGCCTGTCTATATTCGCCTACTCCATATACATGCAAAAGCATGCGTGTGTACTATACAGAAGGAAAGAAGCTTCGTTTCTTATACGACGCGCACGCACTCCTTCTTCTCGAGCGTACAAGAACAATCGCTGAGGCTTTATATAGCACACACTTAACTCCATACCTTGTACCACCCCCGCACCTTGCCCATAACTCGCGCTCTTCCACTTCCGCGAGTTAGATCGCGTCCAACTGATATTAGGAACGCGCGCGCCGCCATTTTTCTCCTCTCTCCATTATTTCAACCTGCCATTTTCTATTTAGCTCTCTTGAAAATTCCATCCAGACGGGTTTTTTCAACCATGCAACACTCCATCAGGCTTGGAAAACATTCATGAAAATTTCGCGCCATTTTGGTACCAGCTTTTTGTCACGGGCTTGCAATCGTCGATGCATCGAGTTTCCGTTGCATTTCTCCATCTTCGCCAGCAGTTCTAGAATCTTCCTATTCATTTAGGGGTCTCGGGACCCTCATTTTGGTACCGCAGCGATAGCCAGGCAATTTAAAGGCGTAATTGTTTAACTTTTATTATATTTGACGTTTTTTCGAGGCAGGTTCTGTAGAAATGACTAATTATGAGGCAGAAGTAGATTTGGAAATAATTAATGGAACACACGTGCTGGTTCATTCTGGAGAAGCGTACTGTAGCCTTTTTTATTGTTTCTGTTCGATTGTATCTCAGTTTTCTCGAAATGTGTATAAAATACGCACATAAAAGTATATACATGTAGAGGTGGCTGTGGAATTGCGGCAAGTGGTCATTGTGTCCACTGCTACGTGTGCACGGACATTGCTCACGACACGCAGGAAGTACGATCCCGCCGGAGGCAACAGATTTCGGACAGATAATTATAGTGAAACTCTCTCGTCGACACACAGCCACAGAACTATGCCGGTCACTATTCTTTTTTTTTTATTATTCTTTTCTCTTGTTTTTTTTTTCAACGTACCCAATTGTGTCGAGAGTTTCCTCCGAGGTTTAGCGATAATTGCAGCCCCTCCATCGTCCCCAAAACGTTTCAGTGACATTTTGAACGGCCGCTTTTTACGCCTCTCGTGAAAAGTTGCTGGTGTCGCAGAAAATTCGAGTTTCCAGCAAGAATTTTAGAAAAAAATCAAAGATTCTGCAATTGGGATGGATTTTCAAGATTTTCTGGAGACAGTCATCGACGTTTTTATCTTGACAAATTGAAAATTTGACCAATTAGGATCATTAATTGCTCGGAAGTGTCATTCGTTGGAGAAAATAAAATAAAATAGTTAACAAGTCTCTGTAAGGTCCGGTATAGATTGATCTTTGTGGCGGCGAGCGATGTACGAACGAGTAAATTAACAAAATCACATCGCCTTCCGGTCTTGGTCCTTCCGTCTGTACACAATCGTGTTTTTCGACGACACAGCAAAAGACCACCGAAGGTTTGAAAAAACAACGGTTTTCTATACATACATAATTTATAGCGATATAGTAAATGAAAAAGAGGAGAAAAAAGCGATGTCTGTACACGGAGGAGAATTAAGACTAGCGTAAGAGAGAAAGGGGAGGCTCTCGTTGAGCTCCATGCAAAGGTATGTGTATGCGAGGGAATAAGTCTCTGGAAATTGGAAGGGGAAAAAGATGGTCAGGGCGGCACCTGACCGGAAAGCGTCACAGTCGGCGAATTCAGCCTCGTTCGTTTTACTCCTCACTGTAAAAAAATTAACTATACGTATACACACACTCTTCGCCCTTACGCCTCCACCTCTTTCCGCCACTTCCTTCTGCGGACGCCCTTCTCTCCTTCGCCCCAAGGGTTGTTTCGTAGACACTCACAAAAAAAAAACACTTCATCAAAGAATTTACGAATTTTTAATCATAAATACAACTTTTTCGTTCATCACTTCCGGTCTTGAAAGATTTTCATCAAACTAGAAAATCGAAATAATCGAATTTCCTTTGAATAATTTCGTTTGCCAGTATTTTTGATATCTAACGAAACTGACATCAAAATTTGCGATGAGAATGACAAAAAATCACTTTTTGATGACACTTTTTAGAATATTCTTTTGCTGCAATGACAAAATTGTGGTGATTTTTCAAAAAAACGTTTGGTCAAACGTATCCAACAAAATTTCCTTCCCAGTGTAGGGGTAAGGAAAGAAAAATCTGCATTTTAATATTTTCGATGTTTTTTTAAGGAGCGAAACTTGTATGTGAAGTATGTAAGACGCGATATACAAGGGCACATAATAACAGGATGTTACAACGCTCTCGTGTCCGGTACATAAGTATCTGGTTTCATAAATGAAAGTGTCTTCATTCATAGATACATATTTCCATACAATTGCACATAGCATATTGGTTATTCGTACATCTCTTTCCTATACGCCGCGATATATCGTTTATTATGTGCAACTTCTCGTCGGTGCATTGCACATGTACATAGCACCGCATTATATACAAATTTTTCCGACTTTGTAATGCCCTGCCACTGCTGCCTTAATCATAAGTTTGTTTATCCGAGTATGAAACCCATTTCGATCTTTCATCCTGCTCATCCACTCACTTTTTCACTCATTTCAACCACATTTTTCATAATTCCTTCAATTCTATAGAGCACAACGAAAAAGTAACAGAAAAGCAACAGCAGGATTTCCTTTAGCGACGTTAAACGCTCGCGATCCCTGAGGATTGATGACGAATTGATGGCGAGGGTGTTACACACCCTGATCCCATCAACATCCCATCAACGTACGCCCTTCTGACAGCAGCAACAAAGCTTCTTCGAAAAAACTCGTACTCGCACTATATTCACGTACGAATACGTCAAAATAATGGTATATCCTATGTATTTCCTATTAGCATTGGGAGAACAAAGTGTGTTTGTGAGGGAACGAGGAGCACAGGAAATCTCGGACGCACCCACCGAAACACCCCGCCTTCGTCGGACTCAATTTAATGTCTCGTTTCCTCTATGGCTACGATAAGGGGCAACAATTTTTATAGGGCTTTTGAGCCAGTCACGAGTTTACAGCTCTCTCTCCCTCGCAACTATGCATACATGTAAATATACTTTTATAATAAAAAAAAAAAACGAACACAAGAGGAAAGTTTGAACGTCTATTAGGAAATGCACGATTCCAGAGCTCCTCAGCCCATCCGGTTGCAAGATCGAGATTGATATAAAAATGGCTTTCATTTATCGAAAAAAAAAAAATGAGTGACAAGCAACTGATTCGATAAAGTGGAATTTGGGCAGGAAGAGAATTTACCGAAAAGCTTGAGGAAATTTTTTTTTTTTCAGGCGTTGACGTGGAAAACGCCGCGAGCAAAAAAAAATCAATAGTTCGTTAAAATAAATTGTAATTTCGGATTTTCACAATGTGCAACCTTATGAAAGTTCCGAGAGAACACGCGGCGTGTACAAAAAGATGGAAAAAATTGGACGATGAGGAAAAGGCTCGCGAATGTTCTTTTCGAAAGGAAAAAATGTACAACTTTTCTGCGAGGGTTTGCATATTCATTTTTTTTTCCTCCAGGGGTTGAAATTATAGAGCGCACTCGACATTTCGCTACATATGTATGAGTGGCCTCGGAGCCGGACACGGATAGTGCATCTCTCGTCGACCAAAAGGGCTCCGCTTTGCATCTCCGCCATATCCCCATTTTCAGCACAAAAAATGTTTTTCATCCAACAGAAATTCTCGTAAAATACGTGCAAAAAAGCTCGAGCCGAGCTGGCGAATGAATTTAAAAGTTTGACCGATTAGCTGGGCGTAATGAAATTAATTATCACACTGCGCAACATTATAAAAATCAAAGCAGATAAAAAACAATTCAATTCTCTTCGTAGATTGTGAAAAAAAAAGTCTAATTCTCATTGTTCACGATTATGAAGCACGTTCTTGGAATATAAAATGCTCGCGTGCATCGGTTCACCTAAGCCAGAGTACTCCAAAATAATGGACACAGGATACAAGCCATGAAGGAGTGAAAAAATGTAGCAGGCAAAGAGAGAGGCTTCGAAAGGCTTAATCTAGGTCCAAGAATCGCGAAAGGTACACACTCGTGTATAAATATACATTTTTATTTTTAAAAAAGTCCGATATCGCCTGTGTATATACATTTTCTTTTATAATATACACACACATGAACGTATTTATATATTTACGAATATAGTGTATGAAGAAAAGCAACGCACTTGCGCATTAAAGAGCAATTAACCGCGGCTCGCGAGCACGCTGATGCCCGGAAGCGATAGAACACGCCGCGCGCGTGCCATCCTTATATACCTGACTTACTTTACCTTACTTACCTGACTCTTACCTTACTTATAGACCGTCACTACTGTCTGTACTATCCTACCCAACCACTACAGTCTCTCCCATGTACGAACAAATAAAATAACATGCAAGAGGCTTCACCAAACATTTTCCATCAACAGTGACTGAAAAAATGCATCGAAACAACGAAAGTACGAAAAAGATGACAAAATTTGTTGATTCTTTGGCCGCACACTGCGGCGGATCGCAAAATTTCATCCAACTCACACACGACGAAATGATATGAAAACTTACGAAATTTACTTCTTGAGAAAAAAAAAATTCTTTTGAAACTGGAGTTGAAAAATAGTGACGAGCGAAAATTCAAATGATTTTTAATTGAATTAATTTGGAAGCCTCCATTATAACTTTATAGCACGATTCACCGATTCCCATTAAAAATGCTGCTGCGAATTAGATACGAAGAATAATTTCTAGCGAAGGAATAATAAGAATGAATTTTACAAAAGTGTGTATCGTTGCATGTTTTTATGCATACTCGCGGTTGTTACTGACACGAGCGTTAATCTCCTCTGCCGTAACCATCACTGTATACCTTTCCCCCACCCTCCTCCTCCAAGCCCCTTTTATATTTTTCTCTTATTATGATTGTACGCTCGCATATTACTACCGAGTTTGCTGGGCTCTGGCTTATTCTTAACTCACACACTCACTCAATTATGGTCTCGGTTAATCATTATCGCAGAAACTCCATCGCCGGGGCTCATTGCCCCAATGCTTAATTAACTGCTGGCCAGACGGTAATTGGCATGTGTAGGACCGCTAGCATCGTCCACATATACGGACATTTCCACATACAAAGCTTGCACATGCCTGTCAATCCTGGGCGCAATGAAGACTGCAACGTGTCTGTCGATCTTTCCACATAGATCCTCGATGCGGCCTCTTACAAAAGTGGCTAAACAATTCGTGTATTCGTGGAGTTTTAATTTGTGATATTAACCACAAGAATGCGTATAGCCATTTGCGCAATATTTAATAAAACATTGCCGAATTCGTTCCGAGGCTGAAACTAACGCGCGTTTTTTATTCCATCACGAACTTGAATGAAATATTGTGAAATAATTTTAACACGTTTTCCATCGATCGAGATCGAATTTGTTTAGAAATATTGTGATCCAGGAGTTTTTGGAGAAGAGGACGATCCGAAAAAAATGCGGCAGGGACTGGACCGGGAATCGAACCCGGCACCTCTCGATTGCCGGTCGAGTGCTCTCCCAACTGAGCTATCCAGGCCAGGCAGAAACGAATAAAATGCGGGCATTTTTTGGCGATTGGAATGGACGCAAGTTCGTAAAGGGATCGTGCCCTGGCTCTTTGTCTCGTACTGCTCGTCGCTTTTTGTACAAGAGAGAACTGATGAATAAAAATAAAAACTGAAGCAAGAATAGTTTAGTGGGCAAGACCTTGCATACCGCAGAAAGGATCTTGGCACATATATTCGTAAACTGAGGATATACAGCGAAAGAAAAAGGAGGCAGTGAGGATCGGAGAAGAGAGAGGGCTGGAGAGAAGGAGAAAAATATCGCGCCAAGATCACGGATCATCGTGCGGAAGAGATAAAAGAGGGCTGGTCGTTGTGCTTGACCATAAAAGTTAAAATGGTAGTAGTACCGCGGCTCTCCACTTTGGCCTGATCGATTTGTGGTGATTTTATAACTCTTCGACCTGCTCTTCGAGCTGCCGTTCGATATCGCTTCATGTACAGCTTGGAAATAGTAGAAGCCCCGGTTAAACATCGCCAAACCCTTTCGTTTCGATAGCTCGTCTCGTTCAAACGAGCCGCTCGATATCTTTACATCTCGTACAATATAAACTAGAGAAACGTGCATTTTTCCATACAAATTCCCCGAGTATTCGCCAAACTAACGTCAATTTCCTTTCCCCCTTTTTTTTTAACATTCACTTCTTATTTTCTCGAGCCGAAAAATTCTCCAGCGATAAAGTCGCTCTTTGTTGCCAAGAAGACTTTCAAAAGCCCTTTTCCAAGTACTAGGCCGAGGAGAAAATCATCTTTGTCCAGATTCCACTTGATATACGACCATTTTATGTACAACCCTCTTATTTACGAGCCAAATGGAACGATAAATCCCACCACCGATCGATCACCTTTGAAAAATATTTTATTTCATTTTTAGGACCCCATTTCCGTGTCTTACAATTATTAAATACATATTTGTGACTTTCGTCGAGGATCCGCATGGAACAACGTCACTGCGAGTGCCCCAACAATTGTTTTTGTCTAATCGAATTTGTTCGAAATAATTTCTTCTGCAAAAATTCACATCCTAAACAGTGTCACATGAAAAACTTGATTTCTGGGTCGAGAAAACGTGATTTACGATCATATGACGATTACAGGGCGATCGACAACTGCCCGGAAGAGAAAACTGTGGCCGGACATTGGAACGAATTAATTCTCATGATTGATGAATTTTGTACGGACGAGAGCGACGATTCCACGGGAGAGATCACGATTCGAGGCAAAAATACCAGAGCTCCGAGTGTTTGATACAAAAACAAACGATAAGTACAAAACTATTAGCGTTAAAAATAAAAGAGTATTCAAAAATCCCTAACCCGCGACATAAAGACTAAGAATGTGTTTTTTTTCCTTTTCAACTTGCAGCCGATCGATAAATACTGCTTTATTGCTGCTTACCAAACGCGACGTTTTCCGGGTGAGCCAAAAATCTCGCGACGCGTTAAGAAGCGAAAGAAATCAAGTTTTACCGAGTGGTAAAATTTCTTTATGATTTCTACAAATCCCATTCAAATGAGACATTTCGATTCGACGTTCTGCTCGTCCTCCGTTGGCACTGCTTCCGCCGTCAGTGCTAAAACTTGCTCGCACACGCGCTTGTAAACCCATGCATCACCCTTCAATCTTTTACGACGTATACCGACCATTGGTTTCACGCCTGGTATCCCCTCGAGCAGACAAACTTCCAGCTCAAAGGAACAAGCCTTTCGCGAGGTAAACGGCTTCGCAGACTCTTTGATATTCTCCGTGTCGAGCGACTCCGTTTCGCCCTGGAGCACGAATCTGAAAATCATTCCGTTAACTCAAAAGTCATTTTTCAAGTTTTTTGCATAGTGCAAGCAATTTTTTTACCCCTTCCTACGACAAATAATTCCTTTGCGATGAAGCGCGCGTCGAAGTTGCAAAAGAACGTATTCCGGACAGTCACTGGACGTTGACGAGACGTTGCAGAGTCCCTGAACAATTAAATTAATAATCGGCTATTTTCTACGCGTTGCGAAAGTAAATAACGAAGAGAGCAGCGAAATAAATAAATGTTGAGAAAAGATTGAGCGTCGACGACCAACGTACCTTGCCCGAAAGCATGTTGGGCTGGTCACTGTTGTTCTCATCGTTCTTCGTGCGACGTTTCGGTGTCAAAACACATCGTACTCGATTCAATCCACGCTCGAGACCCATCATGACTTTTCTCGCGCTGCCCGGAGTCGAACTCGACGATTGCGATCCTCTGGGAATCAAAAAATCTCGCGTTACTCTCGAAATTCTCTTTGTCAATCAATTTTCATTTTTTTACAACTCGATTCATACTTTGCCGGCGTTCCTTCCTTTATCGTTGGAGTTCCGGGCTGTCTGTTCTTTTCCGTTGCTTTCTTCGTCGGTACTGCAAAGAAATATCGAAAAAACCATTTTTTTCAAAAAATATTTGATTCAAGGACATCGAATTATTTCGAGTCATCGATCAGGACAAAAAACGGTCGCCAGCGGCCAAAAGATTCGAAAATCTCGGAATTAGGTTTGTTGAAAAGTTTCCATTCTTATCAACGCGATAATTACAAAGTCACTCAATTTACCGTTGACAAGTTTATAATTAGTTGGTTGGCTACTTTGGGTAATTAGAGTGCAGCAAGGACGCCACGACATTCGCTGCTAACTTTAATTACACAATGGGATGAAACTTACCCGGAGAAGATGGATCGTCGGGATCGCGACTGCGCAATCTCTTGCGTCCTGGAATGTTCGGCTCCGTGAAATTGTCTCCTCGAATTTTGTCTACGGAAATAAATCCAAAAACTTGACTCAAAGCAAATTCACGTCCAAGGAATGAAAAAAAATCGGGACAGTCAAATTAATCGATGGCGTGCAAAAAAATGTTTACCCGTATCCGGTGTCGTTGGCAACAAATTGTACGTCCTTTCATTTATCGGTGACCTTCCCAGGACCTTTTTCCTCGGGGACTGATCGAGCTCCGTTATAAAATTATTCAAACCTCGTTCGTACTGGAGAAAGAAAATTACCGAAATTACTCAAAAATTCGAATTACGATGTACGAAAAATGAAAGTAAAGAAAACTCACGACGTCGTGCTTGATATGCGACTTTGACGACGAAGATAATTTCAGAGACAAGCCTTTTATTTTTCTGTCGAGCAGCAACAAGTATGTGGCTGTTCTGTAATCAGTTCGAGCGCTTTTCATCAATGTCCTCCAAATATCTTCGTTTTGTTCGCCGCATATTGCTGCCATGGTGTTCAATACTTCATCGTCTCTCTCGAACTGCAATCAAACGTTATTTCTATGTATAAAAATCGCCACTGCAAAACAACGCCCAACAGCTATACTCACGTTTATCTTTTTCACGAAAGTTACAGGGTTTAGAAATCCCGATGTGATCCAGGCATGGGTGCACAATTCCCCGATAGTTATTCTCTTCTTTGGATCAGTTTGTAACATTGCACGAATGATTCTTTTACTACTGCTCGACAGCCAACTGGGTTCGTCATATTTTCCACTCTGAAAGTCCATCTCTCGCTTTTAAAAGACACAAACAAGTTTTTCTTTCCTTCAAATTATGTTTTTTCCACTTACAAGGATTTTTCTGTACAGGTTTTCTATGTTACTGTCGTCAAACGGAAGGAATCCGCAGAGGAGAGCATAGAGAAGGACTCCCATGCTCCATATGTCGACTTCGGATCCTGTTGAACGAAATGTCGAATATTTAACCAGTTTGGGCAGTCACAAAGAAGTTTTGAAACCTGATCATTTCAAGGAACCAAAACAAAGCCAATGGCCAAGGAATCTCAACCTATTATTAAAATCCATAATAATTATTGATCCAATTACCCAAGTATTTCTTGCCCAATATCAATTCCGGAGCAGCATAAGTTGGCGATCCACAGGAAGTGTAAAGATGCGCTTGCATGCCGCCCTTGGGTTTTGCGCATAGACCAAAGTCTATGAGCTTTAGATTTTGATCTCGATCCAGCAAAACATTTTCCTAGTACACAAAAATCACAAATATACTAATTTTGAAATATACCAAAGGAAATTAACTTAAATCCAAATAATATTTTTTAAGAGCGTTTTTGAAATTTCAAATTTTTCGTTTTTTTGTTTTATTTTTTTTTTTTTGAGATTTTTTTCTGTAGTAAATTGTCCATATTTTATGGCCACGAATTTATTTTTCGACGAAAACGAAATTTAATGCCAAATCGTGCGTTTCCATTAAATGGAAAATAATTAGTGACATAAAATTGTTGTTACGAATAGAAAATTCTCGATTCCCATGTCAAGTTGGATCCCATAAATTTGGCTTCTTTAATGACTGCAACTTACCGGTTTGAGATCTCTGTGTGCGTATCCGAGACTGTGGAGGTAAGCGACTGCGGAAACGATTTGACGAAAGAATTTTCGTGATTCCGATTCGGAAAGCCTATTTTTATCGACTGTAAAAAAAATCGAGCGCTTCAAAACAATTGAGCTGGAGAATGACAGTTTAAAGGAAGGAAAATGAAGTTGAAATACTGACCAATATGATCGAACAGTTCACCACCGGAACAATGTTCGATAACCATGAAGTAATGACTGGCAGTTTCGACAACTTGGTATAATTTACAGACGTGCTGATGGGACAAAGTTTTCAAGGCTTCGATTTCGAGTTTTACTCGCGGCAAATCGTCCTGGAGTGTGAAAAACACAATTTTTTCTTTCGTCAATAATTAGATCACGATTTTAGCGACGAGGTTATGAAACATTTGGAAGAATATTGACGAACGTTCGACCGACGAGATCAGGACGAATCAAATGTATTTAATTAAGTATTTTGGGCGATTGAAAGTCAATCGAATTTTTATATTTAAAACTCACCCCCAACGCTGCTTTTTCCATAATCTTAACCGCAACTTTTTCACCGGTCGCGACATGTGTGGCGAGTTTAACTTTTGCGAAGCCACCACAACCGATAGTTTTTTCAAGATCGTACAATCCTTTGAGAGCCATCGGACGCACCATTGCTTTTTAATTATTTCTCAAACCCCCGAAAAAAGCCTTCAAAAACAATAAAAATACGCGTAGTTTCGCAAAAATGGACGCATCACGTTATATTTGAACTGACCAGATTTGTAACGTAAACAATTTGTGACAGCCAACCGGCGAATACCTCAAACTTCGTGTTACAATGCTGCCAACCGTAGTTCGCAGTTTTTCCGCATGCCGACACGGCAGCACTGCAAACTTGGCTTTCTCCCGTCTCCCGGTGACTTCGGGCTCGTTTATTTGTTAGCGAGACACAGTGTTGTTGACAAAGTGCTCAAAACGTTTGAAAAATGCCAGCTCTCGATAAAAGAAAGGGTGACGATATTCTCGCTCTTGTTCCCGCTTCGAAACGAACCAAAAATGAAGTCGTTTTCAGCAGCAGAGAAAAAGCTGTTATCCAAAGCGTAAGCTAACCTAAAATAATTGCCAAACAATCATCAATCACCCGAATAAGACGATAATGGAAGAGAAAAAACATTTTCACGATCTTGTTTAAGGGACCACCACGAACGTCCTCCTTGATGGCTCCGATAATGCTACTGGAAGGCCACGGCGGCGACATTTTTGCTCTGGAATTCCATCCGGAAGGACAATACCTCGCATCAACTGGTTTTGACCGACAAATCTGTGAGTATTGACTTCAGATGTTCAGTGCCTTTCTCATCAAATTTTTAATATTGCATAATTCTAGTTTTGACGAAATTCTGATTGTAACTAAACAAATTTATGGAAAACGTAAGAAATAATTGAACTTGCGTGTGTTGCTCAAACTGAAAGAAGCAGAAATGTAAAGCGTAAAGTTACAAAGTAAAAAAACAAGATTACGACCATCGTAATTCATAAAATCAATTTCGAGCGTAGTCATATGGAACGTGTATGGGGAATGTGAAAACATCTCCGCCATGTCGGGACACAGCGGCTCCGTAATGGAAATGCACTTCAGTCCGGACGGAAGTAATTTGTATACCGCCAGTACGGATACCACGTTGGGTCTCTGGGACCTGGCAGCGGGAACCAGAATAAAAAAACTCAGAGGTCACACGTCTTTTGTCAATTCCGTGTCCGGTGCCCGGAGAGGTCCCACGCTACTCTGCTCCGGTGGCGATGACAGCACAATCAGAGTTTGGGATCCAAGAAAACGAGGACAATGTTACACGCTTAATAACACTTATCAGGTAAATAATCATTCCATATGCAATTAAATTCCTCCTAATATATGAAAACATTTGAGAAATCCCAGTTTTTGTATCTGTAGAACGAGAACCAAAGAATTTTAGGCATTTAAATTGATTTTGCAATAACTAAACTTGACAAAAATGCATTTACTCTTTACGACTCTCTTACGACGCTCTCAGAACGATTTTACGAACGAGAAACTCGTGGAGTGAATATTTAGCCCGATTTGTGGTCTAAAGATGAAAAAATGATTTGATCAACGGAATTTGGGGTGCAGGTAACATCAACGACTTTCAATGACACAGCTGAACAAGTAATCAGCGGTGGAGTCGACAACGACATAAAAGTATGGGATCTCAGGAAGAATGCTGTTTTGTACAAATTGAAAGGACATTCCGACACAGTCACGGGCCTTAGTCTCAGTCCTGACGGCTCTTATATTCTCTCAAACGCAATGGACAATACTCTGAGAATATGGGACGTCAGGCCTTTCGCGCCCTACGAAAGATGCGTCAAGATTCTCTCTGGACATCAACACAATTTCGAAAAGGTTGCAAATTACTTTTCAACTTTCGATGATAATTCAAAAATACAACTAAATATTTCATTGCGATTTCAGAATCTTTTGAGATGCGCCTGGTCGCCGGACGGGAGTAAAGTCTCAGCAGGTTCCTCGGATCGTTTTCACTACATTTGGGACACGACCACGCGCAAAATCATCTACAAATTGCCGGGACACAATGGATCTGTCAATGACGTTGATTTTCATCCCAAAGAACCGATCGGTGAGTAATTGCAAACAAAAACTGCCCCTGCAAATTGTAAACACTCAGATTTCCCACCCAAAAACCGTATTTTCATGAGAAAACACATTTTTTTCAAACATCAGTATCAACAATCGTACGAAATATGTTTATTCTACTATTTTCGTTGTTTATATTACAGTTTGTTCCGGCTCGAGTGACAAACAAATCTACTTGGGTGAGATCGACGCAACCAGCTGAACATCTCGATTCCGATCGAAATATCTTATAACAAATCTTTTCAATAGATCATAACTAACGATTACACAAATGATTGTAAAATAAATCGTGAATGAAGAAGAATAATTAACAAAATTGGATTTTAATTGATTTTTCAAACCTTTTACGAGAAATTTGGGCAAATATTCGTCAAAAAATTAAATTTTTACGCATATCCAAGTTTCCAAATTTTTGAAATATGTTTATAGATAAAATTGTGAGGCAAACACGATTTTTATCGACTGCCAGTATCGACGCACGTTTCAGACTTTTTTCAAGAACCAGAGATGTCGTTACTCTGGTATTCCCGTCGTCGTATGGCTCACCGTCACGTTACATATTTTATGTTTTCCCTGTCACATTAGTTTTCGCGACCATCGTAGGTGTTTGGGTTTATTATCGTTTCTGGATCTCGAAGAAAATTTACATTTTCTCTCTCGCCTTTATTTTCATTGATACAACCACTCAGTCCTCGTCCCATCGCGTCTTCCTCGTAAGTCTGCAGTCTTTCATTCAAATTATCATTACAACCCCCATTATTTTCACTTTTTGGTTTCATAACAAAGGGACGAAACGTGGACGATTCGTTATTCGCATATTGGAGTATAAAAATGTTTTAGTTCAAACTTATTGCGCAATTATTTTATAACACTGAAGAAAAATTTCTGACAGCTTGTCACATCCACGTAAATTCGATACAAACCGTCAATGTGGTACTGCATTTTCATATATTGCACAATCTTACATCACAATGATAAAAAAATATCATTCGAACGATAATTACAGGTAGTGAATAGGATAAATACATTTATAGGGAAAACAATGGCATCCCCGTGGGCTAAAATACAGACGAGCAATGAAAATGTCAGTTTTGAAGAAATTGAGGCCGAAGAATTGGTGAAAAGTCAACAAGAGAGGTAAATTTTCCATCTGTCAAGTTGAAAAAGTCTCGATGGAGAAGGGATGAAAATATGAACAAGACTTTACCCGAAATTAATGTTTGTTGAAAAATCATCTTGTCCAGGGAATTCAAAAAATATGCAAAACCACAACCGGAGCAAGAAATACTTGAGGAATGCGCAGATTGTCCTCTGGACGGTACCGACAGTGACGCAGTCATTGCACAATTACTCCAGAATCAGTACAATCGCGAATATGATTTGCTGTTGAAAAGGACCGAAGAAAAGTTTAATGGAGCTTCCAAAGGTAATTTTGTCCCTACAAAATACGTTTTTTATTCAAATTCGAATTTGTCATTATTTTTGGAATAAATGATTCAGGTGATAAATACTTGATGAAAAATTGTGAAATTCCAGTCAACATTTCGTACTCGAATTACCGAACGGGTCCAACGCTCGATCTGGAGGAAAAGGAAACAAACAACGAGGAGGAGAAAGATTTGGACCGATTTGTCGTGAGTTATTGAATTCGGAAATTAGTACGAAAAAATTTATATTTGTTGATGCAAATATTGATGTTTTGGGGTTTTAATTGCAGAGCGTAGAAAAAGAGTACGCGGATATAAAACGTTGTGGTTACAAAAAAATGGGAGAAGGTTCAGAGATCGTAACGAAACACGACATGCTCATGTCGTCGAGGATAAACGCATGCAGGGTGTTGGAATTTCCACCAGGAATACAAACCGGCGATACCGGAGGTTTCGACGCTAAACTCAACAACAAAGTGTTCAATACTCTGAGGGCTCACAGCCACGCTCACTGTGCTCGTGAGAAAGCCAAAGCCAGACCTCACATGAAATAACTTAATGATAATCCAACTACGAAAGAAGGTCTTACAAAATGCGAGCTCATATTGAGATGCAAAAAAGAAAAATATATTGTATTTTAAAGTTGCAACAGTGACTGCCAACAAACGAATGTTCTTATTGCAATTGTAGTGGACAAACAGAAAGAGAAATCAGATCTCACAGAGAAATAAAAACTGATTATCATGGAAAAAAAAATAGACACGTCTTGCTTAGTAGAAAATGCTCGAATGAGCAAAGATCGTAATGAAATTTCCAATTCCCTTATTTTCACATAATTCGGAATGAAGTACTTGAAGAAAGAACCATTTAGTTGGATTTTTTCCTCTCGATTACGATCACGCTCACTCCTGCACATGAGGAACGATATCACAGCGCACAATCATTTTTAACAAAGATAATTCTAAGCGTAGAAACCGGAGCTCATCGTAAATCGATCGTCGGAGGTTTGGTGGGAATTTTACCGAGAATAAATTGGTCTGCGAGGTAGGAGCTTTTTTCGTTGTCGGTTAATTTGCCCTCGATCGTGTAGGCGGTCTCGTCGATGATCGAAGCCGTGGTGATCGAGCCGAAATTCGATTGGCCAAACGGTCCACTCGAGGACGTAGTCGTTTGTGCTATGCCGAAAGGCGTGTTGGTTTGTTGTTGAGAATGTGGAGCAAACGGATTGCTCGTTGTCGCGGTGCTCGTGGTCGAGGCGAACGGAGTGCTCGGAGTATTCCCGAATGCAGGAGTTCCGAAGGGTTGCGTGGGTGGGGGCGGGATTGTGCCGAAAGGTGGTGGATTGTCTGGCGAGGGGAAAGGCGACTCGCCACAAGCTGCGAGCGCTCCACCGAAAGTCTCGTTTCCTGGTGGAATGGAACCTCCGAAAGCGGCGTTTCTCGCGAATGGCGACGTTGCTGCAGTTGTGCCGAAAGGACCTGCGGAAGCACCGAAAGGCGCTGTAGTGGTGGTGGCAGCGGCGCCGCCGCCGCCGAAAGCCGAGGCTGCTAAAGCCCCAAAGCTGCTGGTAGTTTGGACGTTCGATCCAAAAGTCGTTGGCTGCGTGCCGCCGAAAACACTGTTGGCAGGGATTGTGGGGTTTTCGAAAGACGGCGCAGCTCCGAAATTTGAAAAGGGCGCTGCCGCTTGAGGAGACGCACCGAATGCTCCAGCGGCGCCAAAAACGGGAGCCCCGCCAAAAGCCACTGCGTTTTTCGGCTGCGCGAATATCGAGGTCGAGCCGATAGTCGTCGAAATGGCTGGACTTGCGGCGGAAGATCCGAAAATAGAATTACCGGAAGCGCCGAAAATACTCGGCGAACTCGTCGGAGCCCCGAACAGCGACGAAGTCGGAGCCCCGAAAAGACTGTTGGTTGCGGTTGTCGTCGTTCCGAAAACCGAGCTCGTCGATTGCGCGCTTTGAGACATTGATGAAAAAGGCCCACTCGATTGACTGGTTGTGCCGAAAGTTGTCGACTGTGCAAACACCGTCCCACCGGTGCTCCCACCAAAAACGGAATTGCTCGACGAACTCGCTGTCGCAAAACTCTGCATGTTATTTTGATTCCCACCAAATACAGAACTCGTGTTCGTTTGCCCACCAAACACGGGAGTCCCCCCGAACGACGGCTTTCCACCGAATACCGTCGTGTTGGTAGTTTGAGGCCTCCCAAAAATCGAAGACGTTTGAGCTCCCGTCACAGCGTTAAAACTCCCTCCAAACGGATTTCCGCCTGTTCCAAACGGTTTAGATCCAAATACACTTGAAGACGCACTCGTCGATTGACCCATTTGCGGTGTCGACAGAGCAAAGTTTGTCTTTCCGCCAAATCCAGCGTCTCTGTTTGGTTTTTGCAATTTTTCCTAAAACCCAAAAAATTTCAACATTGCAAGAGAATTTGAACGTTCCCGATAAACCTCGAGAGAAAATTAAAAACCAGAAACACGCTTGACTGTTTGAGAAAAAAAAAACTCTTAAAACTACTGAATTGAGAATATGAAATTGCTCACCAACATAGCGATCGTTTCATGCGTAGGATTTTTCAAGGCTTCGCGTTTTGCCGTCATGGCTTGACACAATTGTTGGAACTGCAATTTCTGTAAGAAAAATAGTAAAACGATAAATTGCAGAGAACGTCGCTTAAAAATCACTGAACAAAAAGATTTTTTTGTCGTTTAACTTGCCATTTGATCCACCGTCCCATTTTTCTGTGCCTGATACATTTCCCATCGGACTTCCTCCGGCGAGACGTCCTCCATGCCTGGAATACAGGGCTGTTCCTTTAACGGGCCAAAACACGAGAGAAGCCATTGCCCGCCTCTTTCCGCGGCTAAAACTTCTTCCGCCACCCCCAAACTGGTAAAACAGAGAGAAAATAATTCACAGCATTCGAAACAACAATAAAAAAACCCCAGAAAGGATCGCGAATTAAAAAAAAAAACGCAGTTTTCTCTGATTTCTGCATCAATTGTTTTTAAATGCAATTAAGTAGTTTTGAGCCAGAATTTTGTTACTCACACGATGTTTTTTCCTTCCACGAATTGTTTGTTCGTACTGGCCTGATTAGTACCTAAAGAATTTCAACAATTAACGTGACATCTTTGTAAATACAGGTTAGGTTAGGGTGTTCAACGAGAATCGTTGAGGAAATTAATGAATTCTTATTATTTTCACGAAATTAATTGAATTACCAAAATTGGTGTGTTCGAATCTGCAATATTGTCCGTAACGGCATGTTCCTTGTTGGAAATATTTGCACACAACCATCGTGTCAATAAAAAGTTAACCTCTAAACACTGAGCCTAATTGTGTAGTAGTTTTATTGAATATCGGATGTTTAAACTCTCGGTCAATAATTAGTTTCTTTCTTCCATGCCAAAGAATTGATACAATCGTTGTTGGAAGGACTAAAACAACATTTATTTTGCGTAATGTTTACGACGTTATTCAACGGCATATCGCACATTGCACACTGTCAATGAATTCAGAATCTGCCGCTGGGCGGCGTGGCGATCGAGCTAAAGCGTCAGGGCGCGGGGGGAGGGGGATACGGCAGCCATGTTTTTCCAGGTACAGTAAAAAACACGCTACGACGCTGACGTTTGACGTCTGAGGCTGAGCGAGACTTCGGACGCGAATAACCGTCACGATAAACGACAAATCGAGCCTTGAGAGTGTCTAAAAAAAAAAATAATGGGGTTGTTCCATCGAATATCTAATCTTTTGGGCCTGAGGAAAAAGCAAGTTAACATATTAGTTGTAGGACTTAACAGCAGTGGTAAGTCAACGGTTATCAAACATTTCACACGTGAGGACGACCGTTGCATAGAAATAGTGCCCACCGTTGCGTTTAATATCGAAAAGTTTGCATGTAAGTTTTCATCAAAGTGAACCTTGTAAAATGTTACAGTGTGTAAAAAAAAAAACAATAAATCGATAACGTGTCAATACAGACATCGCACAATCTTGTACTGCTTGTAATGTTTTGTGTACACAATGCACTGGTTTCTTTTTAATAAATGGTCGTTTGTTCACACCTCACAGTGTCATCCACTTTATCTCCGCATATCCACGTCTCCATTTCCATGATTTCCCACGCTCAGAAAATTGCCGAGCGTTCGAAAAACCCCTGCAAAGGATTAGCTCGTATTGACAACTGGTCAATTTGCCAAATTTCAATTTCTCCGAGACTAGTGAATTTTGGAGTAAAATAAAATACTCCGTTCATTTCTACAAAATCTCCCCATCGAAATTTAATCGAAATATTGAAACGCTCAGAGCAAGAACAATTGAACGACTGGAATAAAAATAATGTCATTGTTGTCGTTACTTTTCATTTCAATTCCAATAAAAATACGGGAAATTTTCTCGCAATCTGAACGAGAAATCAAATTCTGGGGACATCACGCTTTAAAAAAAAAAAAATCTGCACGCTCCTGAAATCGAAAAACGAGTTTTATTTCGATAAAAATAAAATTTCCGAGCGCGTTCACGCCTCGTGAGAAGTAAATGAGAGCACAAAATACAAAATGTACGTAATCACAATCTTAGAATTGGAGCAAGTCAGTTTTATTGGAAAATACGAAGTAAAAACTTAATTTATAATCAATTTTTTATGTTCTAGTGAAAAATGTCAGTTTCACAGCATTCGATATGTCGGGCCACGATCAGTACCGTTCATTGTGGGAACATTATTATAAGGATTGCCAAGGAATCATTTTTATAATCGATAGTAGCGATAAATTACGATTGGTTGTGGCCAAGGAAGAACTTGACATGCTTCTTCAACATCCGGACATAGCTGGTGCATGAATTTTCTCAAATATTCCTTGATGGTTTAATCAGCACAATGACAATTAAACATTCGAGTGTGCAGCTCCTATAAGTGCAGCTTTCGTCAATATATAACGCAATAATAACGCATATGGCAATTTTTTTTTTTTTTTGTAGTAAATTGTCGGGATTTTATGGCCCTCAATTAATTTCTTGACGAAATAGAAATGAATGGAGAAGATTTCGGGTGGCAGTGAAATTTAGCTCAAGGTCGACGCCAAGATTTTGATCGAATCTGTTAAAATTATTCGTCTCCAAGCTTATTGCCATCAAAACTGTTGGATCAATTGGCCCTTAAGCTTGTAGGCATTTCATTATATCGTGGAAAAAACGATTAACACAATTGACGGATTATTTGCAGGACGCAAATTGCCGATACTTTTCTTAGCTAATAAAATGGATTTGCCGGACTCTTTAACGACCGTCAAGCTCGTGGCTGGACTCGGATTGGAGAGAATTCAGAATAAACCTTGGCACATCAAAGCAACGAACGCTCTAACCGGAGAAGGATTGCAATCTGCGATCGAATGGCTCACGGATCAATTACGAGATATACATGTTGCTAAAAGATAATAATTAGCTCATTAGACTAATGAAAATTCGTCAAAATCTTACGCTACCTGTTTTCTTTGTTTTACGATGAAATTCGAGTCAATTTACAAGATCCTCGCAATTAGTTATAATTTAAATTTATCCATACACCGTCAAATAAAAGAAAGTCCATAAAATATGTACAAAATTTAATTTTTATTTTTCAAACAATCAATTCTTCATTAATTTTATTATTATCACTATAATTATTATGTACATCGAGTATAGTCGTCAGAGCTTAAGGAATTTTCTACTTAACGTATTTCTCCATGAATTTCCGATGGAATTCACTTCGCAATGAATCGTTAATGAATACTTCGTGTTTTTTCTTTGGCTCTGAACGCGCACAATTTTTAAAAACGACATCGTCGTCCCACCGTCTTCTCACCTTCATATCCGATCTGCTCGGCTGAGCTGTGTAGTTCAGCAGAGGATTTCCGGAAATAATATTTTCCATTCTTATTCTCTCTTCCTCTTGTCGTTTCTCCATCTCCTGTGAACCAAACGAAAAATAAACAAAATTTTAGAAATTCAAAACAAAATTCTCTTCAAAACGTTTGTATAATAAATAATTTCGTTTGTATAATCAAAACGAAACTTGTGGTGCATCGAAAGTTTCTCAAACCATAAATTTTAACGGTCAAACGTTCAATTCTCACCTTTTTGGCTTGATCCGCCGCTCTCTCTTTTTTGATACGTTGTAATTCAGCCAGCAAAGCAGCAGTGTCGTCTTCGTCGCTATCCGAGTCAGACTCGTCTTCCTCCAAGGGATCGTCAGCATCTAAACTAGCGGTAGGTGCCTGGTCAACTTTTTGCCGCTTAGTTCCGGCTGTTATAGCTTCTCTGACTGGCTCCGCGACACGCCGATTCGACGGCTTCTCCTTCTCTCGCTCTCGCTCTTCAAGGTCTTTGCGGAAGTCACGATTACGCAACTCGTCGGTCGTTCCTTGTCCATGTTCTCTGTTGAATATCCGACAAAAATTATCACTTGTTTCTGAAGAATGTGGTAAATACGCAAATCATGAAACTTTTTTTATCAAAGAACTGATGAAATTCATCGTGCAATTTTCTAACAAGCTCAGAGCCTTGTTCTTGCATCAGAGTCGGAAAACGATCGATTCCAATCGTTCGGGTTTGTTTAACGATTTAAAAAATAAAGTTTACGATAATTGGAGCGTCAAAATTGTCGTTTTCATTTAATTGCCGACCTAATTATTAGCGTGATAGCATTTTTTCACGGTCACGATTCACGAGTCCGATAATCCTCGATGTTGTGGATTTTCGTGCTTATTGTCAAATTTTTAGGTTATGTGTTAAAATATTGAATCGAAAAGACGAAAAAACACCGTGACTTGAACGGCAATTGGATAAGAGATTGATTATAAAAATTGCAAGGATTTGGAAGATTAGAGTGAATGATTTTTACACCGTTTGATGGATTCACTTACCGGTATTTTAATTTCGTGTGCGATGGTAAATCCCTGCTACTGTACTGCTTCGAGATTGCACTGAGATCCTTTTCTCCCCTGCCTTGGCCGCCCCGAGCTCCATCAAAAGTTGGCCGAGCACTTGTGGACATTTTGTTTTCGTTCAATTAAAGGATTCAAGTTTTTAGTAAGAAGAAGCTTTTTAACTTGTGTAAAATAATGTTTTTCAGTCGGAATGTCGCTCTCACTGTTGCTATGCTTGAGAAACAACGGCCATTTTGTTTTCCTACGTGGTCCGTGGTTATAGCTGGCGTTCTAAAGTCACGGCGTCAACTGTTTTGCGAGTTTTGCCGTTTGCGATGTGCAAATGTTTGTCACAAAAATGAAATGTTGAAATAATCAATAATAATAACAGAAAACTTGATCTTGATAATGCCCAAGCGAATAATAATCAGTTTTTTCCGATAATGAATCAGAAAAAATTGTCAAGGTGACAATCTGCCAAGATCGTGCGATTTTCGCGAAGGTGTAAATGAAGCTTGAGGCACATGCGGCGGAGAAAAAGGCGCGAAATCGAGGCTTCTGGCGCGATAAGCATTTTTCGGTAAAGGGCAGGATGCATGATGATTGGTCCAGTGGTTGACTCACCTTGTACAGTGCGGTTTATCAAACTATCACGAAATTTTCATAAACAAGAAGGAAATTAGAAAGAAATCAGTTTACAAGTCTAAAAAATACGGAAAACTAATATTATCGCATGCTCGAAGAGTAGATACAAGTGTCAGAATTGTCGTTGGCGCGTATTACGTTTTGTGTTCCTGTTCGTGCCGGTTGTGTGCTCTAAAGTGTGTCTAAAGTTGACTCAAGTGTCTACGGGAAATGGACTCCGCGAAAGTAAAGCCTGAGCAATCTTTGTTTACGATTTTCCTTGAATTGAGTAAATCGACAAAAGAACGTGTGTAACAATTGAGCAACTTTTGCTGATACGATTTTTTCCCTCTTTTTCTACGCCGCCCACCGTTCTCGTGCTAGATAAACATGTGTGAAGCGCCGGAACGCCGGTCGACAGAATTAGCTCACAACAAAGGACAAAAAGAATCTTCTGATCCCAAAAGTCTCTAAGGGTTTTGCAGTGCAACGAAAACTCGGCATTTTCGTCAAAGTTCCCATTCTAGACAATCTTGGACCATTTTTCAAGGTCGACCATGCGCCCAAATTAATTGCGACCGTCTCTTCGATCTTATTGACCCGCGGAACACAACAATGGCTTCCAATTCGCAAACCGTATCGAAACTTTTGCGAAATCTCCGTGACAACGGCAAATTTGTCTTGCAATGCGGTGCCCTAACCTACATCCGCAGGTAAAATATCTTTTCATCTATTTTTCAAATCATTCCCAAAAAAATTGAAATCGCATTCAAATCTACGAAAAAAAAAAATTCATTTTCGATTTGAAATCACAAAAATCTTTTCTCAATTTTGTCCAATCTTTCGATTTTTATTTCCCGCTTTTCTGCTTATTCAAATTTGATGCATTTTCCCTGAAAAAAATGGACGATTTGTCAATTTTTTAAAATTCAGTTCGATCGATCGAGTTACGTCAAAGTTTTTTTTTCTACTTTTCAATCTTTAAATTCTTCGCAACTTTGCAGCAATGCAGAAAGGCTGGAGGCGAGTTCCACGCTGAGTGAAGGAGAATACGCAGAAATATGCAAATTAGTTTTAGAACTGTCGATCAATGGCGATCAAAATACAAAGAACGAGGCGGTTAAAGCTCTGCACGCGATTCTCAAGTATTTCAAGAAGCACAGTCTCAAGTTTTTCGAGTCTGCTCTCCTTATAGAAAGAGAAAAGAGGTAAATTTTATTCCAAAGTATTGAGATGCAATTTTCATGGTTTAGTTTATTTTAATGACTTTGCTGAATCTCGTTACAGACTGAAAATATATCAAATTTTGGAAGCCGTCGATGACAATTCACTCGCCATCGCCATCGACGATCCATCCGCCGTAGAATTCATTCAAGATTGCCTGAGTCTGGTTCGGTCGACCTCCATGGAATGGCTCTCGCCCGGCGCCTGCACGGACAATTTACAAATCCTGGAAACGATAGAAAACAAAACTCTTTCCGATGCTGAGGAAATTGAGGAAATTATCGTACGGGATGCTCTTAATCTGCTCCGGAGGATTTATCAATCGGCTGCCAGCTGTATCGGCAGCCAAACCATGGAAAAGGTAAAAAAAACGACTAATTGTAGCGCGAATTTTTATCATCGATACTTTTTGTCGTTTTTTGGAATAAAAAGTTGAAAAAAAAACTCGATTTTGATGAGGACAATTTATGGGAATTTTTTTTTTTTCCAGTTCGATGCACTCGTCATGGACAAAGCTGTAACGTTGGCTTACATGGGGCACAAAAGGCAACGTCCCTCGGCAATCGAACTGTTGTTCCAAGCGATTGAATCAAATTTCGCTGAGCGTGTTAAAACCAAACTTGCCAATGTTTATTCCAAGTACAAGAACAATATCGAGGGTCCGTACAGCACTCGTATGATGCTTTTGGTTAAAGGGTGTCAACGCGATTGGTCGAGCCTTTGGGCCATAAGTATCAAAATTCTCGGCACGGATATTCATCGTGGGGCTGGATTGATCAATAAATTGTTGAGCGTCGAAGAGAGAGCTTTCAAATCGACCGACACTGCGGTTCGGAGGTATAAAACGCTTTTTTTATTTTTCAACAATTGAAAATCGACGGAATTTTGATTTAAACGATTTTTTTAATGAAAAATTGACAAGTACGATAAAATTTTCGATTCAAATTCGCGCAGGGACGCCTTCGTCTCGTGGAAGCTGCTTGTGGACAATTTGGCTCTGGACATGAAAGAATTAACTTCAAAAAGACGCGTGAAATTATTGTGCGTGCCATTGACGGCGAACAACAGTAGGAGCGAAGTGATAGCTCTGAAAAAGTTGGAAGTTTGGTGGTACTTGCTATCGAAGCTGCATCAACATTTAGTGCCATACGCGGATCCGGTAGTGACGCAATTTCTCAATTTTTGTTTCGGCCCTTTGGGAGACACGCCGCTTTTGTCAACGAAAATGGACGTGATCGCGTCGCCGGGAAAACGCTTTTATAAAACTAAGATAATCGCCGTTGATGCGTTGCTTCAAATGCTCGTGGCCAATCAAAACGAGAGAATTCTCATGGCTCCCATTTTGGAAAACCGACTTCCCAGCTCTGTCTCCGACGAGCTCTTCAAACAGTGCTATAAAACTTTTATTCACAGCGTTGGCGAAGCTGTTGTTATAATCTCCAAACTGAATGACAATGAAATGGAACACAGAGAAGAAATCTGCAGAATTTTGTGGCTAAATCTCATGCGGTACGTTCGAGCAGTGAGCCAGGACATTAAGGTCGGTTGTTATTTTTTTCCTTATTCCTTATTGGGGCTGTTGATATTTTTGGAGTTTGGAAAATCGAGAGTTTTCAACATTCTGTTGAATTTTAGTCACTTGTTGGAATTTTTTGTTCGCCGTGTCGGCACCGAAAACGTCTCTTTATTATTTATTTTTAAATTAAATTTAAAAATGATTTGCTCCCGAATCGTCTGAATTTTTTTTGGAATTATAACCGAATTTGGTGTTTGCATTGAAACTTGCAGAAAAACGTATACAACGAGTTGATTCTGCTGATATCGGAGATCCATCTCTGTTCGTTGGAAATGAAATTGCTCAACGATTTTCTTCGCAACACGATTATTCCGGAACTCGCCGGAGCTGCCAGTGACTTAATTTATTACGACGCAACTCTCGTAGACTTGATGACCAAACTAATGAATCCTGCGTTCTTGAAAAATCTTCAAGGGAAACAATGCGACGCTGTGAAAACGCTTTTGTGGCAAACTGTCCGACCGGAAACGCTCACGAATTATCATCCGGACACGCTGCAGTTTCTCGAAACTACGCTCGCACAACTTGCATCCATTCCCGTCGACACCAACTCACTGTTCGTTTGGCTTTTTATTTACAACGTTTTATCGTCTCGTGACTGAATTTCCGATTTTTAAATTTCTTGCGTAAAAAATGATTTTCTTGTTTCTAGTTGATGAAAAAAATTAATTTTCAGAACCGATTGCTTCGAGCTGTGGTTTGCCTATGCGGAAATTGCTTTCAAGTTCATGAAAGCTCTCCAGGACGTAAACGAAGGAACAGGCACGGAAACAAACTTCAAAACCATCGACTCGATCATAAGTTTTCCTTTCAATCACATGTATTGGGCGAATTCTATGCAGGTTGGTTATTCACATTATCCATTAAATTATTCCACCGATTGCTCATTTTTGCAAATTCGAAATTCAGCACTGAATCTCGTTTTTTATCTTTTTCCCAAGGCTCAAAAAATCGCTGTCCATTGGAAAGACGTGTACAAAAAATACGAGTGTCAAGCCGACACTCTCGCGAGCATTAAACCGAATCAAGTTTTCAACAACACAACAAAAATGATCGCAGAGTGTCTGACGAAAAACGATAAATGTTATCGCATCGCGGTTCACTGCCTGGACGCTCTTATGGCTACGATTAATTACAAAGTCATGCTGGGTGAGATTTTTTTCATTTTTCATTTTAAAAAACATTCAAAAAAACGTAAAAACCTGATTTTGTTCCTTCGGCTGTCTTTCTCATCTGAATTATTCGTAGAAATCTGTGGAGTGATGCGAATTTTTGTGTCCAACTTTAGATAAAGTTTTGGTGATTCTTTTATAGCTCAAAGCAACGTGCCAACTATTGTACGCTTGGTCGGCGACCTCACAGCCATCGCCCTCCACGAAGGACAACCATCGGAAGCCGAATGTGCTCTCAGAGCTTTGGCTTCCCTGCTGATTACGGTTTATGGCCACAGTCCGGAAAAAGTACTTGCCTACATGAGAGCGACAAGTCAAACGGTCGAGTTGATGCTAAAAGCGGACGCAGACGATGCCGTTGTTAAGGAGGTACGTTACTAAAAAAAAAATCGTTTTTTTAAACGATTTTTTTTAGAAAATTAGAAAACTTTCTCCACGTTTCTACAAAAGTCCAGGAAAAGTTTTTCTTTACGGGAGTTTATGATTTTCTGGGTTACGACTTGCTGTTTTCTTTGTTAAGATCGCGAGCACGTGGGAAACGATCGTGAGCATTTTGCGGGGTCTGAGCAACATGTTGGACGAGAATTTTTTGCAATCCTACAGACAAGTGATTTCCTTGTCGTTAAAACACCCGAGAGCAGAAATATCTTCACAGAGTATGGCCATTTTGGATTTAAAGGAGAGCGTCAAAGAAAACGCGAAATGGATACTCGAGGAGTTGGCTCAGGAGTGCTGCAAAAAAACATCGATCAAGGATTCGAACAAATCGAGAGTCGATAAGAACGAAAGAACTCCCAAAACGCCGAGGGTTGCCGGCAGCTTTTTGAATCGTAAAACTACGAGTCCGCGAACCTTCGGCAGAGGCAAAGAAGAATCTGAAAAGAAACTCGCTCCTTTGCCACCCGAGCCCGATTCCCAAGATTACATCGTTATTCGCAGCGAAATACAACTCGATGTCGATCGTTTGACGGAACATCAGAAAGAAATTTTCAAAAAAAGACGCGACGATATTCCTGCCATGTACAACGATTTGTCGCAATCCTCGTCCCGGGATACTCAGGATTTGCAGCAATGGTTCGGTAAAAAAAAGAGCGTGAATGAGCAGCAACAAAAGGTTTTGAGCAGTGAGGCTAAATCTGCGAAAACTGACGCAACATCAACGAACGTTGATGCGAAAATTCCTCAAGTAAACACAAAGCCAACGACCGGTGACGCAAAAGTTGCAAAAATCGACGCGAAATCCATGGCTGTTGATCAAAAAACTCCGAGAGTCGTTTTGTGTCCGAAAATCGACCAAAAATCTTCGCTAATCGATTCGAAAGTTGCGAAAATTGACCCAAAATCCGCCGTCGATACAAATACTCCGAAGCTCATTGTGTTGTGTCCGAATATCGACACAAAATCGACTGGCGTGGATCTCAAAGCGCAAAAAACAGTCACCGAGCTCGCCAAAGCCGGTCCCAAGTGCTCGAAACCCGATGAAAAGTTGGCGGCCACCAACAAAGTGGAAAATCCGATAGTTTCCTTGGAAAAAGTTCGAGAACCGGGAGAAAAAGCATCAAAAACAAAAAACCCACCGGATTCGATATCGAGCAGCGCTCAAGCGTCGCCCTCTCGAGATGGAGATTCCGAGAAGGATAAATCGGAAGAAACATCGAAAATCAGGGACTTGAGCCCGTCGAGCGACGAGTCGTACATAAAAGAGACGAAATTTTCCGATTCTTCGAACCATAGCGAACAAGAGAGTTTCGCTAAGAAATTAAATTTCGAATCGCGAGAAGAATATCCAGAGGAAGAGAAAAATCTGGAAAACGCAGATATGGGATTGTCGAACAAAACAAGCGGTAGTCGTCCAAGTGGCGAAGGAGTTTCAGTCCGTAAACGATCGCTCGTGAGGAAATCGGATCGAGGAACGAAGCGGAAAGCAAGTTCCGATGTAGAGAACGACGACAACACAATTGAGCAAGATAAAAAGCGTCGAAAATCGTCGCGGTCACCTCCAGGTTCGGAAGAATCAACGACGTCGCAAACGGCAAAGAGAACGGAGCACGAAATCATGCGTTTGAGGATAGACATGGTGAGTGACGGTCCTTTGAGAACACGACGTCGTTCCAAGTACCTCGACGACTTCGTGAGCAGCGAGCACCTTGGAAAAAGGACACATTCGCCGGCGACGCGTGGCAGAGGCTCTGGGCGCGGTCGAGGTTCGTCGAATCCTCGAAAAATGGTAAAAACCACAGAAACTGACGATGCAACAACGAAACGTCGTGGAAGAGCCGCCAAATCGGAGGAAAACGGAAAAGTCGAACGAAGACAAGAACACGAAGCGAGGAAAACCTCGAGGTCGACGAGAGGCAGACAAAAAAAAAGTGCGCAGGAAAGTGGAGCTGCTTCGGAATCGCAGCTCATCACCGATGACGACGAAACGATGGACGATTTTCCATCTGCTAACAACGAGGAAACTTCGAAGGACAGCAGCAAAGATTCATCGCGGATACTGGATGTTGTCGAAGAGCTCGCAGTTTCGGAAAATTCGGTACTTCCGGCAACGCTACCGACCGAAACCCAAATGGATCTGGACCTTTGCGACGTAGTTGAGAGTTCCCAAGACTCAATCCTTCTCATGGGAAGCCACAAAAGGTCGTTCGCTAAAATCGTAAAAGTAACGAATGCACAAGAGAAATCAACGAGCGAAGTTCCGGTTGAGATTTCGATCCAGAACCAACAGCCGGCGGCATCGTCTCCGATTAAAACTCCGAATGCAGAAAAAAAGGATCAGAGCGAAGAGAACATTGCGGAAGATCCGGACGAGACGTTTTTGGACATAAGCGCGATTCGTCCGCAGCTCGCCGACGACGTTCCCGTAGAGGAGCCCGAGAAGAAAGCGCCGGAAGCGAGCAAAACCACGGCGAGTCCAGTGCCCACGAAACCGGAACCGAGTCTTCATTTCTCTTCGCCGAAAGCGCACGTCAAACGCTTCATGAAACCCAAAAGTTTCGTGCCCCAAGGTCGAACCGCTCACATGCTCGGACTCGTAACAAAATTCGAAGTTGCAGAGAAAGAGGAAACTTCGGAAAAGAATCAAACTGACGAGGAAGTTCCCACGATGAGTAAATTCGACAAGTTGCGATCGATCGCGCGATCGAGGACGAAAGAAAACAACGAGGTCGAAGCGCCGATTCCCAGGAGGGCCAACATCGCCAGAGACCCGGAGAGAATAGGAAGCCCGAGCGGAAGTCGTCAAGAGAAAATATTCAACAACATGAGATCCGCCGATTACGCAGCAGCATCGCCGCCCACAAAAATGTTCTGCAATTTGAAAAACAACGGCGAGAAAATTTCACCGAAAATGGAGAAAGCGCAAGCAGTTTCTCGGGAAAACAACGCCCAAGGGAATCCAGACGAAAGTAACGTTTCCACAGCGAGCGAAAAAGAAGAATTGCCGATGTTGGAATGGTCGAGCGCGAATCCACCTTCGTTAACCGCGTCGCCGAGCGCGAGCATCCTCAAACGCAATCGTTCGATCGTCAACGAAGTCGAGCAGGATCCAACCACGCCGAACAGAGCGCAAAGAAAACGTGTCAGTTTTGCCGATCCCCCAGTTTCCAAAGAAATGGGTTACGAGATCGAGGCCGTGACGTCGCCCCACAAAATCTCCAAATACGGCGTTTCTCGAGGATTAATGGGACGCAAGGATTCGCCGATAAGAATGAAACAATCGAGGTTCGTAATGATCCAAGTGGATGCCGAGAAATCGCCAAAATCCGACGAGCCAGCGATTCTCAGCTGTGACGTCGACGTCAACTGCGCCAGGGACAACGAATTGCTGGTCAGAATTGCCGAGGATCTGGAGGAAACGATAAATTACCAAACTCCCGAAAAAATCGGCAGCCCCGAATCCAACTCGGTCCCGGGAATCGGCTCCGAGATAACTGCAGCTTGTGACACCGTCGAAACGGAACAAATCCAGCAAGAACATCAAGAAATTATCGACACTAGTTGTACACACGTGAAAAGCATACCAATCGAGGAAACTCAGACGCAGGACGATTTGTTCAACAGCAGTGACGAGAAGAACGACAGTCCGAAGCAGCCAGCGAATCGAGACAAAAATCTGCTCAAAGAAACTCTCAACGTTTCTTCAACGAGCACTGTCGAATCCTTGAAACTTAACGTCACCGAAGATTCTGTTATCGGTAGCATTACCGACGTACAATCAGAGGAAATCAAAGACAACGGACTCGAAGACACGGTCGATGCTCGCAACGTCATGATTCTCAGCCTCGAGGAACAATTCGACGACATTCCTGTTCGCACGAGCACTCAACGACCTGACCCAATGAGCGAAATGGACACACTTCCGGTTACAGACTCGTTACTCAACAGCCAACCGAATACAATCGACAGCCAAATTTCGACGCAGCCTCTGCTCGAGATATCTCGTCCGGAATTGCTAAATGCGACCGACCCGATTTACCCGACGCTCGACAACTGCGAACAACCGATCGATTCCATTATCGACAATCTCACGAATCCTCTTTGGCGCAGGAATCTCTTGAAGTATTTGGAAACCAGATGCATCAGGACAGTGGGAGATTTGGCAAGATTATCCGAACGTGAAATCGTCCGAATTCCTGTCAAAGGAACATCCAAAATCGATTTTGTTCGTAAAGTTTTGAAAAAATACGAATCGAAGCTCTACGATGCGAAAACTGAAAAACGAACGAATCACGAGCTGGAATCCGAGCGTCCTGAACTTGAAACCACGCCGCAAAACGACGTCCAACTGTCCGATGATCTTCGCAAAACTCTCGGAGATATTTCTTTGGATACGTCGAAAAGCCAGCCCGACTCCATTGACCTTGACACTTCTCATCTCGGAGCCCAACCAACGAACGATCTGTCTATCGACGATTTGAATCCCTCGCAACCTCTCGAAAGAACATCCACGACAATTTCCATTCCAACAGTCAATATCGATTCCATCATCGAACCAGAAATCACGATGGAACTCGAAGTCACCACTGAGCTCGATGACACTGCGAGTGTTTCCAGAATGAAAACAATCGATTTGGCTTCCGACACTTTACCCGTTTCCGTCAAATCTGTCGCAACTTCCACCGATCCTCCTCTCATCGCCACCAAATCTGTCGAAACTCAAGCAAAACTTGAAGAACTCCTGGACACTATTGACATCGACGTTCTTATCAAAAGCGTCGTCCAAAGAGAAGGCGCTGAAAAGCTGTTAACGGCGTACAAGGTAATTTTTCTCAAGCTCACTTTTGCTCGTAAAAAATTTATTCATAATTTGCCAATAATTGGAGCTGATGGTCGAATTATCTAGAAAAAAAATGTTGATTCTTCATTAGTTTCATTGTTTTTTGCCTCGCTCCGAGTTAACATAAAAATTTTCGTTCCCAGCTGGAAATGGGAGAAACTTCCGAGGCAGAGCTGTGGAAGAAAACGTTAACAACAATGGGATTCGACAAGGAAACGTCACTGAAGTTGGCATGTCTTGAATGCGGTTTGAAAAAGACTCTTTGCGAAATTCCTAAAATATTCGACGATACTATGGAAACAATGAAATAATTCTTTGACCGGAAATCGACAGTATTGGGAAAAAAGTCCCATCGTTTTATATATACACATATATAGTGTTTCTCCAGGCACATTAATTTATGTGACTCCAAGTATTACTTCTGCACAGAGATAGAACTTTTTTGCACAATAAATTATAACAACGTGCGATATCGCACCATTGACATGACGATTTAAATATCGAGCAGTGTAAATATGACGGATTGATGTCCGCGAATCGGAATCGACGAAACTTAGAATTACACTCAACGTTTTTTTTTTTGCTCGCAACTCTTGATCTCTCTCACTAAAATTTCGGCGTCTGTGCATAATTTTCTTCCACCTCGGCATTCGCTGAAACTCCTCGGCTCATTTCTGTTAATTTTTTTACAATCAATTTTTAAAGCACGAAAAACTTAAAGACTTTCAAATTTTCATTCCAATTTTTTATCAACGTTACCGGCTGCAACAGAGCTCGAAAGATTTTCAATCATTTCGAGAATTCAGCTGAGAGTTCTGAAAATTCGGAAAGCCATGCAAAGTTTCCGGACTGAGCTTCAAAATTTGTCGTCGAAATATCGTGTTGAAAGTTTTCCAAGGAGCAAAGATCGGTGTGCACAATTGTCGTGATTGAATCGATACCATGAAAAAAATACTGTGACTTGTATATACATAGATATGTACGCATTTGGGAAAAGCCCAAAGAAGCAGCACTAGCAAATTTTCAAAATGAAAAGTTAACCAAAAAAGCAATTAAAATGAAAAGAAGGAAAAATATTGTTAATCTACTGCGGTGAGCTATGACAATTAGTGAGTAAGGTTTCCTTTAAGTTTATCGACTTAAGCTCGTCAATTTATTTACCGTTAAGCCAATAAAGCCAGAACAACAATATTTTATACGAAACAATTGGGTTTATCGTGTTTTATTTGGGAATAAACGCATCGAGACCCTGATCCTGGAGCGAAGAAAAGACTGAAAGGGAATGAGGACGAAAAAAATTATCTCCAGTGGAAAAAAAAGGAGAAAATTGCTCCTCAACATTACACGGACACGTTAATCGTAATTTTTTACGATCTTGAGAAATACCGACTCGCGATGACGTACGAAGTAAAAGTATCACGCAACTGACGACTGGGGGTCGACCCTTTCAAGTTTCATAACTTGGTGCACGTGTTCCGGATTTCAATTCATTGATTCCGAGCCGTTGAAGCAAAAAAATATACAATTATTACTTCGTCCACAATTTCACATTCGGCAAATCATTTCTAACGCTCTGAATCGTGAAGGGTTTCGGATTTTGGAAAATTAACACTTTTTCTTTAGGTCGAGTGAATTTATTTATATTTTTATTGACTCCTCAATGCTGTGGGTCTACAGGACCCGCAGAACTTTGCTGGGTTATAATTTGCTTCACCGCGGTAGGAATTTCGCTACCAATGACGGTTTTGACGATGAACACACTTGGGTCGAATTGACCCAGTTAATAATTTCATGGAATTGCACGTCGATAATGGGGGAATTTGATAAAAATTTTGTCTGGACACGTAAAATTTTGTTTTACCGACTGACCATAAAAAAAATGACGTCGCGTAAACAAAAATCGCTGTGTACGAGTGTCCGCGGTTTTTGTAAAACAAGGACGTGTCGGCTGTTCGTTGAAGGTTTTTGATTTTTTATTTTCGATCGGTTGGCGGCCAGAATTCGTTTTATATCGTAAAAAGTTTCAATTGCGAGGGCAAAACATCGGGAAGGCGCGAATTGATTTGACGAGGTTCGTGTTATTTTTTTTTTGAGAATTAAATTTCCATAAATTACGGTTTTGATTGTCGATCATAAACGTTCCGAAAAGAGTGTAGAACGAGCCTGTTCCGATTTGTCGAACGAAGGCAGTCGATTGAAACATCAAATTAAGAATGACTCGATTATGCGCTAATCACCAATTCTTTGAACGTATTCGATGCTCTACCTTGACAAATTCCTAACTTAGAAACGAGTGTGTGTACAGCACGTGCTCCTTGACGCGAATAAGAGCTCTACGTATAGAAACCTCGACGTATATTATCGAATTCCGTATTTTTTTCATGCCTTTCATGAATTAATTGCTCGTAAGTGCTACTACTGCATAACGTTTTTTATTTACAAAAAAATAAGGCCCAACGTTCGGAACTAACGTAATCCTAACCTAAAACCGCTCGACAAATTTCCACCACGCCGCAAACTTCGGAATGCAATGTTTTTAAAACGGCTCAACCGATTGGGATGAAAAAAATCTGACTGGCATAACAGGATTGCGAGAAAAAGCCCGACCTCGATTTTATCCGATCGATCAAGCCCCGTTGGAGAAAAAAATTACGTTGCGAAATGTCTTTCATACTCGAAACTCGCAGCTTCCTCGCGATTTTTTACCCGACAACGGAAATGAGAAAGAAAAATTACAAGCAAGAACACAAAATGGCAATTGACCTCAAAC
Source organism: Diadegma fenestrale (assembly GCA_037043255.1). Taxonomy (NCBI): domain Eukaryota; kingdom Metazoa; phylum Arthropoda; class Insecta; order Hymenoptera; family Ichneumonidae; genus Diadegma; species Diadegma fenestrale. Next base: position 6,213,065 of record CM073315.1, read on the forward strand.
TAACTTTCGGACAAATAATAGAGTTACATGGCGAAATGATTTTGTGCGTTTCTTTCCTCGTACACATATTTCGGCGAAACGCGATGTTGAAAGAAACAGACATATAAAAAACAGTCGCGCGGTCCGGTCGCATAACACGCGTGTGAACGACCCGGATTTTCAGCAACTCGCGGAACATCGTGTTGATACTTTCGGCTTAAATTTTGTTTCCAACGTTTTTTAAGGTTTCGTTCGAACTCGTGGTCTTTATAATTTCTTTCCTTTCTCTCTTGTAATCTCTACGACTAGCTGATCAAAACTATCCTCTTGGACGTCATAGTGATAGTGAAAGTATCGCAATGCAAACAGCTCGACATTACGCTTACAGCAGGCAAAAACCCTACCGAATGATCAAGAAAAAAGTGTTTCAACGTTCCGTTCTCTGCTGCGTGCAAAAACCAACTCCCAAGTTAATGAACAAATGCGTAATTGATGATTTCCTTCATGGATATCGAAAGTGAATCTTGTCGAATATTTCACTTTTTCGCATGGAATTTATTTTTGGAAAGAAATTGGCTTTGTCCAACAATCTCTTACGTAATCCAGCGCTGATGTGAATTCATCCCGGAAGTAGCGAGGCTCGAGAAATGAGATTTCAATCTGATTTAAACATCTAACTTATTCATCCAGGAAAAGGAATGAAAATTCGTTCATGTTTTCGCGGCTAAATCGTTTTTTCGAAACTATACATTTTGCGGAATGAACCTCTGAATACGAAGTTAGTAAAATAGCTCGATCTAAACGTTGCTTTTTTTATCGACTCGTAAAATATTTATGAGGTACTTTCGATATTCGTAATAATCGGGACTCGATTGGAGTAGTTGAGAATGTTTGTTACACGACGAAACTGGCAATGAAGGAAAGAAAGAAGGGGGGGGGGGATTCTATGGTTTAATGGATTCTTCGTTGGAAAGAAGAAAGTTTTGCTCGAGGTTTGCCTTTTACTGAGCACACTCACGCGTGCTGCGCACAGGGTGAAGGCTCTCACACGAGAGATGCACGTTACGCAATTCATCCCGGTTTGCAAACGAGAGTGAGAGGAAATAACGATGATGCGGAAAGAGAAGTTATGTTGGCTCTAGCCACGATCGACGACCGCGTGCTCACGTGATAGCATAATAATTAACGCTTCTATCTGATGCTCAGTGACAAGGATAGAGCGAGAAATCAAAGTAAACAAAAGTGTACGACCATGTTACGTCTCGGGTTACAGGCCTCGTCGTATTTTTGCTCCATTATTAGTTTTTCTTCATTTCATTCACACACGTGCTTCGGTTCTGATTTCCGTCGATTGGTGGAGAAACAAATTTTTTCAACAATCTTCTGGAGAATTGAATGAAAAACGAAGAAATTTTTTTCAAAAAACGAACATCACGATCATCATTCGCTCAGTTTTTTATCCACAAATAAATAAATAAAATCGCAGGTGTATGGTAAGGAAAAAAATGTCATAGTTATCAAGCATGTGCACATTTCCGTTTGATGCGAGATAAGCATCGTGGGATAGCGTCCAGAGACTTGATACATATTCGCTTTATCACAAAGCCATCTATACGAATCGATCTTCCATTTTCCGGTACAGTGTGAAGCTCGCTTCACCGATACGAAAGGAAAAAGCTCTCGCTTCTCCATCATGCTTAATTACCGGGTTAAAAACTACCGGAGCGCGTGATTGTTACGTCAAGTGAGAGTAGAAAACTCGTTGTCACGCCGATCGCTTTTAACGGAAACGTGTTATCACGAAAATAATAAAAACTCGCAAATTATCGAAAAAAACAATAGCGGCTCGAATGAATTTTACAAATTTATCCCTCGTTTAGAACCAATTAATTATCAGAAGCACGAATTGAAAAAAAAAAAAATTTGTTTCCGCCCGGGATCGAACCGGGGGCCTTGTGCGTGTGAAGCACACGTGATAACCACTACACTACGGAAACTGGATATGTCTCGTGTCAAGCTTCTCGTATTTAACCCTCAACGATATGAAATAATTATAATATTTGACAAAGTTTTTAGAATTTTGAGTTTGTGTTTTAAAAATTTTACTACACATTGTCCATTTCGATTTTTACGTATGAATTTTTTTTTTTTTTCAAATTCACGATGAAGATTATTATGTATTGGCAATTTCAACCGTTTCTGTTTTCCAAGTCGAAACTATCGTGATCGCAAAACAGGCACCGTGGAGGCTCTTTTTCTGAGCCCACATAAAAACAGCCCACATGGAAGTGTTTTGAAGGTAAATATGCGAGTAAAAAATCAATAATTACGCGTTGAGCTATAGCGAGGGGTTCGCTTTTCTTGTTTTCGTAGATCCATCAATCAACGAGTCGCTTGAGGCGTCACATTCGTATGTCATTTTTGCGAGCATTATATTAATCCCTGAAATAAAACCGGTTAGTCAAACTTCGTTCGAGACACGATAAGATCGATTGTCAGCTCATAATTATAATATTCCAAGTGCCATTAGAGTCGTTTGATAATTCGGAATGATTAATTGTAAAAAAAAGCATTTAAAATCTCTGGGAATGTTTTTTTAATAATGGCGTTTCAAGGTCAGGGGAAAAACGTTGAAATTCGAGAAAATGTAGACAAAAAAATTTAACTACGTTTTATACTTCCGGTCGAACGAGAAACAAAAACGAGATGCGGGTATTCGATTATTATATACAATGAAAGACGGAAGACATAGAAACGTGAAAATCTTGACAATCGCTCTTTAAACGTTTCTGGGAACGTCCGATGTTGGGAAATTTAATTGAAAACATTGACATGTCCGAATTAAAGTTGTAGGTTTCATGGCTGCAAAAAAGTTCTCGCGAAGACTCGATGTACAGACGCAGGAGTTGCTCTATTCGAAACATTTTCTGTTATTAGTGCAAAAAAGCAGTGTCATTAAAACGGAAATTATCAAAATAGCGCTATTGTCGAGGTTCAGATTAGTGGAAAAAAAAAATGCTCGTACGTATTCGATGCAGAGACGATTACATTATTCGTGACAATTTCTATCATTAGATAATGCCAGTTTGATCAGAGTTCTGGATAAATCACTCAATGGTTGGTCTGCAAACGAGAAAAAGAACAAAAAATATATCCCGACTCGAAACAAACCAAGTTTGATGGTATCTGAGCAGTGGACTGTCACGATAAGAGTACGCGATCATGTGGGCGCGAGATTCAACAGTCGCAAGACCGATTTTATGGTGTTGCACGAGGCTTGATAAGGGGGCGGCGTTGAATCATCAATCAGAGTAGTTCGTAGGATGTTCCCGAGATTTATTGTACACATTGATCTTATTATTGCCCTTCGTACTCTTGAAATTCAAAAATTAACAAGGATAACAATATCCACCGAATTTGCAAAGACCCAGGAGCATGAAAACCAAAATAAAATCTACAATGATAATTTCCTAGTGAACTGTATTAATTTTACCAGCCAATTAACTCAATAAAATACAAAATCTTTGATCCAACCAAATTTTTGTTCACTCAACGATAATTTTGATAATACATCGAGTGTAGAACTTCAGGGCTTGACAATTCAGACAACCTTGACCTTCATGGTGGAGATTTCTTTAAAATTTACAATAAATAAAGTAAGTTAAACCATAAAGTGGTTTTTGTTTATGAATCTGAAAAAAAACTTGTCGATAAGCTTTTGAATGAAAAGAGTAAAGAAATAAAACAAGAATGCGACGTTAGCAAGTAGTTTATTAACAAGGCACACACATACAAATTGTTGCAAAGTCCACAGCACGTGTTGTACATAACATAAATTTCGCGCCGACGACTAACTGAGTTTGATATGGGACTTTAGAGTCTGACCATCAACTCCGTACGAACAATCTAGCCATCAAGCTTAAATGGAATATTTACGGGTGGTTGTACCGTCGAGCAACTACTTCATGACGGATTACTCTTTGCCTCTCCCTCTTCTGCTCCTCCTCTTCCTACACTCGGTGGTAGATCATAGCACAAGTGACGTCAGCATCCGCTCTCACGTAAAGTACCTTCGCCTTCTGCGCTTGCTTTCTTCCTTCACGTTCCCTCATGCGTACGTCTTCAAGTAAAGAAAGCATCTTTCATGATTATACCTTTCATGAGGGTTTACACAGAATACACTCGTAAATATATACGTGCGTGTGCATCTCGGCTGTCTACAGGGTGTCCGGACCTCAAGACTAGGCTTCTAATGTTCCTTAATGCTCTTCTGCCCCAAACAGGTTTTTCGTACCTGAGTAGACTGAAAATTACTTCTAAATCAGAGAGCAAAATTAATGTTTTTCCATTTCTTTCGTGATTCGCTGTTTCACGAATGTTTAATTAATAATTAAGGGAAATATTCGGAAATATTTAGTTTTTAACTTCGCCCTCGATTTTACCACTGTAGAGGATTTTGAGATCTCGTAGATTTGGGGAATTACGTAAGAACGCATCAACTGGGTATATATACTTATGGGCAGATCCTCTGAACCAGATTTCCCAAGGATTTTCGGTGTCTGCGACGGTTCGTGACAGATTGGTGACCTTGTAATAATGTTGAGCGCCGCTCCAACTCAATTTCTTCGTCTTCAGACTCATTGGTCATCTTTGCCATTAACCTTAACCCTGTAAAACATAAGCAAGCACATCGTTTGATTTATGGTCGTCAAATAGTATCGTGTTTGAAGAAAATTTGTGCAAATTTGTTTCTTTTTTTGGTATTGTATGGTCATTAGCGCGAATCGAGGGAACAAGGTGTCGGTTTTTCGGTTGGAAGAGATTTTTTAATTAGGGAATTTAGAAAAATCGAAAAAATTGAGTTGCATGATTGCAGGTGCATGATTGAAAAAAATGCTTGCGTCGCGCCTTTTCTCGTTTAGAACGAAATTGGGCCAAAGGGCCTGCAGCAGCCAAAGAGCAATGAGAAAAAAAGGTGTATATATTTTCACATGATTCTTTTCCACATATACGACCTCCATTTCCTAGAATTTCCACCCGATCAATCTCTATACCTGGGATCGAGTGCCAGGTAAAATGTTTTTGAAAAATACCGAAAAGGGGGATGAACGAAACGAAACGAATACGATCAGGTAAAACGTCAAATACACTACCCCCAAAAAGTTTAGAAACGACTTTTTCATTCAAAACGTTTGCTTCGCCCTTGAAAAATGAGACTGACCCATTTTTCCAGCCGTTTTGTTTCAAGTTCTGTCAGATTCTCCTAAAAATGTTTTGTCTTCGACGTAAACAAATCTAGACCAAAATTTTGTGGAGCTCTTCACCGATCCATTTGAAATTCGACAATTTCATATTTTTTTCGACAGTTTTCTATTTAATTTTATTACGAGCTTTCATTTTGGATCTTGAGAGGTACAATTTTTCGTACTTTTTGAGACGAGTGTACTTGGCTCGATCGGAGGTTACGAGTCCAACGAAAGGCCACATTTTGTCGGTCAATCATCCTTTTTTTTTGCGTATGTTCTACTACACTCGGAAAATTCTCCTTTCTTCACATCCCTCTCTGCTTTGTGATTACGAGTTTCCCGCCCATTTTCATCTCCGCAGCGGTTTGGGATCTTTGATCACAAGTTGCCGAAACATCCAAATGGGAAGTTTTCTACGATCACTGGTTTCTTGTCTCTCTCGGAAATTTGTCAGGTTAGAAAATTGGAATTTAATTATTATTCTTTTTGAACGAGCTGACGATTTTGAGAAGTTTGAAAAATTTCCTCTCCGATCTAAAAGTTTATTTTTCATTTCTTACTCTGGAATTTTCTGCGGAAAATAAATAAACAATTTAGTGATGAGGCGCGTTTTAATAACAAAAAAACGTGAAAGGAAGAAAAATGCGCATTGAAAATATTTCGTTGTCTTTCGAGAGAGATTTCCTGATTCCAAATGACGAGTAAAAATAGAAAAAAGTTCGTTATACTGAAAAAAAAACGTGACAATTCAGCATTTCCGATGGTACGTATATCATCAAAAATTTCATAAAGAACGCGGATGAAAAGTAACCGAAACGTCGGTAGCAGCGAAGTCTCGTTCGTTTATTGACGGTCCGGAAGGATAAAATAAAATAGGAAGACGATATGAAAACAAAGGAAGTAAACAGAGAGGGAAATAACAATGAGATTTATAAAATAATCAACGCACAATGACGCACGATTCCGTATGTTTGTTTGGAAGGCCCGAATTCGTGTCTGCATTGGAATTTTCTTTCTCATTTCCCAGAGATATTCTGGCTCAAGTTTTGTAATTACCACCAAGTCGGTTAATTCCGGTAAGATTTGCCCGCGAGCAATGACCACGTTGCAGTGAGAAAAAAACATGTTTTTGGATCAAAGGAATGCACCAAACGCAACGGTGTGTGGCTTCGGTGTCGCCAGAATCGAGTAGCCTCGGGCACGAGGTCAATGATTAGTTGGTAAATCTTTTTATTTTTATCTACAGTCAAAAAGACACGTATCAGATGCCTCCGCTGGAGCATCATCGTTATGGAGCAGTCCCGGTTAATATTTAGCGAGTAATAAACACACGTGTATATATTTTTATTTATGTGTGAGGCTGCATGTGTAGATAAAGTTTCATTATGATACGTATGGACGTTGTATGACGATATTAACGAAAGGGGCAGGCTCTTTATTGCTCGTACACCATGGATAATGTGCGACGCACCAGCGTGACACTTATCCAGTTTGTGACATCCTTCCTATAGTTTGCTCTTCTATATTTAGGTGGATCCGAATGAAAAAGAATTGGCCGAATGATAAGATGGCTAGAATATTAATAGATTCGAGGAATTGTCATAATGGATTCCAAGAATCAAATTTCGTAATTAAAGTACTTGCAAAGACTTTTTCATGTGCAGCAACATTGCGAGGAATCAAGATAATAATTGATGAAGAAATGTTTTATTTAATAAACAAAACTGTGCAGAATTTTGTAGGAATTAAGAACGTCTGGTTGAGTTTGATTGAGAAATTAAATTAATTAGCACAATTAGAGGGTAATTGACACGGGAAGTTGATAGTGATCGTTGAAATTAAAAGTTTATTAGAAATAATGGAGATTTATAAAGATTGAGGCGATGTCGATTTTGGTGATAAACAAAAACCGGATGCCAAAGTTTCGTCACAGTGAAAATAGAAACTTTCGTCGTCCAACCTGTCTGGAATATGATAATGTTTTGATACACCGAAATTTGCAGGTGAGGATCGGGAATTCCGGGTGAAAAGGATCTCGGGATGAAAAGCATTGAGTAAAAGCTTCATTATGATGAAGAAAGGGGCTTGGACGGTGGGGATCATGAAAGAAAGGGCATCGTGGTGGACGACGATGACGATTTTCGCGCGGTGGTGCTGCTGGTCAAAGATATACGGGAGAAAGAAACTCTCTGCAGACAGAGCGGAGAGGAAGAGAGACTGTGTATGGGAGCGCGCGCGCGCGCGGCTACTTGAAAGTCGCGCGAGAGGATACCCCGTGGTGGCACGAGCTCAGTGCAAGTCTACACTCCATCGAGTTCGGTCTCTAACGTCGGTAGGACACGGGGGAGAAAATCGAAACCCGGCGTTTGCCGATCGTCGAAAAACGAATCAACAAGTTCAAGTCGTTCGTATTAATTGACACGTACGAGCAATCATTGAAAAATCGGTAAAATCGGTTGAAATCGGTAACAAAAAAATCGTCGATCGTGGCCTAAAGAATTTGTGCAAATTCGCGAGTGTCGATTAACATGGCGCGTCGTGCAAAGACGTGCAGGTGATATTCGCCGATTTTCCAAACTGTTGCTTTTTGTGTGCTTTTTTTTTTACCCATCAATCGACTCGAGCTTGGGAATTTAACGTTTTACCGGACTTTCGATCGGCTGACAAGGTAAGCTTTCGAAATTCTTTCTGATTTTTCTCAAATAGTGATTTTTTTCTTTTTTATTCCCCTCGGAGTATCGTTTATATGTTTTTATTGCTCCACAATCTACGTACAGTACGTACGCAGAGGCAGACGTCAGAGGTCAGTCAACTATAATGTTGATTGCTTTTTAAGTGCGAAAAAAAACCCTCTGGACTGGAGTAGCAAGAGCTCAAGTCCTCCTTCAACCTACTGTGTGTTTTGCAGTGATGGTTCGATAACTGATGCGTTTTACAAAGGGGAGACCCTCTGAGCAAATGATGTTATTAATATGCTCATACCAATCTCGTAAATCCACCAAGGGGAGTTTATAAACTATGCATTCTGATGACCACGTCGATCGTGACCGCGAGACTATGCGAGTTGAAGAATGTTGCAAGAATTTTCTTTTTTCATTCATTAAAAATCCACCTTTTCATTCAATCTGTCGGAAAATTCATTCGCAACTATTGAGACACGATTCCATTTCAATATTCATCCAAATTTATTAATTAACCGTTTAAATCGGACGGAAACGATTAGGAAATCGACGAAAATCAATGTCTCTGGAAAAATCGATCGAAAGAATTGGCTTTGATTTGGGAAAGTGAAAAAAAAATCTGAAATCCTGCAATATTGCTTAATAATAATAACTGGGCCTTGGCCAAAAAGAAAAGTGTGTGATTATGTCGCGAATCGAATTGCCTCATGTCAAGATCGTTCATGTGCTCGTTATCGTTGCGCCATATTTCGATTGTCATTCGTGGTCGTGCTGCGATTTCTATACGAACTGGAATCTTTTCCGTATTCATGATGCGTCGTGATGACACGATTGCCTGTTGATACTCTACCAAACATTTTTCTTTTTTTTTTAACGAAAACTAACGATTGTAGTTACACGTTGACTGGTCAGGTGCCATTATTGTTTAAACGCATTTATACGATTATTTACAAACGGTCGTCGTCTCGGGCTTCGCTTCCTGTTGGACGTTTAAGATTTCATTGTTTTGGTACACTCGCGCGCCTGGTTCGACCATCTTTAAATACAATTCGAATGTACAAACATACGATCCGATTGTCGTTTCCTTTGCCTCTTGACTCGGTCGAAAAATTCATTCAAACCCAGCTCCATACTTTTTTTTCCTCCATCATTTTTTCTTCCACATAAACAATTTTGTTTACTTTGCTTTTCGAGTGAATTTCTTGACTCGTATTTATACAAACACATATTTATGTATGTCGGCGAATTCAAGTATAATTTCCTCTCTGCTTCGTTCACGCGATCGAGACTTGCGCAGCTCACGATCGCGCGCTTTCAATCCGGAAGTGATATCGCGTACAATTTATCCGTTACGTCCAAGAACGCACGCGTTCGTCGTCGTTGAACGAGAAAGATATAAAAAATTGAGGGAAGGGGCTCGGCGTTACATTCTCATTTTCGATATGAGCGCGGCATACACATACGTGTGTCACGTGGAATCCTCTGCTGTCCTCGTTTGCTCAATTCGAGGGGTCCACACCTCGAGATCGCAAGCAACGTTTCTCTTATTTGAATTTAAATATGTGCCTCTTGTATAACGACTTTAGAAACACAAGCAATCGAGACTGCCTCGAGTTCTATTCTCTCGCAAACTTTAGTTTTCTTCTCTTTAAGGGAATACCACGTTCCTTCACAACTGTAGAATTGATTAATTGGTTGGCACGAGAAATAACAAAAAAATTTGTAAACATTATCAACGAACTTGATAAATTTGTACGAAATTCTTAAATTTTTTTCATAGAATCGGAGATTTTCCAAAATTTTTTTTCGATGAATTTCTGCAGCTCTGCCATTATTCCTGTTCGTAATCTTTATGAAAGTTGGCGACTCGAGTCCGATAGTTTTGTGATATCTTTTGATTGGGATATCAAGTGGATTTATCGTTGCGCGATATTTTCGTGGTATTTCCTTGAACTCGCAGAATGCAACGAGTCTCGAGACGAATTGCTATTGCAAGGAGCCAGGTCGTTTGTCAGAAAAATAATATAAATCAAGCGTACAACTTGAGCAACCGTAATAGTTTGGACCTGGACGTTTTATATATCTATTGCAAGTACGTACGCTCCACAGTTTCTCAATTAGACCGGTTTTTCGATCGTTTGATACAACACACACGATCACTTTACCCATGTTTTTGTGCACGCAATTTCATTACAGTCTGCAGATCATTCAAACTGAAGCCAAAAGATTTTTTTTCAGGTTAATCGATAATTGCTCAAGTACGTTTCGATCCGAACGCAAACGCGACACAAAAATCTCGATAACGATAATGGAATGTCGATCAAAGTTTTTACTTAATTGCTCCAATCGAGTTTCGAGCTAATTCAAGTACAGAAAAACTTGCATCGTTAGAGTTTGTTGCACTTTTGATTATTGATCGAAAATCAAGGAGTGTCAAATGGAAATTTGATGAATTTTCGTGCGATTAAATCTGTTACGAAAATTCCCGTTCTCTTTCGATCTTCTTAACCAACTTTTTAGCTATGCTGCACCGCGAGTTGTGCACTTGTTGGCATGTATCGGTATGCATGTGCGCAGCGTGCTGGAGAGTAAACATAAACTCCTATCGTGAACAAAACCGCCGAAGAGATTGCTGAATCGAGACAAGGTTGTCAACATTTTTGAAATCGAGCGTGATTACGATCGCGTTCCGATATTTTCACCTCCTCTATCGACCTATATAAATGTTTACGTACGAAAAAAAACTGCATGTTAATTCAAAGTTTGAAAAAAGTGGCACGAATATCGTTTCGACGAACGAGAAAAGAAAAATCAACGAAATGAAAAACGGACTGTGATTTCTCTCAATCCCAACGTCCTATTCGTGTATCTCTCGACTTTCGCGTGATGCACTTGTAGCGTTTATATTTTGCGCTCGACCGATCCTCGCGAGCCCAAAGATTTCTCTCACAAGAAAATATATTCATACACGGTTACGTAAAATTAGCAACAATTTTAACAAGCTTCCATCCTGTCAATCCTGTGAATAAATCTAATTTTTTTCTCGATCCAAATTTATTCTTTTAATATATTTCGTCAACTCCGAAACTCGTTTCGAATTTTTCTCGGTCTCAAGGCCTTGATTACCCGCGCAGTCTCGTGGATGCACTTTAAGCCAAAAATGAACAAAGTCCAACGATTCTATTAATTCAGCCTCCAACTATTTTTTAACCTGATCTTCTCGATCGCGATGATGTTCGTTTTTTTTTTATCCCCACACATCCCTACGTGTTGTGGGTTCTTCAACCCCGAGGAAATGGAGGCTTAACAATGGGGGTTGAGGCAGGTAGAAGCTGACTAGACACATCCATGTTTGTATGGACCTTTAGGAATCGAATTGGAGTCTGAAGAGTCCTCCTCCTAAAAAATCTTCAATTACGTCTGTTCATCAAGACCGTTTCGTTAACATTTGAAAAACGTTGAAAATCATTTGGAAACTTCTGCACAGTGTCTGAGATAATTTTTCTTGCGCAAGCATTTTGTCACCGAAATCCGGAAGAATTGTATAACTTGACGATTTTTAGGAATTAACGATCTCGTCATTATTGAAATACGTAAATGTATTCAAGGGAACTGAATAATTTATCTTCGGATCCGCGTTAAAATCGAAATTGACCAGGTGGTCCAGGCAAGATCAGGAAATCTGAGCGTAAACTTCGTCGTCATCGTTACACGGATGCTGAAAATAAAAAGTGCTCCTGGAGCTTGAGAAATATTTTTCCTCTCGATGAAAACCCATCGCTTAGAATTCTTAGGATTTCCAAGGACCATTTTTTGCTCCCCCATCGCTGGTCGATCCTTTTTTTTTGCCTTTTTTAACTTCGAGCCTTTCATCCCTTTGTCAGCGTTCCTTATTATACTGTCAAAAATATCAAACGATTGTGAGGCTCGAAGGCATTACGACTGTTTGGGGAATAAGCATCGAAAATAAATTCTAAATGAATAGATAAAAAAATAAACAGATGAATAAACGAACAAATCAATTTCTCTGCAATAATTTTGAAAAATTTCATTTCTATATTGACCAAAGTTTATTGGAATCACTTCAGCCTCGAATCGTTTGTTTTGTGATCCGTGAAATTCGTTCATAACTTTTCATACTTGTATTTATTGTAAATGAACATACTCGTGAGTTATTAACAATAATAACTGCTTGTGCAACACGATATTCGTTTTTTTTTCGAATTTTTCTCTGAACTGTTCTCAATCGTGCCGCGCACACATTGATCGATGCGAGATCCCTCGACGATTATAAATTCTTTATTTATACGTTTTTATTTTCGACGGAAATCACTGCTGTCGAGGATACGCGGAAATTTTGCTCCGATCTGTCGGATTATGATGATAAACTTTGGAGAGAAAAATGTCATTGTATTTTTTTCGAGCACGAAACGGAAATCCTCGTGAGTCGAGTGGTAAATAAAAATTGTTGGCAAAGTCGCACATCGAAAAATACCAACAAACACGGCGATCGAAATTTTTCTCAAAAACACTCAACTAATTATTGTTATCTCGTTAAATTGGCATAACGAGTTCGAGTAATTTGAGTTTTCAAACCCCATCAAATGAAAATGATACCGAAACTTTGTAATTCATTATTTCGAGCATTTTCTCCGCAATCACAAAATAATTACGAGTGTGAAGTTGTAAATTGGCGAATCGTTGACTTTGTGCGTATTTTTATTTATCATAATTATTTATACATACACGCAGCAGACGGGAACCGCGCGATGTTGAGGCGCGCTCGCGAAATAATAAAAGTGGAAAATCCTTTCTCGAGAAATGCTTTCACGTTTCATCTTGGTTTACACATACATCCCCATAAAAAAATACATGTATTTATCCCATGTATGTATTTGTCTACGTAAAACTTGATTTATCTTATATTAACACGAGAAAACTAATTTCATTTCACGCTCGTAAAACCGTAGAATACTACGTTTGCATGGCAAAATGAAATTTCTGTGTCAAGCTCATCGAGATCGAGACGAGACTACGAGATTAACACAAAAGAAAATGCCATGGATGAATCTCGAACTTGGCGGTCGTCGAACGACGTTCGAGTCTCGATTATGTTTATTTTAATATATCAATGAGTAATGCCTGATCGACATTGAAAAGCAATTGCAAACTAATTAATGCAGATTTTAATTTTCGTTTCACAAAAAAGATTAAAAACAAAATGGGATTCGAGTATTTTGTTCAAGAATTTTCTATTGGAGTGACATGAAATTTCGCCCCATTTTTTTCGCATTATATTCATTAAAAAATTGCAGATTAATCATCGATTAACAAGGCACTTGAATAATTTGTATGTGAGGAAATTCGTGAGGCGAGATTGTGGCGAATGCTGCTGTTGAATCTGGGCAAGTGGTCGGAGTGACGCTGACCTGTTATTTATAGAATGTTATTCAATCACGATATCGTAGTCTATAATGAGTTAAATAACTTTCTCCGAGCGTGTTGGGAGTCGATTCCTTTCTTCACGATCTCGAGGAGCCGAGCAGAGAGGCTTTGAACTTCGGGAAAGGCTCGCGTCTGAGAAAAAAAATTGACTCGTAAAGTTCTGGTGGGGAATTTCGTCCCGCGGTTGAATCTCGCAATTTCGGAACGAAGAGAGTTATTTCGCCTCCGGGTTCGATAACCCATTTTCTTCCACCAGTTTCTGTATTGCCCCTCAATGCGATTGACATAAATTTTTGGACGAAAAAATGTGGCCGCAATTCCACTCGTTTGAGCTCTCGAAACCGTTACGTTATCGCGGTAATACGACCGATTTTTTTTTTTCACGAACCATCAGGATGTTCTCGTCCTCGTAACTGAAGAAGAAACTTCCTTCTCGGTTTTACACTCTGCCCTCGATCTCAATTCCCACATAGGGGTGCGTTGTCCCGTTCTTCAGGGCTGAAGTGACTGTCGAGCACTTTCCGAACATCCGCATGCAAAATCTGGAGTTTTTAATATTTCGCTGAATGTCAAAACGATTTGTGCAGAATTTGCAGGAAATGAAACCAAATTTTATTTCGCAGAGGTTTAATTAGTATCATTAATTTTTCGGTCCAGAAAAAAATGAGCGACTCACTCCGAAAGCAGTTGGAAGCAGAATAAATTTGAGCTCGACGATTCTCTCATTTTTTTCAACCTCCCAATTATTAGCTTGAAAGTTTTCAGAGTGACTAATTATTTGGAAATTACAGTCATCAGTAAATACTGAAGAACTGTAGAAATTTTAGTGTCCTGAGAAAATAACGTAATTAGCAGTTTACAAAAAAAGTCCATTGAAAAATGCACAAACTCTCGCAACACGACGAAGAATATGGACCAAATGTGAGCGTGATGAATACTGAGATTTCGGATGGTCACGTGCCATTTTCGAACGTTCTTCTCTTCGGTATACAAAGAATGGGACACGAGCACGAAAACGAAAATGATGAGAGAACATTAGCGCAAGTTCCGTCGATAAACCGGCTCCGACCGCGCGAGACCTTAAAGTCGTTAGGCGATTAATTTAACTTTCACACCTGAACTTCGAGCCTCCGTACTGAGAATCAGCATCCAAGAATCGTGCATTCCGATCGCGAGGATCGCCAAATTGTGTCAATCGTTTAATCCAAAGAAAAAATTAGCTCAAAGGTTTCGATTTTTACGCAGAAACTGAAATTTCTTACATATGAATTTTGATAATTCATGACTTATGATTGACCACAAAAAAAAGCGAATCAAATTACAGGCACATCAAAAAATTTATGGCAATTACGGACACTTATGGTCAATTCAGGTTTACAACGTTTTTTTTTTTAATTTTGATTGAACGTGAAAAAAAGGTAATTGGTTGTTCAATCATAAGTTGATGGAGTTACAATTTAAAAAAAGAATCTCACGGACAGTTCTTGAGCATAAATTTGAAGAGAAATAAGTGGTCGAGAGGCTCAAAAGTTGAGCTGGGAACGTATCGTTGCATGCGAAAAGCTGCGGCTTGCAAAAAGCTACGTGTATAATGAAGAATAAGTTAATAGCCGTCGCGACTGCGTTTACCGCAGTTAATTGATTGCAAATTTACGATTGGACAAGCGTTGATTCAAAGTGTTATCGTCAAAGGGGATGGTAGCTCGGAAGATTAATAAAGAAAGAAAAAACAAGATGGAAATTGCGAAAAGTGTGTGAAATGTAGGTCAAGTCTGAGACAGGTCGTCTGCCTGTCATTTGCAATCCTCGGAGCCTTGAAATTCTCCCGTAATAATGAAAAAAAGGACGTTTATGCATTATCATTACGAAAAAAAAAAAAATGAGCACGCATGTATGCCAATAAAGTTATTACGCAGACAGTACCAGGATTTCAAACACAATTTTTTATTTATTTCTCATTCAGACGCACCTGCATCAACGATCGATGTAACACGAAAAAAAAACGCTGGAATGAAATTAATTTTATGCAGCATTTTCTACGAATACAAATTAATTCAATTTAGATGAATTACTTTTCTTTCTCTTCGAGTGCAACGACTTTTTTTCTCGTGTTCGCGAAGGTTCTCGATCACTCGCGAACCAAAAATGAGAAATCTGTCAATACGTGAATTAAAATCGTTTTATAAACGTTGAAAAAGGGACAGAAACGTCATTTTTTTAATCGTTAGCTAAAAAAAAAAAATTAGCGGGATGCTGGTGTTTTAATTTTTTGTGGAATCGACGTTAATTATATCAAGTTTAATTAGCGTGTCCTGATGTAACGCAGCACACGTGACAAATTTATGTTCTAGCATGTTTCCTCTTTTAGCTATACTTGTTCTAAATTTAGTTGCTTATTATTTTTTAAGTCTGCTTAATTGTCGGCGTAATATTTCTAGAACGAATTGCTGACGTTCGAGCGAGCTTTCTCTTTTCTTTTTATTACAGTTTTGTTATAAAATCTTCAGTTAAGTCTTTGCAATTAAATTTTACTCAAAAGCTATCAGAAGTTAATTACGACGTAATTTCGGATTTGATGTGCCTTTCAATTATTTTTATTTTTTTAAATTGATTACACAATTTTCATGGCAATGTTTTCGATGACGTTTTCGTACATTTTTATTGAGATGTACTTAAATTTTTTGATTTTCCTTTTTCCAGATGTGGTGGAAACTCACGTGTGTCGACGATTTTTTAAATCGAAGCTTTTACAAACTGGGCCTGGTCGTTGGACGACATCCCGGCTATTTCCTCATAATTCCAGTCCTTCTAGCCTGCATATGCATCACCGGATATCAGAGAATTCATTACGAAATCGATCCGGAGTATCTTTTTTCTCCGATCAACGGACCCGGCAAAACGGAGCGTGCCATTGCCGAGGAACATTTCAAAGTTAATTACAGCTATTATTTCAATGTCGGCAGAATCACCAGACCAGGTAAACGTCACTTTTAATTTTTCGGCTTTTTTTTTCATTACGTTATGAAAGTTAATTGCCTTGACAAGATTTTTTTATCATTGAATAATTGAAAACTATTGAAAAAACGAGTTTTTTTTCATCCTGCATTTTCGTTCCTGAAATTAATTTTACCCAATTTTTTGTTCATTGACTTTTCGCACGAAAGTTTATGCAAACTCGTTACCTTCGGGCTTCTCGTTGAGAAATCAAATTTTAACTCCATTAATTACGATTTTTTATATAATAATTAAGTCGAGTGCAACGAAAGAATTTTGTGGTTTTTTTTCGACCTCAAAAACTCACGAAAATTTTGATTCACTTCGCAATTTCAACACGCGTCGATCGTGATCGATAGATTTTCACTAACTCGATTGAAAAATGGTTAAAAAAAACCCCCTTAAATGTCATAACATAGTGAGTTCATCGATCTCCGTTCCGCAGGTCGATTCGGTCACGTAATAGTGATACCGAAGGATGGCGACAAGAACATGCTGAGAAGTGCTATCTGGGAGGAACTGAAACTCCTGGACGACATCATTAGAAACGCCACGGCGACTTATGAGGGCGAGAGCTTCACTTACGAGAAAGTGTGCGCTCGATGGTTCGGCGAGTGTTTTTTGAATGACATTCTCAATCTTCATCATGTCATAGAGTACGTTTACTCAACAACTTACTCATCGTAGATATGTAGCAATTTTTTTAAAACAACTTTCGGTCTCGCGAATATTGAACTAAAACTTAATTAAATTCCATTATTTCGGGGCTGCAATTGGCAGAAATAGAAACAAATTTTTATCGATTTTTGATTCATTCTCTTTTCACAATTCTTCGTAAAAACTTTCAAACTTTTGTTTTAATGAATAAAATTGCTTAATTTTGGATTTTTGCACTAGAGTTACTTGTTCAAGAAAATTGTGGAGCATTTTTGGATCCACGTTACTTTTCCCTCGGCGAGATTTCGAGTATAATATGAAGAAATTTTTGCAGTGAAGTCGAGAGTCGAGAATTGAATCTTACGTTTCCGGTGATGTTGAATCCGGTCACATGGGACGCGCACTTGTTTCCGGTTTATTTCGGGGGCAGTGTGATAACGGAGGATTTGACGATCGACACAGTGCCAGCAGTCCAATTGGCTTATTTCATAGCAGCGGACAACAAGCGTCAAGATGCGATGTAAGTCGATAAAAAATCCGACGTTTCTCTCCATGATGCTGTACAGCTTTTCCTGATTTATAACGCAAAGCCATAAAACACGCTGGTGTCGATGTACGACAGAGGCGGTGAAATCTTTGCGCGTCTCGCGACTTCCGCTTTTACTGTTCCGCGCACATTCCCAAAGAAAAGACGAGACTCAAAGAATCACTGTTTTTATCGAGTATGATTTATTCG
Organism: Diadegma fenestrale; assembly: GCA_037043255.1. Lineage (NCBI taxonomy): Eukaryota > Metazoa > Arthropoda > Insecta > Hymenoptera > Ichneumonidae > Diadegma > Diadegma fenestrale. The sequence continues at coordinate 6,230,803 of CM073315.1, forward strand.
ACGAATAAAACCTCGTTGACGCTTCGATTCGTCCATGATTATTGGAACGCGGTTGTAAGTCGTGACACGTGATCAGAATCGAAATTATTTACTTTGCTTCGTAGTCTATACAATCGACGCGGCACAATTCGAAAAAAAATTGCACGTTGCTAAAATTTATCGAAAAGAATCACTAAAAATGTCCCCTCGAAAATTGACATGGCTTTTCTTTTTTTTGGCGAATAATTGATAAAAAAAATAATTGAATCCGATTTTTTTCTAGTTCAATTTTCAATATTTATCGGAACTTTTTGCTCTTTCCTGTATTTAGCGGCGCCGCATGGGAAGAAGCGTTTCTCAATACGATTGGAAAAGCCGAGGATGATGGAGTTTTCGAGCACATAAGTACGGCGAGGTTTGCCTCGAGGACTCTCGAGCTCGAACTCGAGGCTAATACGAAAACCGTCGTGCCTTACTTTTCGAGTACGTTCGCGATAATGGGATTATTCTCGATCGTTACGTGTATGATGGCCGATTGGGTTCGTAGCAAACCGTGGCTCGGACTCCTCGGCAACGTTTCGGCCGGCCTGGCCACCGTCTCAGCTTTTGGACTTTGCATGTATCTCGGTGTCGATTTTATTGGCATCAATCTCGCAGCTCCATTCCTCATGATTGGTAAGAAACATTTTCCCACCTTTCTTCGAAAACGTTTTCCAAGAAGCAGGAATTTTACTCGTGTAAACGAAAAAATAGGGCAAAAAACAGAAAAAATCTTGTTTTTTTTTTGCTAAACTGATGAAAAATGAAAAGAAGACAAAAAAGTTAGGAAATTGCGTTTGTAAAACGTGAAAAAAGGCACGTGTATTACAAAATCCGCAATGACTCCGGACGGACAAGTGCAAGGAGTGATGAGTCGTGTGGAATACAAAGTTGAAAGATCCAGATAAAGCGTTCGAAGAATACAGAAGAGGAAAAGCGATTTTTCCAGCATATACGTGCATTATTTCTAACGTAATGACGTTAGAATATGAAAAGACTTTGAATTTTCCGGGTTGCATAACGGAGACGACCAAGTGTCGGCTTGCGAACCTATCGAACGAAAAGACGAAATAGAATACCAATAATTTCATGTCGTAGAAGTTTCTCAACTGTGTAAAATGGAAAGCAGATCGTCTTTTAAGAAAGGATGCACACAAAACGGCGCGTGTGCGCTCTTGCATCGCGATGAGACTTATACGGGTTAAGGATTCTTTATACGTACAGTCCGAATCAACAATTACTTTCTGTACTCCCAATTCCGGCTTGAGTTGGAAAAAATATTAAAAAATCAACAGCTTTTCCGTCATTTATATAATTGAAAATTCGCTTTCGCACACTTTGCGTCGTGACAAAGTTTTTTCAGCTCTTTCGCATGTGACCAGACGCCGAAATTTTTAAGCTATTTTCGGTAATGCAACGTGATCGCGACTAGAATTCGATTTCTATTGAAAATCCGCCAGTTTCGACGCCTGAGAACACGCAGTGAATAGCCCGGATCAAGGTCACCGAGTGTCGAATCACCTAATCGGTTACTTTACAGTTAATCGACGCTTTGTCACGTACTCACGAAATAACTCCCTTGAATTCCGATATTGCAAAATTCTGTTGGATCGAATGGTCAGCCTCACGAAAGTGTCCTCAGTCCACTTTGAATATCGTCTCGTCCTTCGCGATAGCTTATTGATATGTTTTCATGGTACTAAACGCTTGACCCTCGGTCATCGGTTCTCAATAGACTCTCCAACAATTGAAGAATCGAAGGCTCTGCATGATGCTAGTTGATTTTCAATCGTGCAGAATTTTGTTCGTTTATCCGCAGCTCAAAAACTCCGAGAATTACGAAAAATTATGGGATTAGTTAATAAAACGGACGAGAAAAAAGAAAAAAAACTTGTTTATAAAAAAAATGAATCAGTAATGACGAAGAATTCATTAAATGCAATTAATGGTGGTAGAATAGAAGAAGACGCCGATCCATATACGTCCATGTCTGGCCCATTTGTTTCAACACGTCATCGTACGCGAGACCGAGACAAATTGTTGTTTTCATAACTCGTAAGAGGGTGTTGTTCGACTTTGTTTGCAATAGGAGTCAGAAGCCGAGACGAAAGGTTTGAGAACCAAGACCGGGACATAAAAAATCCAATGACTTCCGCTTTTCACGTTAGTTATGGAGTCGTGACATTCTCGCTATTTCGCGAGAGCCACTCGTGCCCGTCACCTGTAAAAAAAATTTTAAAAAACGTTCATGAACCTCGAGAACAAGGAAAAGTCAAAGGCAATTTTGTACTTTGAGTAAAAAGTCGTTAAGATTCAAATAAATATGATCGTAAAATTTGCTCAAAACCAATCTTCAATCTTTTTTCATCTATGACTTGTTTTTTCTCATTTAGCTGTCACTATTAATATTTCTCAATGTTCACGAGACATGCTGCATAATTAGATTTTCACGACGCTTCTGCACTCTCGCCTTTAATTCGGCACCTAACGATCCTCGAAATGTAGCAGTCATTTGACTAACGCACGATCGTGATTAACGACCGAGCCATACGTTTCAACTCGACGTTTCTAAAGTAATTTTTTGGTCCATTGAATTGAGACATTTTTCGTAAATTTTCCGGTGATTATTTTTATCATACAATTTTGTTTTAATGACTCTCAATCATTTTTTCCTGTTGATTAAATTTTCAAGAATTCGATTCAATTAGTTTTTAATGATCAGCTTTGCAGAATGTTTTAATTTGTTCTTATCGTTTATCTTACACTGTCGAAGGCACGATTAAGATCAAAACTATGCAGTAGCTCGATCACGTTTCGATAAACTCGCGAGTCGGTGAAAGTTTTAAACGAATCAAATCTACAGCATGAATGCGCAGGTGGTTTGATATTACGAGAACACGACATTGTCGGATTGTTGCGAAGCATCGTGTGCTCCATTGAGCTCATATACATACTTATGCGCACTTACGTAAATATAGACCGAATGATATCCTCGGAAAATGAGACGTCATTCGAATTAATAAAATAATAACGTTATAGAACGAGAAATAATGAAATTGAGATAATTGTCGTGCAATCACAACTCAATCAATGACTAATAATTCATTATTGGCAAAGAGAATTCGATTTTACAAATTGCGTTGATTCGTGATGATCAAAAATCATGAAAAATTGTACTAAAACAACAAATTTCGATGCACCATGTTTTTAGGTCAAGTGATTATGAAAGTTCAGGCATAATTTATTTTCACGCCTCGGAACTTTGACGATAAAAAAATCTTCTGAGCAGAATGTACGTACAAAAAATGCTCAATCAGTGCAGATGAGAATGACTAATCATTTATGGACAAAAGAAAGCGTGAAGCTTGTTAAACGGAGGATTGAAATGACCATTTTAGTAAATGAAGGCGAATCTATATTGTGAAAATAAAAACGAGAAATTTGATGATTTGATTAATTGTGATTCACACGTGGTCGATCGAATTTCATAAACTTTTTTTCTTTACTTAATCGTAGGCAGGATTCTCAGTCTGCTTTGTAGAAAAATTTACTGCTGCAGTAAAATTTGAGTCTTGACGTCGTTCGACGAATTGTTGTTTATCGTGAAAGTTTGTAAAATTCATGTTTTCGGGTTACAGGAATTGGAATCGACGATACCTTCGTCATGCTTGCTGCTTGGCGACGAACGAATATCATGAAACCCGTGCCTGAAAGAATGGCAGCGACTTTGAGCGAAGCTGCAGTTTCGATAACGATCACGTCCTTAACTGACATGATTTCTTTCTTCATCGGTATAATCTCACCGTTTCCTTCCGTCCAAATATTCTGCATCTATTCAGGTAAATTAATTCCTGCCAATTCCGTGAAATCGAACGAAATCAAATATTTAATTGCGTGAATATGTGAAAAAAATCCAAATCAAATTACAATGCTGATAAAAAATTGGTGAAAACCGCGTAAACGGCAGTTGACGATGATTCGGTGTTTTTTTTTTTCACAATATAAGCACAATTAATGATTAATCGATCGATGCTTGAATATGAAATTTTTTGGAATGCCCACAAGTGTGTGGTTTCTCGAAGGAAAATGATAAATGAACTGAAATTTGTTTAATTTACAGGATTCGCTGTCATTTTCACATTCCTGTTTCATTTAACTTTCTTCAGCGCTTGCGTGGCCATAAGCGGTTACTGCGAGCAAAGTAATCGCCACAGTGTCGTTTGTTGCAAAGTCCAACCGCTCTCCAAGTCCGGTGAGTTTTTAATCTGCAAAATGATTATGTTCGAATGAGAATGTAAAGATCGGAGAACGAGCATTGAATAAACATAATTTATATTTTTATTCGCATCGACGAATCTGTCCGCACCGCGGAGTATTCGATCGAGTTTTTCGCTCTATGCAAATCACCGGTAACTTAACAATTTGACTCGCACCATGGACGAATGACTCGAGAACTCTTCTAGATCATAAAAGAAAAAAAACCAGTCAACGAAATGAGTACGAACGCAACATTTTTCATGCTTTGTAAATTCTACGATTTCGCCAATCGCCGATCGTTGCCGCTTTCACTTGAACAGTTTTCCATCAAGCATGGAATTGTTACCGCCACGATATTTTCAATGGAGTCAACGCTTTATCGCGTCACTGAATATTACAATTTTCTTCCTATTCTTTTCCGTAAACGACATTGCGTAACTTTACATTAAATGTTGATAAAATCTGGTCGTAAATAAATAATTTATTTAATTTTAAACAGTTCAATAATTAATCACTATTTAAAGTTGAATTTTAATCAAAAATATCCCGCATAAACGACCATCCAATGACTTTGTATTTTTTTTTTCAATGTTTGCTCGAATTTTTGTTCAATTAAATGGATGATAATAATTTGTGAACCTGTTGGGCGTCGGGGAACGAAATTACATCAGGATTCGAGCACTCGTTACGTTTGAGACTCTGTTAATTTGTTAGATCATATAGCATATTATGTAAGAAGAGTGTGTATATTGCTTTCTCCGGCTGGGTCTGAAACTGACCTTATTGAGGTAGACTGTCCGGTGGAATGACGTCGTCAATATTTGAAAGTTATACACGAAACATGCCTTGAGCAAATAATTCAAATGATCAAAGTTACGCGTCTGTTATGCTGGAGTACCGAAAAAAATGTCGAAACCTCAATGAAATTATGATTCCATTACGACAATTTGCTTGAGGAAAGTTTTCGTTGGTAACACGAATGACGGTGCAATAAATAATGAGAGATAAGCTTTCGAAAACGTAATGGAAAATGTGCAGCAGATTTCGTGGATGAAGCTAATGGTTATTTATGCTGTGACGATGGTTTTCCATCTTTGTAAATTTCGACTCGGTTAGTTGCGAGTTGTCATTTCCTGTTCATTTAATTACGACGTTTATTTTTGTCAGGATATTTTTTCTACTTTAAATTTTGTCATTCCAATTTTCACATCTTCGCACATTCATTGTTAAGTTTATTGCTGACTCGACGAGTTATTGCTCATTCCATTGTGTGGCAGGTTATGGAAAAACCTCAGCACTTATTTACTGAAGATTAATCGTTAAATTACACTCACGTACTCGACGCCAAGCTGAATCGCACTGTTCCATTGTGAGGTCAATATTTCCTGTCACAAAATTAGTCTGACGCATTTTTATTAATTGTCGCCTAGGGTTTCGGAGAAGCATCATTATCTCTTCCTGTGCCATTCGATTAGAAAGATTGACGGACAAAAAAATCGAGTTTCATAGAAAAAAAAATTCATCGTATTTATTGAGACGTTTTGTTGAAATGAAAATGTGTTTTCCTGCTTTCCAGCTCATCGATCATGGTTGTATCGAGTTTTGTGCACCGGTGGAGTGGATCCGGACGATCCAACGAATCCAATCGACAATCCCGAGCACGGTTGCATGACATGGTTCCGTGATTATTTGGCAGAGGCCCTTAATTGTCGCCCCGTCAAGTGTCTCGTGATTCTCGCTTTTGGAGTTTATTTGGCTGGGGCCATGTATGGTCTAACAACGCTCGAGGAAGGTCTCGACAGACGCAAGTTATCGAAGGAGGATTCTTACTCGATCACTTTCTACGATCGCGAAGATTTTTATTTTCGCGAGTTCCCGTACAGGATCCAGGTAAAATAATGCGTAATTCACTCCCACTTTTTTTTTACCATGAAAAACACTCAATTTTCCTCACTCACGTTTTGTCACGCGAGAGGAACTCCAATAAATGGACAATTTTTTGCAAAATTAAACAAAATTACGTACTTCTGAATATTGTGACACAAAATAGTCGAGAAATTCACTTCGGAAACGACGTGCGGTCGTTTTTCAAATGACCTGTTGAAAAAACACGAATTAAAAGAAGGAACAAAAATTCTGCCATGACTCGACAATGAATCTTTTTTGAGCCACTTCGTCGATGCCTCAAAAATGCTAGTCATTGATTTTCTATCGTCTGAATGGGCGTTTCCACGTGCTGAAAATTTTCGGTTACGATCGTATCTGCGATATACGTCCTCAAGAAATGGGAAGTGAGTCCACGTGCGTTGTTGAGTCGTATGTGCAATATGTACTCTCTCTGTGCAAACAACTTTCTCCGTCGTGTAGAATTTCAGAAAAAAAGAGCCAACGGCAATATTACGAAACGTTACGGCTTGTTATGAGTCGGTTTTTGCCGGCTGCTCCAAAACAAACATGCAAAAAGAGAAAGAAAATAATAGAAAATTGGACAAGAGACTTTTATGACCGGATGTCGGCAGCGACTTATTTGAATGCCTCGATTTTCTACTCATCCTTAGTGATTATTTTTTTTTTTTGCTACAATTATGTTTATTACCACGAGTCCTGATCGATCTGACCCAAATGGCACGACCGTGAAGACTTTTTTCCCTCCCACACGCGGAAACTGCAATTACCAATAAACACACGAAAACGAAATAAAAAGAACACGTGTTTACCGGAAACGCCATACACTTTGACTTGGAGAACGATATAAAAACAACATTTTCTTTCTCTTTTCTTATGGGACTTGTTACTGTGCCACGATAGCCTTGTTGTCTCAGTTTCCTCGTCCCACGTTCAGACAATATAATAGAGTCAATATGATTCGAGTTATTACCGCGTGAGGAAATCTCGACAACTCGTGAGAATAAAACTTTCGTGTATATCATCAACCATCGAAAATCCAGTCTCGTATTGAATTTGTATTTTATTTGGAATTGTAAATGAGTCGAAGAGAAACTACTGGAAGAAAAAACGTGAAATTCCTCCAATGATTTTGCAATATTATTGAATTCAATGAGAAAATTCGCCACTTTGGATTATTCGCCAGTTGAAAGCGACAACGATTTTTGTGACGATTGCATTCGTTCAGGATATTTTATATTAACATTTTTGATTGGATTTGCCAACAGGTGATTGTCAGTGGCGAATACGACTACAGCGATCCATTGATCCAAGAGCAAATGGAGAATTTGACATCGAGTTTGGAGTCGACGGTGTACATAAGCGCGCCGATATACACGGAAAGCTGGTTGCGAAGTTTTCTGAGTTACATGAAGAGGAACGACGATTATTTGAACGCAACGATAAGCACGGAATCAAGTTTCATAAAGACATTGAAGGAGGTGTGGTTATTTCCAAAAAGCACATTTGCCTTGGACGTTAAGTTCGACAAGTCGGACGAGCACATAGTGGCAAGTAGATTTTTGATACAGGCGGTCAACATAAGTGGAACGAATGAGGAAAAAGCAATGGTGAAAGAGTTGCGTCGTTTGTGCGCCGAGTCGCCGCTAAACGCGACAGTGTTTCATCCGTATTTTGTGTTCTTCGATCAATTCGAGCTCGTCAGACCAACGAGCATTCAGTGTATGATTTACGGAGCGTTGATTATGATGTTCATATCGTTTATCTTCATACCAAACATTCTGTGCTGCTTGTGGGTTGCGTTTTGCATCGTTTCCATTGAATTGGGAGTGGCGGGTTACATGGCCCTTTGGGACGTTAATTTGGACAGCATATCGATGATCAATCTCATAATGTGCATTGGCTTTAGCGTCGACTTTACCGCCCACATATGTTACGCGTACATGAGTTCGAAAAAGAATCGTCCGGAAGAACGAGTCAAGGAATGTCTGTACAGTTTGGGATTGCCAATCGTACAAGGAGCAGCTTCTACGATATTGGGTTTGGTAGCTTTGCTCTTGGCAGGCACTTACATCTTTCTCGTTTTCTTCAAAATGGTTTTCCTCGTGATTTTCATCGGTGCTCTCCACGGATTGCTGCTGCTTCCGGTGTTACTCTCAATATTCGGGCCCGGATCTTGCTCCAGTTTCGACGAAGACGAACAAGAGAATAAATCAACAACGAAACGCGAACTGGACGATCGCAAAGTTTCGAAATTACCGGTTCCCTACGTGATTCCTCATCCAACCCTCGTTTACCAGCAACCCATCGCCGCCACCAAATCCCTTCAACCTAGTCCCACCGCCAGTCTGGCAGTCCTTGAAGATCGAGACCCCGGCCTGGGCACCAGCGAAGATAGCAATTCCACCGAGAGTGGATCCTCGCAAAGCCGCAGACGGCAACAACGCCAGGAAACCAACGAGGACACTGCGCAAAAAAGACGATACGAGGATTGGCGAAGATCCGTTGGCATGCTCCCCAGCATGTCACAGTTCCAAGCTGGTCCAGCTCCTCCTCCCGATTATCCTGGCGCTGGGAACCAAGAAGCTCCTCGCAGCAGCTTCGATACGAGAGGATTCAGGTCAATCCCTTATCCTGGTTACCTTGGATATCAAGACCATGCTGGCAATCCCTCCAGGGAATTCCGACGCAATCGATCACACCATAATCTCCATCAACCTTCTCCAGCGAGATATCTCACTGATCCTAGGTACCCTTAAAATATCTCCAAAATATTCTTAAAGTGTCCTTAAAGCATCCTTAATCCTAATTTCGTCAATCAATCAACAACTTTGAGATTCAATGGCGTTTACTTTTTTCCAAACACTCGCCAAATGATCCCAGGACGCTCCAAGGACATTGGAATCTCGTTCCTGCAGACTACGAGAAAACGTCGAGCCTACCGACCCATCAGTTTCGTTTAAATTTTTTCGGGGCTTCTCGCGGATCGTGTCGTCCGTTTTCACGTATCGAGGACCAACTATTTTAGACTCTAATACATTCACGACCACTTTTACCAAGTTCCGCCGTCCTGCGAGCCAATTTGAGCCAAAAAACCATTAGACAGAATCAATATTTTTGAAAAATGGTCATGAAAGGACTCTGACGATTTCTAGAATATTCTTTCGTTCTTTATGCAACACTTTTCGAGCTGATGAATCTTTTTGCGAACAATGACGATATTTTTATTCATTCTCACTCGTCTGCAGCGATTTGTCGTTAATCGATTCTCAATAAACCGAGTCAAGGTCATTTCATCTCCGATTCTTTTGCTTTTAAAATTGGAAAATTTAGTGAAAATTCATTTTAACAATTTCTAAAAAAAAAAAACGAGTGGATTGGGACACGAATGAGCGGTTCGTAAATGCCAAAACGAGGCAATAATTAATACGATAATAATCGCCTTGAAAATTGTTGCATATGAATAATCATATTTCTCTGAAAGTTTTTTTTTACGATTTTTAAGTGCGAGGTGCATAGGGTTTTGACCACCGATGCTCAATGTTAATCAAAACCAAAATAATTCAATTTAAGAGTACGAAAAATCCGGTGGGTCATTCATTCCGGGTTCTTGAGGAATTAACGAAACCACACGATCGTTTTATTGTCTTTCTGTTTTTCCTCGGGACCGAATGTGGCTCTCCGGAGACTTGCAACCAAGTTATGATCAAATTGGATGACCTTTTTTCTTTTTCCATTTTGTGAATAATTTTCTCGTGGTATTTCACCGAAATTTCAAAAAAAAAAAAAAACATTCCAAAAATGGAACGATGGCTTTTGGGAGTTTTTTCTTTCGAAGCGGATGAAATACGTGAGGAATTTGGAAATTTAATCAAAATGGATAAGAAAACTGTACACGTTGGGCAAGAATTCTTCGTAAATAACGATACGATGAGAAAAAACATGATTTTTCCTCTCATTGAATTTCGACGATGATTTTACTACACGTAAACGTGTAGTTGAGTTTCATACATGACGCTAAAGTTGATGGACAATACTTTACTATTAAGAATTTATATCGAGGCGTACATTAGATTTTTCCAACTTATCGATTATTCTTTTTTCCTTGTGGAAACGCTAGTACATTGTATTTATGAATGCGAGTGTGTTATTATGTGTGAGAGCAAATCTCACCGGCATGCATAGGCGCGCCGGATGGATGACGCTGTGATGCCATTGGATTATTAATTCATTATTTTAAATACATTTTAATAATGATCCTGAAAACGTTTTCGATTTATTTAATCCCTGCAATTTCCGTACCTTTTTTCGTGATCGTTAGTTGCCTGCTCAAAGTTGTTGTCTAGCGTCGTTCGATGCCTCGCGTAGCACGTCGTGTCCGCGTTCACTCAAGTCGTCTCCGAGGAAACATGTTCTCGGGAAAGTTGATTTTTCGGTTTCACACTACGTGCAGTCTCGGTTTTCTTGTCATAGACGCGTGACTCTTGCTCGTAGCTCATTGCATTTTGTGGCTAATCAGCACACGCGTCAACATCGCGGCCGATACGTTCGTTTCTATATCGTTTCGGAGCAAAAGCTTGCAAGGACATGGTCTCTGAGCGATTGTTTTTCAATGGGATAACAAAGCGAGGATTTACAGGTTCCTGCCTTTTACTGTTTCCTGCCTTATTATTCGGAGGTAATATTATCTGTGGGTATTCCGTGTACCACCAACGGGTGAGATAGAAATCTGCTGCACGTGGATAAACCTCGTCAGCTTCTGCAGCCACCGTTGAGGGGTCTCCACGAGTATCTGGTTTTTCTACAATTGATCGCACTTGAGAATTTTCAACGAGGGAAGGCAAATTGATGTTGAGAAAAATTCAAAAACTTGGATTACCTCGACTCGATCGACTTGGGAAATTGTTCGTTCTTCATTCTAGATGGATGAAAAAGATTTTTTTTTCGAGAATCACATCGAATTTTTCGCTTTTGAGTACGATATTTTGAGATTTGCGTATATCGATGAGAAACGGACAAAAAATTGTACCGAAAACAGGAATCGGATCGAGGAAATAAATTGTCGCATATTCCGTAAAATCATCAAAGCAAAGTATACTTGTCGAGTTCTCTTTTCGAGCTAGTTTTCGCAATAGACGAACTTGGCTCGAATCCCTGACATTACATGAGATCGGCCAATTACCCTTTATCACAATCGACTCGAGTGTTTGCAGCGTGTGCGCTAGCGAGCGCTTTGCGAAGGTTTCTTTCATCTCAAAGAGAGAATCTCCGATTGTCAAGAGCTAGAAAGTCAAAGCGGAAATCAGTAAATAACATAAATAACGAGTGCAAACGTGTCACGAGTTGCGAGCAGAAAAATATGAAAGGCACGACAAAATCTTGGAATAACAATAACGTTTTCGAACGGAATTTAAATTCGAGAATTTTGGAGTAAGAAAAAAATGTGGAAATGGTGGAAAATTGTATTTTGTGGAGAGCAGGGTCAGGCAAAGACGCGATGTTGTCGCGGAATGTCGAGAATATATATATATAGACGCACATTTACGCGACTCCATGTTAAAGCAGGGTCGAGTCTCTCGCTCTCATCTCTATCTCTCTCTCTCTCTCTCTCTCTCTCTCTCGTTTTCGCAATGCAACGGAGGAAAGGAAGGAGAGATGAAGGAGGGATAACCGTGGAGTTCTCTAGGTGGGTTGAAGCACGCATGCTGTGGCCTGCATGGGGGTTTATGTAACTCGGGCATTAGTAACGCCATGACGTCATAGCCTGGTCGACACACTGCCTGTGCTGTGCATCGTTGGTGCTGCTGCTGCTGCCGCTGCTGCTGCTGCACACAAAACTCGGTTCTTCGAGTGTGCCAAAGAGCGTGGCTTTGCCTCGAACGGTCGATAGTGCAGTCAACTACTGCATTACATCAACGTGTCCATATACTTACTTATATCACGTGCAACGTGCAATATACATATTCGCGAATACACACGGTACAATGTGCAACAACTCGTTTTTACACAATATGGTGTTTCTTTCACTCACTCTCTCTATTTTCATACTCATTTCGTCTCATTTTTTTCTCTTATCATTATTATTTTATCGAGCCTATTATTACGGGATTCAAGGGTTTTTTTTACGATTGAGCTTTTGTTGGAATTGATTGATTTTACACCCCCAGGCAGTTGCGAACTGATAAAAAGTAATAACTGGAAGAGATTTGATTAATTTTCTAATTCGCCTCGTCCGAAGAATGATTTTTATTCGATGTCGTATAAACAATCAATAAATCCTCCTTTCCTGCATTTATTCCCATTGGTAGAGCTCTGCAGATTGTTGAATTACTGAATTGGTGATGAAATTTCTTGTATCTTGGTGGGATGGTGCATTAGAGGGACGGAGAGGGAAAGAGAAATGAGGAAGGAATAGTAGAGGAAGAGACAAAGTGTACAAGGCCTTGAACCGGGGTCTCTTGTTTCTTGGCTCGTTGTTTGACTGGACACTGCAATTTTCCGGCGGAGACCGCTGCACTCGTGGCCTCGTCTTTCCCCTCACACGCCTCCCTCCTCTTGCTACTTGCTCCCTCTCTATTCTCCACTCTCGTTTCGTCTACTGCAAACGTCGCCTCGCAACGACCTCTTCTATAGATTCACACACACATACACACGTGCACTTAACATTTATGCACATCGACTCTCTATTCGTTTCTGTTTTTCCTTTCCTCGAACTCTGAGCTTGCACTTTGCGACTCTGCAACGACGTGTTTATATCCGCACGTTTTCTCGATGTGTTCTGCGTCACGGCACATGCACACATACACAATCTCGTGCTTTTATAAATGTAACGCGTGCGTGCATTTTTGAGCTCACATTTGTGAGACTTGGGGCACTAATAATAGTTGGCGACTTGGTATTTATTTATAAGAGTTCGCTGCGGTAGTTCGTATCGATGTCCGACTCGTTATTATTCATTTTATCGCTTTTTTTTTTTTAGCGATTGGGGCTAAAGACCTTATCGGTAAAGACTGCGGAATACTATCGTCTCAAATAGGCGCATTCGTTCATTTTGCACGATAGTAAATTTGACGTTTTTATTTCACGAGGTTTCTGAACAAAGCAGGAGGTTGGAAGGGAGTTTTTTTCGGAAAGCCTCGATAGGAATGCACGCGAAAGGGTTTCGGGATCGACGAGTGTGACATTTCGAGGGAATTGGATGGCTACTTGAAAAGCATCGAACCAGGCCAACCCTTTTCGCGTTAGGCCTATCAACTCGTCAAGTGTGTATTAATTAGCGGGGCTGGTCGAGCTGAAATCGAAGCAGCCTCGTGTCCTTTCGCGGGATGAGGAGAAAGTTGGCTGACTGGAGCGTTGGTCAATAAGTCGGAGCGAAAGTCTCTGCTCGTTTTTCTCTTGGTCGATGTACACACCGTTGATGAGTTATTGGCTGATTACTGACAGCCAGACTCTGGTGCTTTTGCCACGCCCTGCTGTTTACCGATTGGCTGCTGCCTTTGTAATTCGTTTGGATCGAGTCAACGCTGCGACTTTAGTCGAGGCTTCAATATTTTGAAATTTTCAAGCCTCAATCTCGCGGTAAATTGAAAGACAAATCTTGAGTTTGGCGCAGGACAATTCTGACACTCGGTTTCGTGCGATTGAACGTGTTTAGCAACGCAGAATTAGCCATTTCAAGCTTGAGGAGACGTCAAACGTTGCACAAAGTATTTTAGTCTCTCAGGAACCAAGTCTCGGTATGTATATGAAACAGAAGGACGTGGAGCAACACATCATCATCAACACCAGCAGCCAATAACCAGGTCATTACGCGACCAACTCAACCCTGACATTTCGTTCGATGATGCTATAACGAGCTCAACGACGAAAGATTCGCTCTGCATTTTCTATCGGCTCGTATAAACTTGCCATCTTCTCGCACTTGAGCGTGTAACATTTTCCAAACGATTTCGTCTCTCGTTCGTTTCCAATTCGAATCGATAGAGAATAGCAAAAATATTTCGCGTGGCGGTTCTTCAGAAATATTTTTTGTGCACTAGAAAACCGCTCGCGCGCGTGATGCGCCCTAGTCTATGGGATGAAAAGTGCTATAAATACACAGTCATCTGGTTCATTGCACTTTCAGCCATCAAGGATATACGTCTGGCAAGATTTCATACGAATATGTATAAAATATAATGCCAGGCTGTGAAGGATGCGTTGAGGGTATTGACGCGTCTAAAGATAAGTGGCTCCTTCGGGACGTCCATCATCATCCCTTTGCGATTCACTCGACTGGATATCTATATCCTCAAAAGGAGGATGAATCCTGCGACGTGACGTGTGTGATTTCGAGTCCTTGTGACGTAGACATTTCTGCTCCATATCTATTTATATCCCCATATCTTTTTAAATTAATGAATTGAATGAATTTTTGGATAATTGTTGAAAAATTGGAAAAAAAAATGATTTTCCGATCATTGATTCAGAATTTCTCACCATTTCGAAATGATTTTTGTATTTTTCGAACTGTCGTTCCGTTGAAAATCGTCTTTGTCGATTATTTGATATTTATTTTGGGGAAAAATAAACAGAATGGAGATTTTTCAATCCGCATTAGTTTCCCGTCAACGTACAATCCCTCCACCATTCTCCCCTTGAACCCTCGCGCGTTGATGGATGTGCGGGAGGTCCCGCATGAGGGTAGAACGATGGGATTCGAATTTCGGCCAAGGATACGAAACTTCGCACCGATCGTGTATCTAATACGATATTTTATGTGCTTGAGAAAAACACTCCATGATCCCGCATTGGAAATTGTGTCATGAGCGAAAAATAAAAAAAAACGTACGATAAACGAGCAGAAAGAACGGATAAAAGAAAAAACTTTGGCCCTCGTACGATTTTCCTATCGTTGATTACACAAGTAATTATTTCTGCAGGACAGTTTCGTGAAAAATTTGTTTGCATCACGAAATAAAATCGTAAAATTATAAATTTAGCGATATCGGTCGCGCCCGACGACAATAAAAAAGCCAACTGTTGGCAATAATAATCGACAAATCATATTTTCTCGCGATTTTGCAGATTCAGAGCTCGTAATTTTAATGAAATCATAACATTTTAAGACTCGTGTTCGTTGTTTGCATGTTTTCCAGCAATTTCGTGTGGCATCTTAAAATTTAATTCTCCTCGAATCACAATTTACTGCAATAAATTCGTACGAAGCATCAAGAATTTAATAAAATTTCTTGTTAATTAAACTTTAGCGAAGTGAAGATTTCAAAAGTCTGGAGTCTCATCGCCGTCGAGATATAATCAGTCGAGTATAAAATTCATTTGCTTAGAACGAGTTTAATTTCTTATTACTCTCTCGTATTAGGGCGCGCTGCGTATACCGCCGTCCGAAGCGAATCAAGAGAACGGGAGGGAAGAGGGTAAAGATGGTGAAATTTAAGGTAAGTTTTACGACTTTCGCGACGTGCCGAAGGGGTGGGAAAAGGTTGTAGGGAAGCTTTGACGTTACGACAATGTCGACTTGGACGACGCGCGGCGACGAAACGCAACGGTTGGCAAAAGCTGAAGCCGGCGAGGGTGGCCGACGGGTATCGACCGGCAGTGAGAAGCTTTGCATAAACCCTTGCCTCGCACACACACACAATCTCTGTGCGTATATTGAGCTCGATTCACAAACGCGCCACAGCTTTATCCACATGTAAACGGGTTCGCACGGCGTATTTTTGCAGGGAAAAAATACCGCGGAAAACTTGCAATGAAAAAAGTTGCGTTTTTCCCCGGCAGAGTCGAAAATCCGCAGAGAACCAAAAAGATAAGAGTTTCGGATCAGCTGTCACTTATTAATTAAAAATTCATTAGGAAAAAAAATGTTTG
Source organism: Diadegma fenestrale (assembly GCA_037043255.1). Taxonomy (NCBI): domain Eukaryota; kingdom Metazoa; phylum Arthropoda; class Insecta; order Hymenoptera; family Ichneumonidae; genus Diadegma; species Diadegma fenestrale. The sequence continues at coordinate 6,246,853 of CM073315.1, forward strand.
ACAACGTTTTTTTCTCAGAATTGCACGATCTACTCGCCCTGTGAATTGCAAAGGTCAATTTTGGAACTCTCTATACTTAAGTATGCCTTGCATTGTCCATACTGATGAATATATCGACGATGAGACTCATCAGCGTAATAACAGCGTGTACAGACTTTCGAAAGGCAACAACACTCTCTGCAATTTTGCGTAACTACGGCGAGACATGCACGATATTGTATTTTGCCTATTTAAAGTGCAAAGTCATTCGGAGCGTCGAGGAATTTGAGAGAGTGCTCGCAACGTTTGCGAGGTTATTTGAAAAATTTGAAAATCACCATCTTTTTTATAATATTTTAGAATATCGTGCAACAAAATTTGCAGGCCCCCATCAATTTTTACTGGCCAATGGCATTTAAAGGTAAAGTTTGGAAGACGGCGAGAAAAGCTCTCGACGATATATGCGGGATCTGGGTTGATTTGAATAAAACGCGATTCCTCGGGGCTCGCGAAAACTTGGAATATTCATGCAAGGTATTTATTTTGAATTTTCGTGAAAAATTCATTTGGTGAACGGCCGAAAGTTCAGGGTAAAATATAATGAATATATGATCGAAACGAAATCGCTGAATTTATGCGAGCACGACGTTGCTTTCGTTCATTTTTTGCATAAATAAAAAACGAGGAATAAACGACTTTGATTATATGAATTTTTCATGCCAAGAGGCGAGCATTTCTTCTCCTGTTTTTTGGCTCGATTGGGAAAGCGAACCTTTTATGAATCAGTCTATAGAAATGTGTGGAGCGAGGTGCGAGACACGGAGACAAGAGTTGGACGGGACTGACCTCCTTGCATAACTTTAAACCTCGCCACTTCGGATATCAACTCGAGGCAAACGCGTGAACGTTGTTCACTCGAGTCGGTATTAAAATACATCCAATTTCTATTCTTATTATTGCAACAATAATTATTGTTTCGCGATCATCACGAAAAATCGTTGAACAATAAAGAAAAAAACGGCCAAACCAATGACGGGATTAGTTTCTCCCACGAAAATCGATCGATGCAGGCGGTTGGTTGCGGGGTCACGGACGATGATAAAGCGTATCAGTATTTTTTGATTACTGCTTTTTCGATTTTTATAAAATTTTGGCGCGAATATTATTTTTTAACGGTTGCTGTTGGTCTTAAAATCCATTTTAATTTTTCAAATATTGATTATTGTTATTCGAATTCGATTTATCGGAAATGTTTCGTTCGCGATTGCGTTTCTGGAAACGGAAACTGCGTAGCGATCGGATTTTTGAGAGGAGGTTCAAAAATACACCGGAAATTGAAATTGAGTGTTTTTCAACGTGTGAATAATGGTACGCGCAGCTGTTATTTTCCGTGCCATTCGAATTCATAGTGCAGCGATAAAAGTTGGCGCGATTAGCGCAATAATCGCGGCACGACGTTGCGCGAGTTGCGGAGTGCGGACGCGCGCAAGCGATGTGCGACAAGGATTTCAAGATATATAGGACATTGGTGGCTTTGGCTGTACAGCCGTGACCTCGGTCTAGTAAAACAGTCGCGGCGACACTCGTTCGCAAAACTTGCGAGCGAGTGAGAACAAACTGTTTCAACGCTCCCGCGCGCAATTGGCCAACTGGCGGGGGGTGCAGCGGGCTAAACTCGCGGCCAGTAGGAGAGAGTGAGGGGAGGATTGTTGGATATACACACACATATATGTGCATTCGTGCAGTGCTCTCCCGACCTAGGCCTGTGACCGTGAGGCCAATAGCACCTCGCACATTATTTGCTGCCACATCGACCGCCGGGAGGCGTTTATTATCGAGTCGCGATAACGCGTTCCATCATATTGCAATTCAATTTTTACCTAAAATCACTATTTTCAGCATTTCCCGAAGGCATTCGATCCTCTTTATCAATTTTTTTTTATCTGATCGACGCGAAGGAACGAAATTTGTAGAATATTCGATTAAATGTTGATGCAGCAGCTGGAAATTGTTGATTACCGATGCATTGGTGAATTTATGCATCTAATAAAACGATTTTTCGCATCATTTTTGCGCAAAAATGAAATAATGTGAGGATTTTTATTTTTTTCGAATTTTCACGTTTTTATGTGCGGAGCTCGTAGGCCAAGAGCGAGGCTGATATAGTTATGGCAAGAGGGCTCTCGAGAGGGAGCTTTGAACGAAGAAGAAAGGGTGACAGCAGGGAGCGAGAAACACGCAGAGAGAAAATTCGAGGTAGAAAAACGAGAAAGAAAAAAGTGAGCTGGAGGGAAAACGAGAGGGTAAGAAAGAGGGGGAGGAAGACGAAAGGGAGGACGAGATTGGATTAAAGCAAAAGTGGAAGAGACGCCCTCGTCATTTTGTAAATAGGAGGGAAACTCGATCGATCGTCAAGTCTGTACGCAGTCTACTCGCTCATTGCTAACTCACACGTACAGCCACACACACACGCATCGCAATTTCAACATAAAAGATGCATGTTCCTCTTTATCTCTATAACGATCGTTATTCCTCAGCAAATTGTACCAATTTCGACAAAATGAAAATATAATAGTCCAACGAATGCGGGGTGTGTGTTTATTTTTGGGAAAATCTATTTCGCTGGATTTTCCAGTCGTCCAACAGAGAATTTTTGCCCGTAAAGTACGTGAAGCTGTTAAAAAAAAAAAAAATTAGAAACAATTCGTTTGTCATTTGTAAATTTCGTACCCGGTTTCATTGATATTTGCTTGGTCGTTACGATTGGCAATGACAAATGATTCATTGAGTATTTCGTTGGACGATCGTGACGTACGTGAGAAGGTTAATTGGGTCAATAGACTTGTACGCGATTATTTGTGTAAAGAACTCGAGAATTCAGGGTTTCAAAGTACAAATGGATGAAACTCGGTGGACCCTCTATCACGCGATCTAAAGGAATTTGGTGTCAAAGTTACGTGCGAGTGTGTCGGTGTCTGATTGTTTAGAGCGTGTTGGAAATTCGTGAGCTCCCTTCCTTCCGTTTTCCTCGCTGCCTATTCCTGCTGCCTGTCTCGACTATATACAGAACCGTCATCACTCTCCAGCAGAGTACGTACAGCCAGTGTAAAGTGTTTTTCAAAAATGGTATTGGAGATTTTGCCTCGAAATTCAGAGCCTGATCGGATTATGGAAAATCTGGAGCTCGAGTTTTTCGGACAGTTTTCCATCCAATACAGATTCATTGCTACATGGGCTCTGATGAGCTCATTGCACGTTCCGAATGTTAATCGTTGGAGTGTTTTATTCGAATTTTGAGACATGATGTATATCGGTACTTCGCCAAGAGATAAGATACGAGCTGGGCTGTTCTCCGGACGCACTAAAACATGCACGAGGACCAAAGATAACTGTTTTGAGAGCTTCGTAACCTTATTCAGATGCGCGTACATCATTTAATATTTATAGGTGAGCCACTCCGACGCGCCTCTCCCTTTATTTACTGGGAACAAATTAGTCGTGTCTGCCACAATCGGTTAAGAAGGAAACATTCCGAAAATGGTGTTTTCGGGAAATTTTGAGTAGGGAAATGGAATGAAATTCGACGGAAATTTGAATCAGGATCAACAAAACATTTAGTCATGATTATTTTTTTTTTTTTGCAACGTCGTCAACGTCAGAGCTTCCGGTTCGTGTTGTTGCTAACTGCACCGAATTGCGCAGTAGGAGGACCGTTTGTTTGCACGTTCATTATCAGCGAAAAAGTCTGATACAAAAAAGAATATCAGTTGGTATCTCGAGGAATTTTCGTTGTTCCAGATAAACGTCAGTCACTATTTTATTAATATTATCGTGTGTTGTAAAAATGATGAATCGTTGCTGCGAATTTCTCGTAATTGCGTGTAGGCGTGGGAGGCAAATGCACTCGATCAATCACACTTTCTTTCGTTGTTACTGTCATCCATCAAAATGGTAAGGGACCGAGGGATGGAGACGCGGCGCAAAGTGAGTATAGGACCGCGTCATGACTTTGACCCTGGCATTGATCCCGTTCAGCCGAGACCAAAACACCAGCAAATAGTCGAAACAACACCAGAAGCTGATAGCCCAGAAGTAAAAAGGCCGAGAGAGAGAGAGAGAGAGAGAGAGAGAGAGAGACAAAGAACGAACGGGACATTGAATGCATACGCAGCGGTGGCAGGAGGAGGCAGCGCGTGAGGGTCGACCTTGAAACGACCCCAAGCAAGGTCGCAGACGTAGACGCCACTCCTCCGCCACCTCCGCCGCTGTCGTCGTTGGTGCGACTGCTCTCGATCGACGGTCCGCCCGGGCGCCCCTCTCGACGCGACGCAACCACACTCTTTCACCAAACTCGGCGTTCCCGCCCCACCTTTCCAGAGATCCGAACAGTGTCTTGGTGATGCCGCGCTTTCCATAGAAAATAACAGAGAGAGCCAAGTACATGAGACCGTTATGTTAAAAGCGAGAAAAGCTCAAATGGTGAAAAAGTACACAACACAGCACAGACGATAAAAATAATGGTATAGGAAAGTGAATGAGCCACGACGCTCGCGATAAAAGAGCGAAGGAGCCAGCTATACGAAAAGCAAAATCCACGCGACACTAGCAAAAAACTAAGAATACAAATTTAGGAAAGCACGTTCTCATGAGGATAAGGGACGGAATAAAAATAACGGAGTAATTGCTTGTTGTCACAATTTCATCGGTATTGAGAGAGACATGGATGGATAAATATAAAAAGGACGAGAGTTAGTGACGTTTACAAAGCGAAATAGCGTGGGCGTGCCAGATGGCAATGTAAAACGAACATAAACGCGTCTTTCAGCGAGAGGAACGAAGAGATTTTACAAAATCTCTAATGCAGTTAACGTATCGCAGTTTTTTTGCTTCTTTTGCGATCGTTGATCGCAATGTTTACATATTTGTCAACACGAGCGTTCCTGCTCCAAGTTTTGTAATAGACACTTAACGTTTTCTCGCTAATTAAAAGTTAAAAAATATGTCGTGGGCAGGTGGAGTTTCGTGCTTGCGCATCAAGAGCTCGCTAAGATCTCGAAACGTTTTCTCTCCGGGTAAACGTTTCGTGTAAAGTGGTTCTATTATATGTCCATGGCAAAGGCACTGAACCAGAGTAGCAGAAAAACTCGCACTCTAGGTCGGAAATTTCGAGGTTTTTCGTCTCCTTCCTCCTGCTTTTTTTAACAGCACGTTGAAATTTTTTGGCTCGAGGCAATTTCAGGCTTGTTTGCACTCACTTCCTTCTCCATAAATGTACAAAGGACCCCAAAAGTCAGGCTAAAACCTTGACAGCAGAGTCATAGATCGTGGAATTATGAAAAGAAATATCCTCAGAGGAAATTCTTTTTTTCTGCTCGTCGTTGCGCTCTGTTCGCGCCGCATTCGTGCTCCGCATTGGCTGTCACTGCTGAATCGCAGGGAAAAGAGCTGAAGCATTTTCTTTTCGCCAATGTTGCGAGCTTCGCGGTTCTCGGACGTGATTTTTGGCGCACCCTGCATCATTTTTTCATACGACTGATATACGTTCGCGCTTGCAATATGGAGTGACGACACGCACCAGACGACGAGGTGAGCGCGCATAACGAGTCGATCGCGTGTGTAAGAGCCCGCGCGCACGTATTATTATGAAAAACCCGAGAATTGAAAGATTAAAAAAGAAGAAAGAATATAGAAATGAAAAAAAAATCTCGAGTCTCGGGCTGTCGGCTTCCCCGATCGTCGTAAATTCGCGTTGCCAGCCTCTCAATGTCGATGGGAATCCTTGAAGGACGACTCGTCAATTAATAAAGATTACAAGACCATAAAAAAGAGCCTGCGATCAGGAATAAAAATAGATGTTGTAAGGGACTGCAAAAATGGATCGTGTCGAAATTCAGTTGTATCAGCTGATGGTACGATTCCGCAGCCATATAAAGCCAAACTCGTAAGCGGAAATTGAGAAATTCAATGAATGAAAGACACGTAGTACGTCAGCCGAATTATTGCGAATTCTCTCGACGGAATTAAGCCTTATTGTTTGCCGCCAAAAACCAAGACTTTCGACGAGACACGACTCACGTGATGATGAAATGTTTTGCAGGGTGAAGAACTTTGGCAAACAACGCGATCCTGGGCCAGTGGAACGCGCAGCAGCAGCAGGTGAAACTCATTTCCATAAAGAACAGTACATCGATGCCGTTGACGTCGGGACGAAATGGCGTAAGTCATCAGACTGTATGTGCGAAATTGTCTGGATTGCGATCTATTGTTCGCCGGGAGCATTCGCAACAACGCGCGCATGTATCGCGTATGGATGTATACAAAGTTGTCTCGATGAGTTGGTCGAATCTCTCTCGTGATTCACTGGCGGGAGCGTGTCTGGCTGCGTCGGTATCCGTGTAAATCCGTCTGTGGGCGAAAGAGTTTTCGCGCGCGGGATATGACCCTCGGATTCGAGGTCGTCGATTCCTATTGGCTCCTTCCCGCGTATCCTCCTTTGCGGATCTCCTTTTCCATCCCTCCCTCCCTCTCACTCTCTCGCGCTCTTGCTTCAGAAAGCACAGAGAGACTGCGTGCTGTCGAGCCCGGCTGTTGCCCTATGATTTATGTAAACAAGGTTGAGAACCTTGCGGGAGGTCTGACCGACCAAGAACCTTGCTGGCCATTGCTAAAATTCACACATACATATACCAGCCGAATGCCACGAGAATTTTCACTCACACTCTTGTTGATTCGCTTCTTTTGCTCGCGCCCCTCCACACGCGAGTAGCTTCAGAATTCTGCACAGTGGGAGAAAGTTTCGAGCACAGATCCCAGAGCAGGCGAGCTCACGGTTAACAACCCTGTCTCTCAACCCACGCACCATATTCTACCGTTCCAAAACACTTGCTCGCAAAAAACCCCTAACAATCACGTTCAGACGCGTTCCTACGCCAGCACCCCAGACACGCTTAGCAAGGAAATCATCGTTGATCCTTGAGAAGACTCCTGAACCACAAATCAAGGTACAGCAGGGATCACGAAGATGACGAAGAAGAAACAGGAGCGATAGATTATCAGAAAATTATCATGCATGCACGAGTGCACAGTCAAATGCCGCAGCTTTCGAGTAAATAAGAATTCGGTCGTTTATAAACTGCTTTCAGTGCAGTGAAATAAATCCATTCCTGGCACAGTGCCTTCCGGTCAATGTCACACATTCTATTGTAGAAACAAATATACTAATTTAGGAAGGTCCGAATTTCTTCGTGAGTGAACGAAATGTTGCCTCAGTTGGGTAAAGGTGAGGAAATAACGATCAGGATTCACACGACAGGCTATCATTATAATTGTTAGCCAAGTCTGCGGCCCTGGAATCGTTAATGGATCAGGATCATGGTTTTTAGACTGACGGCATGCCGAAACTATGAAAAGGATTTTACGCCCGTTGTTTACGTCGCAGCAGGATTGGCCCTTTATGAACATCCAAAACAAAAGGCAACTTGAGGCTCCTCTCGGATTAAATCAGGGGCTGTTGTCTTTTCAAACCGGGAGGGTTGATTCGGAGCATGGTTTGTCGGTGGCATTAATTTCAGTTGGAAGCGAGAATGATCGTGTTGCCAACAGAACGCGAGATTGGCAAGGGTTGTGATGGAATTCGCAACCAAAATGGAGGGAAATGGAACGGATGAAAAGCGAATATAATTCTTTATTACCCGCACCGGTTTCGGAATCGCATTGCAGTTTTTCGGTGGCATCAAAAGCACCGATAGGAAAATGCCATCAATGGAGAGTTTTTGTGCGTCTGTTGCCATACCAACGCGAGCGCCGATGGGATCGAAATAACGGCGCAAGGGACTGAACAGAGTTGGCTTTTTTCGTCTGTCCTGGACCGTCATGGAGTATGGCTGGTTAGAGAGGCTCTTGGACGAGTATTCCGAGAAATGGTCCTCGGTAAATCTCCCCAGGACCCACGAGAGCGCCAGTCGAGAATGGTGTGATTTGTTTAAAAAAGAAAAGTGTCCTACAAAATCGTTAAGGATCGAAGCTTTTGTTGAAATATGTGAAAAGCCCGAATGTATTAGGGATGTTTATGGAAGACTGTGGAAAAAGGTCAGATCCAATTCAATTTAACACAGCAATTGATGGGGAAGCCGAGGCTGGACCATTGTTTACCGACACTCAGATCCTCCCAATCACTGGAGCCTCTTTAAACGGAATATCTTTATACCCACAAACTTGCTCAAAGATATTCCATGGATGATGGAGATATTAGCCAAGAAGAAACTCAACAATGTATGCACAGGGAGGGACTGGAGGGAGAGAGATGAAGTAATGAGATAAAAGGATCCCACAGGGAATTCTTCACAGGTGAAACGTTGCTTTTATCATGAGAATGTCGAGCCAAGAGGCAAAACGTTAATTCCCCAAGGGTCGGATAGCCAGCATGGGCTCTACGACTCTCTCACTCCGTTTCCATCGTCAACGAGAGGGTTCATGTTAATACTCATCGTTTATACGCTACGTCAACTCGTGAAAACTTTTGTCAGCTCTCTCCCTTCAGCCTTATAACACAAACATACATTATGTATTATATCCGAGCCCCGAGTTCTTGATGGCTTAACCGGCTCTATGATATGACAATATGATTAAACAATGGAACGAGACAATTCACGAGATCGCACGTCTTTTCAGAACCTCCCAACAACGCCATGGCTGCAGGATAAGAAATTGCTGATCTTGGTTTTCTCAAGATCAAGAGTGCTTCCAAAATTTTTAATAACCGGTAGAAAAAAAAAGGTTCTTGTCAGAAGTGGGATTCGAACCCACGCCCACAGAAGTGGACTGCGACCTGAACGCAGCGCCTTAGACCGCTCGGCCATCCTGACCCTGGGAACGCAATTTCCATTGGTACAATTTCAACCCTTATCAAATTTAACCCTTTAATTCGAACGTTTGTAGCGTTTTCGAAGGTCAATTTGACCAAAAATTCTATTTCGTGAATTTTATGATCCACCAGTTGGATTAACGAAAAAAAATTCAAGCAGCTCACTCTAATTCGTATCGGTCTAAAAATTACGGAAATTCGGAAAAAATCGAAATTATATGTCTGCAAATAGTGTGGATCCACCTCGAAGATTGATTATAGTTATTTTTTCCAATCTTTCGTGCCTCATGACGATTGCGAGTTTGAAATTCAAGGAGGAGTGAAAATCATCCCTTAAAAAGGGGGTGCCGATAAATAGACTTCACTGTGGCTGTCTAGGTCGTAAAGAAGCCTCGTGCATTAAGTGTTTCGTGCTATGCTCCACTTGACAGAATCATTTATTACAAACATAATGCCAATATAGCAGATAAATAAGCTATTTAGGAGGCATAAGTTTGACAAATTGATTCTTGTATAGTTCGTGTACGAGACAAATGTGGCATTGCCGATTCTTTGCTTGCGTTTCAACGTCTGTAATAACAAGTCGCCGTCCTTGTTCGTATTGCTCCGAGCCACGAGAAAGATCGTCACAACGACACCGTTTTCCTACTCTTAAGGATGTTTCACACGTATATTCCCAACTAAAGATTTTGCTTCATGGATTATTCGTCACTTGACGATCCAACTATTAATTCTTGATTTACAATTGCAAAGCTACTCGAAAGTTATTAAGAAAATTACACGAAATACTCGAGTTTCAAGACTGTACCTCAAGATCCTGGAACCTGAACGTGGATTTTATGGTTCCGAAAAAAAATTGATGGTTTTTTCGTGAGAGATAACGTGAAAATGAAGACGAGGTGTGAGTGCGATAGAAAAAGTGACTTATTGAGCTCGGAAGATGCGAAGATGACTGTAAAAAGCTCGCACGTTTCCGTTCCACTGCACGTTCTACAACATAGTTACGTACTTACAGCTGTGGCATAATAATACTGGTCGTGTACATTGCGATGTAGCAAGTAACGTGAATCGAATCGAATCCCGTAGCTAAATCTAGTTAAGGCTTCATCCTCCATCCTTTCAACTCCGTCTTTATCTTGTCTCAACTTTTTTTTTTCTCGTAGCTCTGACCGAGATCTCTGCAAGTTACTGGCACGATTTAACGGCCGAGTAAAACGGAGACCGCGACGACATTTGCTGCTTTTTTTCGTTCTCGAGCTAAAAATATGAATTTCCATTTTATTTTCGTGCCGATTAGTTTTGTTTCGTTATCAAAAGGGAAAAAATGGAACGAAATTTGAAATATCTTGACGCTGTCGATGAATTTTGTGTTCAAATCGAAATGAATTCCTTGAATTATTGGACTTTTCGTTTATTTTTTACTCTCGATTGAATCGTTTTCGCCAAATGTTCCGTTACTGCAATTTTTTCTTCGCACTCGAGTCCGGTCGTATAAAAACTCGGATGTTCAGGCTCGAGTTCGATGCAATGCACACAAACGAGCGAGCGGGCACAGTCAACAGAGATTGCGAATCGAGTTTCGTCGTTGAGCGAAAGTAGGAGATAAAGCGAGTGAGATCGTAAAATACCAGACGATTCAACTTGAACAGAAACGTCACGAATGCATCGTGTGCTCTTGTACAATTTCTACTTAAATTTCCTGTATTTGAGTTACGAACACTTTGAAAAAGGTACGACGTCAGTCGATTACGAGACACATTTCTTTTCGAATTTTCCAATAAAATTCGTCCATCTGAAAATACGAAAAATGTTGTAGAAATACGAAACGAATTTTCCCTGAATCGTTACAAGGAATTACATTTTATCCGAACGGAAAGCCTGCAACGACGTTGAAAACGAGTGTAATCTTCTTTTTGGTATTAAACGTGCTTCGTATGCGATGATAAGATTTTCCCATACACGGTTCTCTTCGTTTTTTGATAACGAAGAAAATGGTGTACGATAACATCACGTTTGGTGAGCGTGTGTGCCGATGAAAACTTGATAAGACGGAAAAAAATTTGGAGAAAACGTGAAAAAGTCGAACTGACAAATGTTTGGGTGGTTTTCGACTCTGATAAGGGGACCGCAGTTTTTGCAATACTCAAGAATGACGAAGCAGGCTTCGTAGATAAGTTAATGAATGACTAAACCAGTTCGTATAGTCTTTAAACAAAAATTCGGGTGGCTCGAAACTTGTTGAGGCGTGTGTGTGAATGTAACGAAGCCTTATAGACTCAGCAGTCTATCCATCTTGGGAGTCTTCTGCTCGTCGACTATAACAGCGGGATGTGCTTTGGTGGAGAATTGTCGAATACCTCCCCCTGCTCTATGCCTTTTCTGCTACAGGCCAATTATTCTCACGACAGGATGGTCCGATGAGACTCGCGGGGAATACAACTTCTACAGGTTCCATCTCCATCTCCCGATCTGCTCGTCTCTCTCGTGCATTATATAGGCAAACTTGTCGTTCTCACAGCAACTTTTGCTCGTGCGTAAGATATTTTGGGATCTCGAAATTTCAGCGAATTCAGTGTAGTATTTTCGTCATAGAAAAAAATTTAATTTTGCATTATTTTCAGAACAATGACGAGAATGAAAATTTCTATGTTGTTATAAATAATTTTATGTGCATTCTGCGATTCAACCGGTCCTTTTGACTCTCTTTCTCTCCTCTCGCCCTTTCTTTCTCGCTCCTCTTGCTCTCTAGGACATTGGTATCCTGCTGGGTATTGATCAAGGAGTGGCAGCGGTTGTTCTTGAACCCAATGCTCTTGCTCCCAGTTTACGATCTTCTTGAACCACCGGGCGTCTTCGTCGTATATACCAATGTAATGCTCCATAGCCACTTCGGTTCTACTGTCATTACGTACACACGCATGCATTCTCACGTTCATGTACAATTGTACGTATGGGCGTACGCGTGTATGTGGAAATTAATTAACTTTACAGATAAATTATTCCGAGATGGACATTTCATTGATCAATAAATGGAAATAATTTCAAAGTTTATTTAATGTGACGTCTAATGACGTACGTAAATGACAATTGTCAATGACAAAGTTTGACCCAACGACGACCTTCCATAAAGAGTTTTTCTTTCAAAAAATCTTGCAATTTAGGGATTTTCCGGTCGTTCCGTTATCGCTGCATTTGACCAAAAGTTGAATCGACGTTAATTGTAATTTTTGCAACGTGCAACGTGACCGTGGGAGCGGAGAAACTGTGTGTATAATATCGAAACGAAATGAAATGTCTGAGTACAAACTTTCCCTTTCTCCTTCTCGCGAGGTTCAACTGGTGCGTCTGTAACTTGGGAGATTAACGTTTGGTGTTTCTAAGAAGAGCTTTTTTTACAAGTTCGTGGTCGCATGCACTGACCATCGTGATAATTTACAAATTTATTTTCTTCTTCATGTTTTCTTTTCGTAATATGATAAATAATGATTATGTGTGGCAAAGACAAAAACAAGTTAAGAGGTTGTTGGATGTGTTTTAAGGGCCTGTAGACGCCATTTGCCATTCGTCATTCCTCTCCCTCTCTCTCTTTTTCTCTCGTTCTTTTGTGACAATCCACAGTAATGGGTTACTCTGCTGCCATCTTTTACGTATTCTAAACGCCATACACAGACGCGCATGGATATTAAATATTTGTATATATAAATATAAAACAGCTACTGCGGTTCCATTGCATTACGAGCTGGTCAATGCACTCCTCGCCATCTCTTTTTTTTTAAACACACTTTTTTACAGGGCACGCGCGTAGATCCTTCATGGGCCCTTTTCTTTCAGGGGCCCTCGGAACAGAAACCGGAATTATTTGTGCGACTGGCTATATATATGCGATGCAGTACATTCGTAGCAAAAAATGTCGTCCAATCGAAAGCTCAATCTGTATCTCAAGATGGATTTTTTTCCTAAAATCGCTACAAATATTTCCGATTTCGAAGATTAAAGCGTTTGCTCTCAAGTTTTGCAAGGAAGTCTTGGTATATTTTGTGGATGTTTTTCAGTAAAGGATCCTAAACAGGCTCCTCTGCTTTGCCCTCGTACTATGCTATATAAGTTTCTCTCTGAAAAGAGAGGAACAGGTTTTCTGCGTTCCAAGACTCAACATTGCCAATTCGACGCAGTTTACTTCGGTCCCCACACAATTCGCAAGATTTTTCTTTTTTTTTTAAAACTTTTTGTTTATTTCGGGGTATTTTTCTTATTCTTCCACTTGCTTCGGGTTTTTTTCGACTTTTTTTACTACGCTGTGATGCGTTTTTTCGATTTTTATTTCAATAGCGCTAATATAATTTTCTTAATTTGTTGAAACGTTTTTGATGAGCTCCGCGATGACGAATATTCCGCCTGCTGCTTTTGACGACATCTTGATCCGCTGTAAGAAATTCCGTCATCGCTTTTATTCATTCTCCGATGCTCATCTCTCATTTTCCTGATGTCTCCTTTTTAAACTTGATTCGTCAGCATTTTAACGCTCTCGGAGTTGTTTGCCCGTTAGGCAGTTGAATGCGCAAATTTATTTATCGTCGCTGTTTCAAAGTTTTCGCAGGGGAAAAAATGAATGAAGAAGGATCGAAAATAAATGCGGAGAATTATATCGCGCGCGGCTGATTGAAATAACGACTGAACGGCGAGTTTAGAAAAGTCGTTGAATTGCTGGACAAAATACTGGCGACCCAAATCCTTGAAACTGTTTGGTTGGAATTGCAGTGCAAAAGGTTAAGATTTCAGAGATTATTGAGTTTGAAAATAAGAAAAATGACTCGAATGGGGTGATTAGGATTCCGGTGCGGAAGGTCGAGCTTCAAAATGGCGGCAAAATGGCAGTAAAATCTCTGTCGTTCGCGGAACTACTGGTTATAGTCGTATGCGATTATTTTTGCATTAGCTTGAGGCCAAAGATGCGATGAGATTCTGCACATTTCGTAGCAGCCGGAGAAAGAGAGACGGAGAGATTCCTCGCGCCTCGGCATATTATAATTGCACCAGCGAGCGAGAGTCGAGAGGATCGCGGAGCGTCGAGTCTTGTTCGATGTATGTGTGCAACTAAATATATATAGATAAATAAATATATGTGTGTGTGCGAGTTCTCAGTCCGGACGCTATTAAACCAGTCACGATCGTCCGGCCTTGGATCCCAGTTGCACATATTGTGTCGCGGCTTCTCGCAGCAGCGGTCGACGAGATCGTGCACACTGCTGTACAGACTGCAGACTCGGCCGAGTTTCTCTCCTCTCAGTTTCATAGCTCGGTCATTTCTCTTCTCCTCTCCTCATCGCATCTCTTGTTTCTCCCTCCAACTTGTTCCCTTTTTCTTCATACAGAATTACACACGGAATTTCATCATTGCCCACTTTTATTTCTTCAATAACCCAATCCGACCATAAAAGGGACCATTTTTCTCTCGAAATCTATTCAAATGAATAAATATTTCATCGAATCGAGTTGCGTGGGATAAAGTTTATTCGCAAAGATCTGAAGAAAGTATGGGATGTCAGGGGGGCTGGAAATGCGCGAGGATTCTTGCTGGGGAGACGAAATGTTGCAGGTTTACGAGCGTCTGGGAGAATTTTCGGGTTTTACCAGGCAGTATTGATTGTGCGTGCGAGACTAGCGCCCTCTCTGTTGTTCCCTCTTTGCTCTCCTCCTGGCCAAACGTTCGCCCTCGTTCGCCATATCGCTTCTGCCTTATTTTCTCGTATATATGCACGACTATGTACAACATGTATTTATATACGCGTGTACATGAGAGAGGGGAACTCGAGAGTTGAACTGTCGTGTGTTATGTCGTGCGTCGTTGCAACCAGCAGCAGAGTCAATGAGATGTGCGATGCATATTGGCATAGGTCGCGGGCACGTTCAATGCTCTACATACATTTATTTTCGTATCAAATTGGCTTTTTTTTTTATTAATTTTGAATTCTCAGATCCCTGACATTCGATACACGTGCATTGGATCGTTTTCTCGAGTCCAAATGGCAAGGCAATATCTGGTAGGAGTTGACAAAAGACAAGTTGAATTGTATTTACACGGACCGAGTGCGAATTTTCATGTCCCTGCGGAAGTTGGAGGACATGCGGCCACATTTGCATTGCGGTTGACAGGGGCCCCGGAACAGGTTGAGCTAGATTCGACGAGGAGGAATTAGAAGTTGAATAGAAGGGTCAAGGGAGAGAGTCCGTAAACGTTGGCTCTGCTCGCTTGCAAGGTGTTTCGGCCCTAAATTTGTTCAGGGCGAGCAGATGTTGGTTAAATACTTTCTTGACTATTTTTTTCTAAACTATATACAGGCCATCGCAAAAGCTAACGCGAGAGTAATGATACGCAGCGAATGCGGTGAAGCGACGATTTCATGAGGAAAATGACAAGAGATTTTATATTTTCGTGGATCACGGAAATGGCGAGTCTTTTGCAACATCCTGTATACAGAAAGGAGCGACGAATGACTGGATGAACCTGCCGAATGTAGCTCAAAGTCAAACGATTCCCTGAGAGCTCCGTCGTGTGACCTTGGTCACACAAGACCGCGCACCACCTTAATTCTCAACCCCGACGTCGCCGCCACTATCGGTCACCCTCGCAAGCGTCGCTTTACTTTGTACATACTCGTCTATTTTCCACCTGCGCGTTCGGGTCCACCACAAATTACTCCGACCTCAAAACTCGAGCAACGACATCTACGTGCTGGGCAATTTGTGGCAGTTGGATGGTTTTTGGCTACGAGGTGATAATGGATTTCGACCTTTGTCTAGAATTCCATCCAGCTCTTTCTTCCCACAACGAGAACATCGTTTTCATCGCCCATTTTGCTCCAGCATCATTTCCTTTCAAGAAATATCAACGATGCATTTCCCTGCATTTCCCCATGAATCGGCATGTGTCATTATTTTGCAACTACGAAAATCTACGAATCTAAAAATAAAATAAAATATAAATATATAATTCAATTCGTTTACTCGATTTTTCTTGAAATGCGAATATAAAGAAGTAAATAAAATACACGCGCACAGGTGTACATTTGGCGAATATGCACACGCGTGAATTTTGTGCATAGAGAGGGGACTCTAAGCGTCCTTAGCTCTCGAACACGGTTCGGCCTTGAGACGCAGCGATGCTCAATCTAATGCGAGTTCTCGTCTCATCTCTCGACCCTCCTCGCTTTCTCGCTCTCGCTCGTGCATTCTCTCCACCGGAAATTGCAATTTCACGAACTGCAGTGAACTTTCGATGTCGATGGACCAGTTTCCACGCAGATAAGACATGGACAAATTTGACAGGAAGACAAACCGAAGCAATAAAATTCATACTCGAATTGACCATAGTGGGGGAAAAAAAAACAAATTGTAATGACAAGGAATGTTGGCAGTGAATGAAAAAATATTCAAAGATATTCCATTGAGAGATAGCGGGTAGAATATTGATTAGATTATTTTGCAAACAAGTGTGGATCGTGAGGAACGTCGCGCGATTAAAAATATCGCATTAAATCCACCAAAAATTCATGAGATTACGATATTCCGTACCGGTCTCCGTGCGACTCTCGATTTTTTGCTCCCCTCTTGCCTCCGTGTACGTGTAAATAATCGTGATCGAGTTACGAGGTTATTGGCGGCGAGAGAGACTGGAAAATATGTTTTACCTCGTTTGTGAATCTCGTAGGCATCCCGCTCATAACTAGGAGTCGCGGAGACGACGAATAATAAGAAAAAGAGCAAAGAAATACGTGAAAAAAAATTGCGCGACCAAGAAATACATAAAGATAGGCATGTCAAGGAGGTAGGGGGAGAAAAAAAGATGGAAATACATGAGGCGCAGTTGTCTGTACTCTGCGATGACGTGACACAGTGATTTGCGGTCGTTGTGGGTTGATCTGCTCGGTGGTCAGCAAACGGGACGAACGAGAGGGGGCACGAGGCTGCGGGAGACTCGGGGCAAGGGGTTAAGGGGAGGAAAGCGTATAGAGGTGTAAAATTAAAAATAGGTTGACTGGTGCATCGCTCGGACGATCGACGTTCAATGGCATTGGTCCAACGTCGGTATTTCGGAGGCTCTTGTTCGAACCGCGGCCGCCGCGACGTATCTACCGTCTCCTTACCTTTCATTTTTTTCAATAACTATGCTAATTAAGGCGTTTCACCAGCTCAACAAATCGATGCGTGCTCCTCAACATTTTCACCCAGTGTAAAAATGCAAATTGGATGCAATTTATTTTCATTTACGATCCAGAGACTGCAGTTTTGCAATCTTGAATAATGGCCATCAGAAAATCGACTCTGAAATGTATTTTTTGTGAAAATTTCATGTTGCAACCGGACTGACAGCTCAAGAAGAATTTTAACGCTCGACTGCTTGGCATTTTTTTCACAAACTCGATATATTTTATGATTTTCCAAAATGTCTTCATTGCTGTGTAATTTCTTGGGTCATTGCGTGGAATACAGATTTTTCTCGTAATTGAAAACGTCAGTTTAGCAATATTTTCAAAGTTTTATCGAATTTCTCAAGTTATTCATTGGAATATTAATTTCGTTATTATAATTATTAATTTTTATGTAGGCACTGACGTGCGTAAATGTATTACATACTGGCAAAGGTGGAAAATAAAAAATTGCATCTCCATAACGGAGTGCACGCGAGATCTTCGGGAACGAGGACTCGATTTCCTCGAACGATCGTAAAGCCTTCGGACTCTCGCTCTTTCTTATTTTATTTTCAACATTTTTTTTGCTCTTCAACTCCGCCAGAGATTCCGATGAAATAATAATGCGGCTAAAAGTTCTCGAGGGCATTGCGAGCATAAAAAAATATTGCTCGTAGTGCGGTTTGCCGTACACTCGCAGTTGGATTCTGTCGAGTAAAGAGGTCCGCGCGTGTATCGGCTACGATGCTCTCGCGCGAGGCCTAGGGCGTTTGATGCGGGGACTGACAAATACTCGCCTCAGTGGGTCGGCGAGAATCGGCGCCAAAGAGATTTGGGTCCAGACACGCTGCTCCAGGGAGACTGCGCAGGTCGATGATCCCACGATCCTGGCGCGCGTCAGACTTTCGTCTGGAACGCGCGTGCTGGACCCGAAAACTCGATACGATCGATCTTCAACTCTATCCTCGTGTGTGTGGTACTTTTTTCTTACCAAGACTCATCAAGTTTTTAAACGAATTTGGATAATCTCCGCATGTTAATCAGTCAAAAATGCCATAACCCTGAAATTTTATGACAAAAGTTGGCATAGCACGGGACGCGGAGAGAAAGAGAGAAGGAGAAGATCAAACGTTGATCAATTACCCAGTGACCCAAAGCTGGTTGCAGTAGAGCATTCCAGTGTAATCCTCCGGGAGAGCGAGAAGTCCGGTCGCGCGCGCGCATCCAACAGAACAAGCCGAAGACGCGGCGGAAAGAAGAAGGAGAGAGGCAACTCGGCGCGAGGGGAATCGTACAGATGATTCAAAGAGCTTTGACTCACGTTCCCTATGTACATGCCAACTGAATAAATGCTTCAAGATCCAGCGTGTGCATGTGCATCGGAATTTCACAACATTGTACGTGCCCTTCTGCACGAAAGGCCCTTGATCCAAAAATGCTACTTGTTTCGCATTTTTGAAACTCGATCGAATACGATAACTGGCTCAATTCTCGAGGAAGAAAGCGGCGAGTGGGAAATCGCCGAGACAAGGAAAACGAAATTCCACCGCCGAAATTGTTTGGTCAGACTGTACTCGGGCTTTTTCTACCTCGTGGTCTGTTGGCGCATGTTGTATATATGAATAGCTGAAAAAAATAAGAATGAGAAGAAGAGGAGGAAGAAAGGGAAATAGATAGTGACTGCATCGGCGACGATAGAAGGTGCGGACGCGAATAAGAGGAACAAGGAGGAGAAAGGAGCCGCGCGCGCGCGCGATCGAGAGTCAGAGGATAACCTTGAGAGTCGGTGAAGCAGCAGCGACGGC
Source organism: Diadegma fenestrale (assembly GCA_037043255.1). Taxonomy (NCBI): domain Eukaryota; kingdom Metazoa; phylum Arthropoda; class Insecta; order Hymenoptera; family Ichneumonidae; genus Diadegma; species Diadegma fenestrale. The sequence goes on from CM073315.1 coordinate 6,265,689, forward strand.
CATCTTGCCGAGAAATGCACTTTTTCTTTTTATATTATTTGTGTGTGTTTTTTTTGCATGGCCAAGCCTTTCTGCCAGCAGGCTATTCGTCTCCCGTTCTTTCTCTCATATATATCTCTCACTCGTCTCATTTTTTTCCTCTCACGTTCTGCCTCTTTCTTAGAGCATCAACTTTTATTTTTCTTCAACGTTTCTTCTTCCCAGTTTCTCTTTGCACTGTCTGCGCTGCACCACTGCAACAGCGTTTCTCTATCCGTTCGTTCCACAAAGATACGACCATCCCGAACAATACACACTCGCCCATTCAACCATTATTGCGTTTCCATTATATTTCTTGGTTCTGACCCACATTTTCCACGCCAAAAATGATCCATTTTTGCCATTCGAAAAGCATATCGGCTCGCGAAAAATTTGGATGACATTGAGAATTGAACGAATCTTGATTAAAATTAAATATTTTTCGATGCATTCCAACGTTGCAAGCTCCAGCATTATGAAGGGGGCCTCTCAATTGAAAATTCTCTATAAACCCATGAAAAAGTCGAATAAATCGAACAAGTGTCGAGTGTCAAGAATTTTTAAAAACTTTTCAGAGGGTTTCTCGACACAAAAGTCGAGTATTTTTGATTTTTTAATTTTGTCGTTCGCAAATCGCGTCGCTCGAGTCCGAAAACTTGTGCAAAACCATTCGGAACTCTTGATTTTTTTGAATTTTGAATTTCTCGTCCTCGGCCTTAATTTAACCCCAGCCATTCATTATAGCCATTATATTTTCATTTTTCTTTCCCAGTCCTTCTCGATTTTAGTTTTTTGTTAGTTGTTTTTTTGCCACCGTCTAACGAGCAACAATGGAGAGGAGCCGGAGGTGATTCGGGTGAGTTTGTGGTTTCTTGGTCGATCCGGAGGGACTGAAAGTCTCCGTGGTCATTTATCAATTTCGAACCAACGCACACATGTATAAATTTCCCTCGTTTCCATCGCGCGATGACTCACGAGGTCGGTGGCTCGTGAGGCCAAATTTTCGAGGCGTCATGGAAAGAAATATAAAGAAAAGGAAATTGAACGCAAGAAAATGAAGGTCGTTGCGACGTTTTCCTTCAATCACTTGGAATCGACGAATTTCGTCGAGGTAACACGACCCAATTCGGTAAAATTATCGAGTTGCAAGGATTATTCGTGTATATGGAAAAAAGATGGAAAGTCAATCGATAAGACGAAAATATAAGCTGCTCGTTGCACGTGACGAGAAAGTGGAAAATAATTGAATAAATAAATGATGGGAGAATAAAAAGGTGTGTTGGAAATGGACGCGGCAAAGAAGGCGCGCGGAAGCGGATCGTCGATGATGAGCACGTCCTTTGCGTGGGAGAGGAACGAGTCGGCAGAGTGAAAACAATGCGGCGTATACACATTTACGATCAACTTCCGTCTCGCATTCCTCCGAGCTCGCGCTCTTTTTCTATCTCTCGCCTCCCCTCCTACAGGATCGTTTCGTGTATCTTTCTCACACACACACACACACCGCTGCGTTGTTGAGATTCACCGCGGCAAGATCCGGAACTAGTAAAGACGGATAACACTGACACAGTCAACGCCTCGCAGGGTTGTACACAATCCGTTGGCATACGTAGGCGCCATCTGCAATGCACGCTCTTCGATTCAACAACGTTCGTACAATCCATTCCTTCTCTTTCCCCTTCTCCGCTTTTTATTTCCTATCCATGTGTCGATAGAAAATTTCTATGTACATATGAATGGCCGGTCACGTGTTTAGTACGCACGAAACGCGACAGGAGAGTTGCGTCGAGTAACTGGACGAACGAAAAGGGGAGAGCGAGCGCGAGACAGCACGACGTAAAAGTCGAAAGAGAAAAATGAATTTATAGACCGATAATCAGATGCTGAATTACAAACAGAGAATAACCGCACGCGGAGCTTCCTTTCGAAAGAAAATTAGGCATAACCTCGGAAAAAACAAGAAAAATTTTACAGGCAACGAAAACACGTTCGAATCCAGAAAAATCATAAGAATTATTGGTAAATTCGCGCTTAGATTCATGGAATAGAAGCAAAACTCACCACTCGCGATAAATACGCCGCCGACGAGTCCAGAGAAAAAAATACTTGGACCGCGCGAATATCGTACGAAAACACACACTGTTGACGATAGACAAAATGGAACGAATAGAAAAAAACACTGTCCAAAAATATCTACTGATTATGGTCTAATAACACAACAAAGGGGAGAATTGAAAACATATAAAGAGAAAAAGAAAAAGTGACCAAGGGAGCACCGTGCATAGCAGCAGCGGCGCGAAGTATCCTTCGCGCCTATAGACTATAGAGACTATAGAGACGGGCGTGAGTGCGAGAGAGTCGCCGGTGGTGCGCTGTCTCTGTCGCTACGGTTCGTGCGATCTCGGGCAGTGGAGTGGGGAGCGAGAGGGGCCGGTTCGTGAAGGTTCGGGCGCGGGAGTCGACGGTGGCGCGACGCTCGTGGGGCTCGGCCGAGGGAGGAAACAGGCTGCCGGCGCAGCGGCGAATGAGGCGCCGCAGTCGCGCGCTTGCACTCTCAGCGGTAAGCGGAGGCCAGTGTGTTACACGCGCAACAATATTCGTTGCTTGCTATACGTTTCTTTCCGCGTATTACAACGAAAATATTTCGATCAAATAAATAAACACACACACACACACACACACAACACACAAGATCATAAATATATATGTGTATGTATATATGTATTTATAAATATATATGTGGTTGATCATACATATATTTATACATATGTGTATATGTACACAAACGTCTATTACCTGTGCGTGCCACCCTCGTTAAAACTTGGGCAACACGAAACGCACCGGAGTCTCGATATCGCGTCGCGGTGTTTTCGAGACTTTCGATAAACAAGTGTTTATCGACGCATTTGCCTTTCGGAGCAGCAGCGTCGTCGCGCTTCGATAACCCAATTCTTTTTTTTTATCCAATCTCGAAACGGCCCTGTGTCGTTTTGCCGCTATTTACTTACGCGTAAACACTTAAATATACACAAGGTCGTACACGTTTTCCAAGGACCTGGATTAAAACGACGCGCGTGTGATTCTTCTCTTTCTTTAAACGTATATGTATATATTTAACATATATACATAGTGTGTGCATATGTATAAATGATCCAAGTGATGTGCACGTGTGTACCAGTGTACGAAAAGTGTTGAAATATCGTTTTGTTGTACGATTTTCGTACAGTCGTGCTTTATTATCTACACAAGCGGAATAATACGGATCTACGCGCTTTATGTGAGTAATTTCACTGCAATATTTAAGCTCCAATTTGTCTGTTGTTTCTTGATTGAAAAAATCATTCCAGTCGTAGTTTTTAATCAAGTTGAGTAAAGATGCTCGGTCAAGCATACACAATAGAGTTGTTCTCACGTTCTCGACTCGCGCGCGTTCGATATACCAGTTGTTTTTGTTTACGTTCGCAAGAATCTCGCGTCGCCCCTGCTTTGTCCAAGTATGTGCGAGCTTCTCTATGTGTGTGGCCACGCTCGTTTGGGCTTGTCGAGATTTCGTTGGCGGCCGGTACAGCGGTCAAGGATATGATGCTTTCTATCGCGAGCGTCTGCTGTGTGCACTGTGGACTGCTCGTACGAATTGAAAACTATACCGACGCCGCCATATTGGAAAGAGATAGCGAGTTATCGGAGATTCTCAGTTTATCCACGTGCCCTTACGCATTGCATTCTCGTGCATTTCGTACTCGAGCACATTTTGTACGATATTTTAGCACGTCCGGTCAAGAAAAAAAAACATGAAAAAATTCAGCCATCTTTGAGACAAACGTTGATTTTTTTTGACATTTGATGGACGTCGTAAATTATTATTTTTCAGTGTTTTTAAAAATCGCTTTTCCACTGACGAAAAGCATAATTTTGATCGAATATTTTGTTTTCTCGACGAAACCATGTTTTTTTCCGAGAATTATGAGTGACTTGGGAGAAGCTCGCTTCAGCACCGTCCAGAGGGATCGCCGGAAACGCACGAATTTCCAGTGAATTGTCCCTCGCGCTTTATTTTTCTCCTCGTATAGGTCGAAAGAAAGAAAATAAAAGTGACGAGTTTCGATGATATTCATGAGGACGATGCGTCTGCATGTTTCGAGGTTAGTCACGCCGACACCTGTCTCTACTCAAAGTTATGCTAAGATAGTGTTGAACAAGATGGATATTTACATTGAGCAAGTACATGTCAGTATTTTTCTCTCTTTTTCACTCGCGTACGGTTGCCCTCGTTCTTTTTATGTTTTTTGTGCTCGGTTTTCTGTGCGAAACCAAGTCCGCGTGTGGCTCATTGTCAACGACACATTTTTTAAATAAATTTGTCTGTCGTTTTTTTTTTCTACGTTGATTATGGCCAACTCGCGGCTTTTCTCGTCACCCAGTCCGATGACAGGCGATCGCACGAAATTCAATTCCAAGCTAGAAATGTCACGAGGTCTCGTCTTTCGGGTTTTATTCATTTTTGACAGTTTTCAAGACTTTTTTTCGTCCTTTTCATTTGGCAATCAAGCGGGAGCGGTTGCAGTCAATTTCGAGCAGGTTGCGGGGGGGGAGTATAAAAGAGGCGCGTCTTTTTTTAGACGCCTGTGTGATGTACACGCCACTGCGGGCCTGCGCGCGCGCACGCCTCTGTTTTTTCTCCGTCTCTCTCTCTCTCTCCTCCGATGAGCTTCTTCAGTTTTTTTTTTTATTCTCCTTCTTTCCAGCCTCGTTCACAAATGTCTCCGCGGGTTCGCGTAGCTCAACGATGCGTTTCTCCACTCGTGGAGCTCGCGTTTTTCTTGCCATTTCTCAAATTTTTCTTTTTATTCGAGAAACTCACAAAATTTCGAAGAATCGCAGCCATCAGCACGAAACTTTCGTATTTTTCGACAAAATGTTTTTTTTTCCCCCATTTTCTGAAACAATTTACCGACAAATTGTCCATTCAAAATTTAAACCAGCAGTGGCGGGCAAGTGTGACGTTTCCCTCTATGAAATAAATCCTTCGCCCTCCCCCTCTGCCCTTGAATTTCAAAAAACCATAATTTTTCAGTCTGTTGACATTTTTCTCGAACTAGCTGCCGCGGGGCGATTGTTGATTTCGTGCAATTTCTTCGCATCGACCAAGTGTCGACCACGCTCTCTCTCGCCGCCCTCCCCCTCTGCCCGTTTATTTCTCACAGTGCGAGGCACGAACTGAATTATTTTCAAGAGGGAGCGTTCGGTGTCGTTCAGTGAAATCTGGTTTACGATTAATTCGACTAGAATTAACGAGGACACTTGAACGGGATGTGTTATTGTTAAAAAACATATTCGTACGATCGAGTCACGAAATCTTGAACGAGACGGAGAGAATTTTCAAAACTTTTCCTATTTGCATGAATTTTTATTCTTCATAAAAATTCTGCTGACCTCGAAACACCAATAATAACAATTTTAGCAGACGTTTATCGGAATGTTTTTCGTAAAACCTCCATCAGGCATTCGACGGATCAGGCATCTCGCGGCGGATACCACGAGATGATGAGGCAAAATGGCGATAGATCATTCCCGAAACAGACATTTTTTGATGCCTTGTGCACAGGAATGATGGGGAGAAAAAAAAACGACGAGAAATACATCGTTGCATTATCGACGTGCACCTCTACGGCCTCCAATGTCGTAGAGGAAAAGGAACACAAAGGAGAGACCGAGAGAGAGAGAGAGAGAGAAGAGTGCATGGTTCGTGTCGTTAGGTGTGTGAACCAATATTCCAACCAACGTGACCGTATAAATACCAAAAAACACCAAAAACTTGGACGTCCGAAATGACAGGAACGAAAAATATCGTTGAAATGGATTTGGAAATTAAAATCCTTATCAAAGCTTTTTTTTGTATCTTTTTCTATGATCGAAGAACGTTTGGTGACATAAATAGCAAAGATAAATGTCAATGAATCCTTAATCGTAATGGCTCACGTATTTCTCAACGATTTTTGCATAACCGTGTGCACCGGATCGTCCGACCTTCTGTATTATCGGATTTTTTTTTATCAAGGAATCCAGTTTGACCTCTTAACAACGACGTCCACGGTACGGTTATCACGCGCCGCCTCGTATTATATACAAGACACACACGTCGACGTGCATTCTTGATCCTTCGAGCGAGTGTTTCGCCCCGTACGTTCGAACGCGTTCGTCATTCTGGTATTCCAAGGCCATTTCTCGAACGATATGTTACACACACACACACACCAAGGCAACTGACGCTGCACAAAAACAAGTTGACTCTCGCACTCGGCTTCTTCTTGTTTAGAAATCTCTTCGTCGTTGATCCCTTTTGCTCTCCTGCCTTTCCATTATAATATCGAGTACTCGACACCACTACTTTGTATTTATTTATAATCGCGCGGGCATACTATCGATTTTAATCTCCAATGCGTTTATGCACCGTGCTGCACACCTTTATTCAATCAAGCCGTTCCATTTTATTTTACGTTGAAAACAAATGCTCGTATTTATAGACATTTTGATTTATTTTCTTATTTTCCATCAGATTAGCCTCAACTATATTTACACACTTTGATTATTTTCATTTTTTTGCTTATACCTTTCGCGACTCGTGGGTTGAACGCGCTCGATCATAATTGAACGATTCTGCACACTTTATTTGTTGTATATATTCGCGAAATATATTTTTATACACGACTCTGAAGTTTGCATCGTTGGAATGCAACGAAATTCATTTTTATCTTTGACAAAAATAATAATTCGAATGCAAAATGTAATTACGATGATTAAATGATGGATTTTCGCCACCCGAGAAGCATATTGGCTAGAAAATTTTGGATGACGTTGAAAATTGAATTCAAATATTTTTCGTTGCATTCCAACGTTGCAAACTCCAGGATCATAAGTTTTTTTGAAGAAATCGTAACTTTTCGGCTAGGGCCAGCAGGAATTCGACACGAGGATTCTTAACGGTCATAGTACTCGCGCTTTTGGATTCGGGCCGGGTGCCTATTTTTCGCGGGGTTTCGCGTTTTAACGCGCCCCATTATGCAATCGCGGATAAGACACGGCGATGAAGCTCGCAGTGCGATGCACCGCCCGTCAAGATTCTCTCTCTCTCTCTTTTGTGTCGTCTTATATAGAACCGAGAGGAGAGAAACGAGCTTTCGCGCACCGCTTGCTAACCGGGTCGTTCGACCGTTTCTGCATCGCGTTCAAGCCAAATTTATTATACCGGGTGGCCCGATCCTCCACAAAGTTTTCCCCTTTGTTTTCTCTCTCGTCGCAGAATTTTTGATAACTCGGAAATCGAATTAATCCCGCGCGAGAGCCATCGTGTGATTTACTTACGAAACGAATACCGAGTCGCACGCGTTCTCATTTTTCTCTCGGCTCCTCCATTGACAGCTGCTGCTGCGTCCTCGACCAACTACATTTCTGTATTCACAGACGCGCACATAAACGTCTATTTATATAATTTACAGTTGACGAACTCGTGTGCATTCTGCCTCACAATTTTTTCGTATTTTTTTTTGACAATCATCGGCAAGATGCTCGCGATTCCGCTTCGTATTTTTTCGCCTTCGTCAAGCCGAACAGCCGAAAAACTATGAGCAAACAAAAACACAAACTACGACCTTGACTCGACGATCTCGCGTGCGTAGACAGACCGACGACGTCCCTCATGCTCTCAATAATATCGATTCGGCCGATTTTCGTTCCGGCGTTGGATTTTCATTTTCTATCTCGGATTCTTGTTACAATTTTCAATTTTTTTCTCGTGGAATTTTCTCCGGATTGTTGATGGGAAAATTAAATAAAAATTTTGACTTTTTTTTTCGAAAATACTTTGAAATTACGCGATAAAATTCTTTACAGCTAAGAGATTTTATTTTTTCAATAATTTTCGCTCGTTCCGATCAGATCTGTTGGCTCATTCGTTGAATTTTCGCGAATAAAATACCTTGAGGAATGATGCATCACCATAAATCAACTTTGTGGCTGTCCTCGAAATTCCTGGAATTTCAATGGTTCGAAATTAATTGAAAAAAACTCGCTTGAAAATGCCTCGGAAAAGCACGTGTCGAGAAATTACCTGATTGCTGAGTCAGAGACGCAAAGAGGGAAAGAAAAAAGAACGTGGAATGAGTCACGTCCCTTTTTTACCCTAAACGTCGATCGCGCGTTGTTTTGTGAATGAAAAGTCTCGTCTCCAGCACGCAGAGTCGAACTGCGCGTAATATCCTGTGATGGGGACTCTGCTGCGGAATAGGCACGAGGGTCGATTCTCCGTCCGAAAAGTTTGCTGCTTCTTCCGTCCTAAGCCAAGAGAGACAACGTCAGTTTGCCAGTGGCGTCAGAATCCACTAGAGAAAAGGACCCCGAATAGTAAAGACGAGCATTGCCGCGGGAACGAATGTTTTCTGGCTGTGTTGTAGAAACACGTGGCGTAGACTCGCGCGACGTTTGCCAAGAGACTGCTCGCTCTCCGGGGCACGGCTCGAGTCTCAATGCGTCTCGCGTTGTTGCTGCAGCCTTGCGCTTTCCCTCGCCCAATACTATACTAACCGTACCGACTACCTCGAATATCAACGTGCACGCTTAACGGCCATCCCGTCACGTTCCAACGCCTTATCTCCAAAATCCCCAAAAATCAATCAATTCGTCTTTGTTTTCATCATATTTTCCCGGCTAATGACACTCGACGAAATTGATGACAAAAAAATACGAAACTTGAGAAATTTTTCTAAACGTTACTCCAAGTTTATTCCATTTTCATTAAAAATTATTTTTAAAACGACTCGCAGCAATTACTCGATTCTCTTTCGCGAATTAATTTTCACGCACTAGTCGTTGTTGATTTTTCTTTTTTCCATTGACACTCACTCGGTTTTTGTATCTCGACGTCAAAGATTCACGAGCTAATTCTTGCCATGGGATCGTCTACGAAAATATCGATGACTCCGAAGTTTGCAGCGTGCGATTCGTCCTGAAATTATCAATAAAATGAAAAATTTTCTCATCAAAAAGTGGAATAAATCGCGGATAACAATATTGAGAATTATGTTGGAAATGGTTGAATTGAATATTTTTTGTTTCATTCCGGGCAGAGTCTACGAGTGGACTCTGGCGAGAACGTTTTTTTATTTTTTTTTCATTGGGGTCTATATTATTTTTTCATTGGGGTCTATTTTCTTTTTTTTTTTTCATTGAATTATGTTGGAAATGGTTGAATTGAATATTTTTTGTTTAATTACGGACAGAGACTACGAGTGGACTCTGACGAGAACGTTTTTTTATTTTTTTTTTTCATTGGGGTCTATTTTTTTGGTAGAGTTTTTTGGACTCGAGAGACGAGCGTTTTATTGTGCGGGCCAAACATTGAATAATAATTATGAGCTCTGCTGAAGGAAAAACAGAATTTCGTATGATTCTGAAGTTGGCATCGTTGGAATGCAACGAAATTCGTTTTTTATCCTTAGCAAAAATAATTACTCAAGCGAAAAATGTAATTACGATGATTAAATGATGGGCTTTTGCCACCCGAGAAGCATATTGGCTTGAAAATTTTGGATGACGTTGAAAATTGAACGAATCATCAATAAAATGAAATATTTTTCGTTGCATTCCAACGTTGCAAACTTGAGCATCATGGCCAAATTGCGGTGAAAGGAAAGACAAAAGAAAGGGATTATCGTAGTAGACGTGAGAATAAGCAAATGAAAGAAAAAGGATGGAAAAAATGGACTGAGCACTCTGTCATCTCATGGGCAATGGCGATGAGACGGGGAATGTTGGAGGAGCCTCTCGGTAACGTTTATATATGTTGGAAGAAAAGCAACGGGGGAATGTGCCTGTCTGGCATGCCGCAGCAGAGAAAGACAAGCTGCTGAGGGACAATAGCTGAGGATGCATTTTTATTCTAGGATGCCCGGTGAATTTGTAATGGGGAGTCTCCTCTCTTTCTCTCGCTCGCTCGCTCTCTCTCTATCTGTTGAAGCCTCAGGGAGTGGTTACACCCAAGTGATATGAGCTCTCTTGGGGCACTTTTAGCTCTTGTACGGCAATAGCCGTTACGCGAAGCTTCGTGATACAACTTTCAGCTAGAACTTTGCTATATTACTCGCGTTTTTCCCCTTTCGCAGCTCATTTCTCTTGTCAAAAATACCGAAAACTCCATGCTCCTTCGTAATGCAAGAAAAATTGAGATAATTGGGACAAAAAATGTACAAGTTTTTAGAAATAACTGAGAGCAACTCTGCGGGGATTAGGTACGTGCGAAATGAGCTCATTGCGTAACTCGTAATTGACGCACCGGCTAAAAACGTTCTCATTAACACACACCGCGTCGCGGCCACCAAAAAAAAAACGAGATCGTTTGCTTCGCAGTCGCTAACTCGAGACAGAAACATTCAGAACTTGCGAGCCTCTGATGATAGCAAAGAATTTCACTAAAATTAACGATTACGTTGTGGAAAATAAATGACATTTTTGAGAGCAATTCGAATTCGCGTCAGCGGAGTTGATAAAATGCAGCAAACACATTGCTACGTTGTAATTTTTGCATTCTCATAGGACTGCGTCTCGTTCTGCTCCTTTGGTGTGCGTTCCTCCTTAACGCGACACCTGTTTTTTCGTGCTGGAACGTCCTGTATATTTAAATGAGAAGTGCCTTCTAATGTTGTACGTACCAGTTAGCCTGGGATAGCCGGGACAGACTAGAGTGAGTTTAAATTTTACGAGCAACGCAGTCCGAGTTCTCCCGCCGCTCGTAGAGCTCGTTAGTTCACATTTAGCCCCACCGAGAGAGAACTCGAGTTGAAACACTAGAGCGTGTGTTCCAACTCTCTGCAGAATTTTGCATTCAAATACATTTATCGACGTCTAAATACATTTTTATCAGAAAATTTGCTGTCATTGATTATTTTCTGCTCGTCTGAATCGATCAAATCGATCAGAGTGTATCTGTACGAAGGCTCAACATTCCACAAATCGTTTCTCGATATTTTCAGCCCGTTGGCGTGTGTATCATTGTGTGGATAAGAATATTTGTATCGGTACAATTGAAGATAAAGATATACAGGGTGTCCTAAAAGTGACAGGAGAAAATTACGGGCAAAGGTGGAACGTGCAATTCCGAGGAGAAAAGTCCTTGGACATTTTTCTCTGCGACCCACCGCGTTCGAGAGATATCGAGTGATTTTCACTAAATCATTGATACCTCGAGAACGGCGCCCCGGAGCGAAAAATTGCCAAGGACTCTTCGGTTTTTTATCGCACGATCTATTCGTATTGTGAATATCAAATGTCACTTTTGGGACACCCTGTATAAAGAAGTTTTGAATGCGATCAGCTCGTAGGTCGAATACTATCTTGGATAACAATCCGGCGGCTCTCGTAACTCCATACAACGCGAGCACTTGTCGTAATAGATTTAGATTATTATACGATATTGCATTGCTTGTTTCTCGATTAGAGATTGCAAGAGAAATTGAGGATCGGGAGATGTAGCGGGAGAATGACTATCCGCTCAAAATTCATGCTGTTGGCATGAATTTTATTTGCATGCGAAAGCTGCAACGACTTTGAGTTTTATTGACTGAAATTGCAACATATAATGATAGTATTAATGGAATTTAAATTAACGCACGAATCGTATATCCTCGCAATTTATGCACAAATATTTGTAGAAACTATTCTTTGTACACGAACACGTTCTCTCGCTGCAACAGATGCAACGCGCGGGGGTAAATCGAGAATCAATATGAGAGGCTGCATAAACAACTTTATCTTGTTAATTCTTTGCGAAAGTTTGTATATCTATATAGAAATAATGGATCGCGGTGCGCAGCGGCGGTACACGGTATAATAATTTTAATTCTTCAAAGATCGCGTTGAAATAGCGGGGTTAACAAGAGTATCAATAGGTACACGATTCAAGTAGCCCTGCAAGTGCAGTATTCCGACGATTTAAGTAACGGCCACTTCGTATGCAGCACCGCACGATCAAAGGAAACTCGTACCTCTAATTGGCTTTGTAAATTTATATGAATTCACTTATACACACATCTTTACGTGCCTTCGAACGTATTTATAGTAGAGGAGAAGGAGCTCGCGCAGTGAATCTCTAAACAAGACACATCGATAAATTCTTATCGTTTCTGATCCTCTCGCGCCTTCTCTTTTTCTCTCTCTCTCAATGAAATTCCCATGTTGTATATCCCGCGTGACTCGACACGTGCGCTCCAACACTTTGCCATACTCACCATATCTATCCACGTAGTCAGAGTTGCCGCGGTCAATTGCACAAATGCAATTTTACAACTTTCGTCAATTATATTCGACCAATAATTTAAAGTCGATTTGTGACAATGGACATTTAATTTTGATGCTCAAACCTCTGGACTCGCGGGCACTTTTTTAATCGAACGTAAAAACGATGCAGCTCGTGCGATTAGGAATATAAATATTTATATTAACGCCTCGCACCGGCGCGGGGTCATTCGACGGAAGTCGTAACATCGCTCTTGGTGCAGGTCAGTGTTTTTTTTTTTCATCTTTTCCTCATTGTCTCGATACATAAGTGTTCAATTAACTCGATGAGACGACCGGTCGTTTATGATGAATCGCGTTGAATTTTTATATCCTTTCGCGTCTTTTTTATCGAACGATTAAAAAAATTAGCTCTCGCAGTTTATCGGTTTTCGACGGGTCCCTCAGACCCAGTGTGGCTGCAACAATATTTTCATTTTGCATACAAACGCACTTGGACAATGCTCGTTCCATTGAAAGCTATCGGGATCATACTCGCAACACTTATCGTATACAATGCGCACGATATATGCACGTTTATGGACGCCGACGCAACTTGGTCCGACGTCGTCGCTGCTGCGTTTTACTCTCGGCCATTGTAAGAGAAAGAGAGTAACGCTCCGCCCAGACAAGGTCATTCATAAGTAGCTCAAGTTCAACTTATGGTGTTGTATTACGATACCTCGGATATACAACCACTCCCTGACTCGATATCTCGCTCTTTCTTTCTTTCTTTCTTTCTCCTCTTACACTTTCTCTATTTCGCTGCTCGTTCATCCCTCTCGTATTTCGTTACTGCTCCGCAGCAGTTCCATTCTCGTCACTTTGTTGTTTCTTGATGGAGCAGAGCAATGAAAAATTGATTATTCGTTGGTTTTTTGGCTAAATTTTAAGCATGGGACGTATAGAGAAACGGTTTCAAGGGGAATAGGAGAAATATCATGTGGGAATATTGCACAGAAGTGGAAAGAAAAGACGCACACAATGCGGGCGCCCACGTTGTGTGCCAGCAGAGCCGCAACATCTGTCCGGAAGTGTGTCCGCGCTGCTCCCTTATACTTTTCTCTCTTTGTGTTTTCATCGGTATGGATCCCGACGAAGCCGCTGTTGCCGTTTTCATTTCCATTCATTTTCATTTACATATTATCCTCGCGCGAGTTACGTATCGGCTTATGCGGCGGGCGCGCTTTCGTTGCGCTCTTCTTTTATACCGCGGGTGTGGTGCGTCCATTCATATAAATCATCCAAGTGGCACATGATGCACCAACCGTTGCATATCGCATCCTTCAAACACTCCAATGAAAACTCGCGTCATTTTTATATTTTTCTTCTACATTTACAAATAAATTTTAATGCGGGCAATTTTTTTTTTGACTAGTTGTCAAGTTTCGAGTTACGTGTGAAATTTGGGTGGCATCGAAATGTATTTCACGGTCCCCTCGAGCTTAATGAGGTCGAACAACATCAGCTGTTGATTATCTTGTCGATAAGCGAAAAAAAAGTGTCAGTCAATCGATCGACGATAAGGTAAATGGACACGGTCCTTGTAAAACTGCAATACGAACTGACGAAAAGTAAAGGAGGGTTCAAATTGGGCAAAGTATGCGTAAACCAAGATCGTATTACTGTAGTCTGCAATTCTTGGTGTTTTTTTTTCGTCGTTTTTTTGTTGTTTTACGACTTTGCGGCTTGTATGGAACACGCGAAAAAGAGACCCATTGCCCTCGTCGCTCTCGCGGTGCACGCACATTCCGACCGTGGCGCTGTGTGTCATTTTGCGTTGACGTAGGTCCGGGGCCCCATTCGCACTCGATCTTCACGACCCTCTTTTCGTTCCGCCTCTTTCCTCAACTTGCCCCTTCTCTGTACTCGCCATTTATTACCGCGTACTCTTCTGTACGCGACCGACACAAAAATACTTTCTCGATAATTTATTTAGGCGAGTTCGTCATCTCGTGTCAAATAATTATTTGATATCAATTTTTTTTATCGCTCGTCAATAACAATCGATCATTTTCAATTGGCCATTAATTATTTCTTGATTACCGCATGAGCATCGTTTCAAATTAAATTATAGAATTACGTAATTTCATCCATGGAATCAATTAGTTCATTTTACGTCATTGCTTGAAACAATAATTGAAATCAATTGGGACTTATTTGATTTTCAAAATGTCGATTAATGAATCTTTTTTTATGCAAAAATTCTGTTGTTCTGTTGTTGCAAAAATTCATTTTGAGAATGAATAGTGCGCGCGCGCGAATTGAATGGAATGCTTTGTGGATATGCAGACCAACTCCTGTCGAGCTGATCGGTCACGCACGTGTTGCTTCACACACAAGAGCTTTTTCCTTTCCCGTCTTGGACTCGCTTCGAGATGCTCGTGTACATAGAAAATTGCGCTCCTTCACAAGTGTATTTACACGCTTATATATTCGCGTGCGTCTGTGCTTGTGATGATATGTATACTTGAAACATGCGTAAATATCGAGGATAACAGCCGACAAAGTACATAGGTAAAGGGTCGAATTAAAAATAACTCGGGACCGTAGCCTCCGCAATTAGAAAACCTTGAGTGCGAAAATGCACGTATACAGGCTGTCCGAAAAGTCATTTCTCATATTGAAGGCACGCGCCTAGAAAATATACGATTCTCAAAAGAAAAGTCCTCTGCCATTTTTCTCTCCGAGGCTCCGTTCATGAGATACTAAAATAATAATTAAACAATTTAGAGAAAAATGGCTGAGGACTTTTCTCTTCGGAATCACACGTTCTTTCCGAATCCGCAACTATTGGTCGTGACTTTTTCGACACCCTGTATAACGTCGAAAAATCGTGCCTCGTATCATGCCTTCGAGCAGGCGTCAATTATTAAGCGAGCAGACTTTTTAATTCGTTATTTCTTCTTCTTCTTCTGCGTGTATATCCTTTTTGCTTTCGCAACGGCAACTTCCTCGAGCGTGACAAAGGGTGAAAATATTAAGATATGCCAGAGTCCACTTGACACCGCCATGTCCTCGAAAAAACAGCATTTACCTTCTCGTGTGGCTTTCAATTGCGGTTTAAAGAATTCACGCACGTCGAATTAATGGGACACGCATATATTTAACTCGTGTATATACAGATCTACAGGTGCGAGGATTTCATTTTCAGCACAGGTGCCACTTTTTATTATCTCTTTTTTTTTTTTTCAATACGTTCAACTCCCTCCGTAACCCGGTAACGCGAGGATCTCTTTTGAAAATGGCACGCGCCTAACCTCAAAACACCCGAAAAAGTGATCCGGTTCCTATACAATACGTCTAGGACTCCCGTGTCCGAGAACATCGTACCTGATGGAGAATCGAGTTTTTCTTTTTTCTCTTTACGGACGAGTAGCTTTTTCTCTCTCAACGCCCTGGACATCGCCCCGCGTCCAGGATTATTGTACCTGGGACACCTTTTCTATGACTCCTCTCCCTAGTTCTGCACTGCGATTACCAGCCTTGAGAGGCTTCGCTCCTACACACACACACACACAGACATCGGACAAACTTTTTTCCGCCTCAAAGGAAATTGAGCGATCAACCGCGGCGCCAAAAGATTTTATAAGCTTCTTAGATTTCACGCGGTCGTTTCACAACCGGCGCGCACATTTCCTCACTTTATTAGCGTCGTTTACACAATTCTCGATAATTTAAACAACGACCGATACGAAATATCATTCGATTGAATTTCGATCGAAATGTCAGCTTTATCGACGTTGAGTTTCCACCCCAACGGGATAACGGATCATTACGCGAATGTTTTATCTTGAATTTTTCGTACTATTGTTTTTGCCCCGATGCCTTTTGTCATTGTTAACAAATACAATGTGGGTTAGTCGAGATAAGTTTGGTTGGTGAATGCTATACGAGTCGAGCATGGCAATAACGCACTGTGCACTGTGCATACATTTCTATTTACAAAAGTGTCTTATAATCTTCATTGCACTAAGAAATGACTTGTGTGCGCGCATGTGCCATACATCGACGGCGTTTGCAACGAGAGTTTGTGCAACTTTCGTAATCTCGAGGAATTTCTCGATATCGAAAGTATAAGCTGTATCAAATAAATGCTCACACATGCAAACACGTGTGATTCGTCGTTTTTTTTTCTTCAATCGGACGCGAGTTATCGCGATAATTTTATACATTTTTTAAATTCGATCCTCGCGAGATTATATTCTTGCCTGGGTAAGTGTAATGACCGGATAAAAATCGTGCATTATATTGACGCACTTTCTTCTCGAGTATATAAAAATGTCGCTCGCGAAAAATCAAACATTTTCGAGCTATAATTCGATTCCATTGAAAATTCACAAAATCCTTTGCCATTTTTTCCCTCGATGGATGTTTTTTTTTCATGAAATTTCGTATGACAGTGTTGTTTCTGATTTTTGTTTGCAGATGGTGGTGAAAGTCGTGGTCGGGTCGGGAGGGGTGGACGTCTCGAGTAAAAACTGCAATGTGGCTAAGTGGGGAAACGAGAGGAGGTGATAAAGACTTCTGACCTTCCGTGCGGCGCGAGAGAAAATATTTTTCTCGTTGTCACAATTATTATTGTTATTATTATTATTATTATTATTGATATTATTTTTCATTATCGTCATTATTTCTTATCGTTATCATTGGAGTGGGGGCGGGCGAACGTCGGTGTGCAAATTAATGATACGCGAGAAACACGAAATAATAATTGACATCCCGAAAACTCTCCGATCGCGACCGCATTGAAAAAATTCTCTCACTAAACGACGAGAACATAACAAGCAAACGCGTGTTATATTCACCTTGAAAAAAAATACCTCGTACCTACAAGTACCTTCAAACATATTTGAAAAGAAAAAAACGAATCACGTTAATATTAATAATAATTATTACATCAATAATAATAATAATAACAATAATAATCATTACAATATAATACTCTACACCTTTGACAGCGCAATAGTGCCTGGACCCCGAGTCAAACAAATAATTATAATGGAAAAATAATAAGACAGAAAAAATTAAATTTCGACGAAATAAGGATGGAAATGATAAATTTTGACGCTTAAAATACATCGCGGAGCGCGGATTTCAAGTCGAGCGCTTATAAACGTCCTTGAGAAAATTTTCGTCGTGGATTTAAACGATTCACAATATATCGCGAGGAATTATTAAAACAAGATAAAAATCGTATACGTATTACGAAACTTTAATATAAGAGATATATAAATCTTCTTGGTAAATAAGAAATTAACAAACGTTTAATCGAACCAGGACAGAAAAGTACCTGCAGACAAATATATTTCTTATTATTATTGTCCATCGAGTATCACGTGGAATACGAGAAACCCACCGAAGGATAGAGGAAAATTAGAAAATATAAATTATATATTTAACCGAAAAAAAACTCATAATCGACGATGGGAAGTTTATTTTAACGAAACTACGAAAAAATACAAATTGTTGGAAAGGATTGATCCGCGTACGCGTTCGACTCGGTGCTGGATCTTTCAACGCTCCGGCAAAACGTTTATTATCGTACGATTATTTTATCATTATTATTATTTATTTCTTGAACGCGATACAAATAATCGCTACGAAGATTTGGCAATCTCCGGATTCATAAGCTTTCAAGGTACGTGACAATCTCGTTACATTTCTTGTCACAAATCTTTGAAATTTCGAATCGATCGTGTTTTCTGTGGGTTTGTGGAATTTATACGAATAACGAGTGCAGTTTGTTGGGCAAACATGTTTATTTTCCATGTTTAGTTTGTCGTAGAGACAATAAATTGAAAACACCATTCGAGGTGTCTTTTCATAACGGAATTTAAACGATCACGCGCTACTTTGCAATTGCAACGGAGCTCCGGAAAACGGTGGGGAAAGGGGCGAAAGGGAAGGGAGCGGAGGGAAATCAACTCGTGCATTCTCTCCTTACGTGACGAATTTGCCAGCAACCGCAGGAGCAACTCAAAAGCAGCAGCAACGTCGTTGCTGCTGCTCGGCTCTTTCGCGATCGAGAACCTCCCGAGTGGGCATAGAAACGCCTCGCGGTACTGTACTGCCTCGCTGCTGCTCCTATCCACCATACGATACACACTCCAACACGCGATTTGCATTTTAAAATCGCTTCTGAGAAACGCGAACGAACGAGCCTCGAGTGAACGGGCGAGTCGCGACGCGTCCTCGTCTCTGTTGCACGCGCTCTTCTCGTCGCACACGTTGTTTGCAAAAAAATCTTGCCCGTCAGAGGGCCTTAATCTCGATGTGTTACACTCCTCCAGGCACTTTGCGCTTTTCGAAACCCAAAAATTCTTCGTTTCTACTAGATTTCCTCAACGATCCAAATCCAACCTGCAATTTTGTAATTCTCGCGATCTTCGGAAACAATCGCTGGATCGACCCAGATTTGAAAAACGCGTGCGGTCCAACTTTCCAGCTCGCACGGTGTATGCAAATATGCCATGAGATTTCTTTCTCTCAATTTTATCATGTTTCGTTGATATTCGCAACGATTACAAATTGCTGAACATTCGTTTGATTGATTATGAGGAAAAGATTATCGAATGTTTCCGAATTTTCTTACGTTTTTCCATATTTATATATTCATATCGCTATAACGACCGTCGTTGGACGAGGAAAAACGTCGTAAATCCAACTTTACAGTTATATCCCAAGATCTCGTTGATATTCTCAGCACGACCGACAACTATACGAGTGTAGAATCGTTGGCTCTCAAGACGATTCGATGACCGTACCGCGTCGACAATCGCTCGCGTCGCCATTTTGACCAGCACCACACACTAAAAATCGACCATAGTTTTTATTCCACATTTCGGAATCGATCTGGACATTAATTCGCATTTTTCCTTCAAAATTCAACAGCTTGTTCGAGCCCTCGTTTCGCCCCTTCTTTTCACAAATCCATCCGAATATAGATATCAAAGTGTTTTTGTCGCTCATCTTCCCTTGAAACTATAATCACCTCAATCTCGTTGCCCGACCAACCTTAGCCGCGACTATTTATCGACGAGAAACACGCGAAATGTCAATCCGACCCAACACTCTTTATTTTTTTACAACGTTACACATCGACACATAGCGCGCACACGTGGGTTACATATGTTTCACGAGTAAACCGACACCGTCTGCTCTGTTTTCATACTTGTTTATCAACGCCGCTCGTAATGAGATAAAATTATACGATCGCGAGGAAAAAAGGGTCTCGTTCCCGGCGACTATACGTCATTGCTTCACACGTACACTTGCACCCTTGAGCAAAAAAAAAAAAAACAACACGAACATATACACGAGTCTTAACGTCTGTCCTCGATAAATATCACTCAATGACCTTATTCCGATATTTTAAGACCTTTGCCCTTTTGCGTTCCATTTTTATTACAAAATTTACATTATTTTCGATTTAATTTGATGGAAATTCGAATGGTCAATCAGATCGAATTTTTAAATGATTTTTTTGTTCTACTAGAAATCAATTCTATGCAAAATTTCTCACGTTACCAAGTGGTGAAATATTCTGTTGTGCAATTTTAGTGGAAATAAATATTCGCGAATTACTAGCTCGACTCTCGAGGAACGAGAATAATCGTCGCAGCGTATTATTATTGTACTTTTGCTTTATCAGAATTGAAATCGAGAAGAGAGATCTTCTCACGGATTTTACTGCCAAGGTTTCGCAACTCGATTAAGCGGGGAAAGGAGTGAGAGGGAGAGGGAAAGGGAACCTGAAATGCTAACACCTTAAAAGGTGATCCGGGGAGAGACTCTCGCCCGATTCCCCGTCAACACACACACGCCGCAGACTCGAATCTCTTTCTCTCCCGCTCTCTTGTTGTCTCGATCGCTCCCCCTCGAAACCGTAAAAGGAGAGACCCCGGAGCCCTGCACCCGAAAAATTAAAATGAACAAATGTATAAGAAAAAAGGGGTCAAGTGCCGGTTTCCAAAAACATTTTGTCGATATTTTTTTTTCTTCCTTTAATGGCCGTGAATAAATTTGCTGGCACGATAACGTACACGATCGTCACCGGTTCGTTTGTGAGGCATTTTGTTGGATAAATAATTTCACCGGTCGTTTTTTTCGTGCTTCTCTTTATCGCACCGTCGCGACCTCTGATCCTTGTATATGGCGCTGCGTGTACCTCGTTGAAAAGCGGCTCCAGCGCTCTTGTATTTCTCATCCTCCCTCTTCGCGCTACGACCACGAGATTTGCGTGCATACGAACCTTACGTAACTCTTGATCCTTCGAGTCTCTTGCCACCACGAAAAATAGGACACGTGCAGGCTTTTACCAGAGTCGATGAAAAACTCGTTTACAAGCTCAACGTTCAGTAGGGTGTTGACAGCCAAAACGAAATTCCCCAATTAATAGAAAAATACCATAAATTAAGGACTCTTTACGAGAGAAACTCGTGAATTTTCTCGAAATTCCACACTTTAATTGCTTTAAAGCAAAAGCCTCGCGGTTATTTCGTGCTGCGTATGAAACTGTCAAACATTTTCAATCGGTATTCAAGCAGCGAAGGGGGCTGATGCATGAGTGTGCAGCGAGAGTGAGGTCGGGGCGAACTGGAAATGCAGAAAAGACGAACGAAGAGGGAAAACTGTATTGATTTCCATTGGTGGCTCGTCTGCTTGCAGTCTAGTTCATATCCGGTAAACTCTTGGCACTCTGTGCACGAGAAGAGACTCGCGCACGCGTGTATGTGCGTGTGGCTCGGTTTCTCTCTCGTTTCTCTCAGGCAACCCCCTCATCTTTTACCCCATTGTAAAACACGTACAACTTTGTATACTGCTCGTACCTTCCATATTCACAATCACGACACACACGCAGCTCGCCATATTTCATCCTTCGTATCGCGCCCTTGTTCGCGACCGAGTCATACTCTGCTTGTTCCTCGTGTCTGCTGCCTGCGTAGCCCGCTGCTCTTCCAGCAGCACATGTACAAATATCTTGTTCCTCGCATTGCAGCAAAAACGTTCCCCCCTTCTTGAATACGATGCATTCACACGCGCGCACCCATACACGGACGAGCGATGAATCGCGTAGAAAAGAAGGGACAAGGACGCGATTCCTTTGATTACCGGGGACGAAATTTTCTTTGCAAATGGAATTGCAATGTCGACTTTTTGTTTCGACTACTTTTTCAGGACGCTTGAATTTTTATAGCCGCGGAAACGCTCTGCATTTTTAGTTAAACTTTCAATGAATCGCGTGGCACAAAGAAAATTTCATCTCGTGGATCGGTCGAATCCATTAGAATGGCTACCAGCACGTCGAATATGCACACTCGCACACCCACGAGTGAGAGCACTCGTACGCACCGACACATTAATTCTCATCCGCATTCACATGCACGCACACACGTACGTGCAACTGTTATCAATACAGAGAGAAGCTTCCTCTCTCGGTTTTTTTCCTTTCTATTACAACAGGTCGCGGATGCAAACGAGTATTTCAACGTATACGCAGGGAATCGCATTGCTCCCTTGTCCCATGCCTCATCCGCATGCAATGTATTCGAATTCAGCTCTTCTCATTGGAGACACCCTGCAGTCTCTCCACTCTCTTCTTTATTTTTTCTCACTTTCCTCGCATCTTCTTTCTCCCCTTTTTTATCGCTCTCTCGTTCTCGCTGGCTCACTCTATCTGGACTCGTTCAAATATATTTCTACTACGTCACTGTGATGCACCAATACACGATACACTTCGTACGTGTTTATATTTATCGATTCATGTCAAACAACAGCAACAGTTTTTATACTTTTTCCATTTCACACCTCACCTATAGCATCCTGCTCTGTCGATTTTTCTCACTGTCAACGATCCATGATTGGAGAAAACTTTTGATATGCAATTTCGAACAGTGGAGCAAAGTGCAATAATGACTTTAGAAATGACGTTTTTGTTTTGTGCATTGCTGTTGGATCGACTCACGAAGATCGGAACGTCGTGGCTTTTGGAAGTTGCTGTATCAAACAAAATCATGGAATGTCGGTTCATTCGTTCGCTCGAGTTACCTCGCAGTCTTCTCACTCTATCGGTATTTTGCCTTCTTTTTCTTGCGGTTGTTCGCGCTGTGACTCGATATGCTGAGACAGCCGCACGTGCGTCTCAACGATCTCTCCCAACTTCTCAACTTACTCGCTCCGCGCGCGATCCCTCCGATCTTATCGCGCTCACCCCGCCTTCGTTAATTCCACTCCAACTTTTTTCCCCGGATTATATTAATTGTGGAAAACATTTCGAGTCGTAAAATCGCAGCCTTGCGAGCCTTGGCTCTGGAAACACCTCAACCGTGACCTCTTGCAATTAAGTACGAGTACGAAATTCAATCTGCAAAATCTCCATCCAATCGAAATGTCAGACGATGTGGAAAAATAGTTTGAAAAATGCGCGAAAAGCTTTTTTTCATACTTTTTACGGGGAAATTGAATCTAATTGAAAAATTAATGAGTGCGAAAAATGTTTAATAAAACGTTAATGCAATTTTTGGTGGTAAGGGAAAAATGATAATATTTGCGAGAAAGTGTGGGGGTGAGCGAGAGCGGAAAAAAGAGGAGACGGCAGAGGAAATGGGGGCTGCAATGTGGAGGAAGAGACTCTGCCGCTGCATCTTGAATAATAGAGACTCCGCGCGGTCTATTTATGCCCTGAAATCAATACGTAGTACACCTACATCACGAACGTGAAACTCTGTCGAAGCGTCGAGGCGCACAACGCCACCCTGTATCACGCTTATCGTCCACGAGGGACCGAGGCACACCATTTTTATGTGTAGGTGTTGGTGCGAGTGAAATAAGAGCGAGAGAGAGAGGGAAAACCATAAAGATAGGGGGAGAAATGCGCCTATGCCGCTTTGTAGGTGGTCGACGAGTCGAGACATTGACAACGGAGCATATTTTATACGGGATGCTCGCGCGCAAACATTCCACACATACCTAGCTCACTCAATTCGACAGCATCGCTCGCGACTCTGCAGCGTTTTCCATCGTTTTTTTTTCCAAGTTTCAGATTTCGAATGTTCGGCATGTTATTTTTCCTTTTTAAATTCAATTTATCAATATATTTGGTCGAAAGGGAAAATTGAGCTTCAGTTTTTGATGCAAAAATAAATCGATTCACTTTTTTTATCGGCTTTTCATAGGCCGAAACGAGTTTTCGATAAATATTTGAATATGCGAAAGATTTCCAAACCTTGTGGAGTTTTTTTTTATCTCCCGCGCTCCCTCTTTTCATCTACCACCAACGTCTCAATCTCATTCGAACCTCTAGCCCTCTTTTTTCTATCCCTCGCATAACTCTCGTCTCACAACTGCTACGACCCCCCGTGCAAACCCTGCTCCCGAGAGCTCGATATTCTTTTCGCTAAGGCGTTAGAAAGAGATGAACCGCTCCACGTGCCGGCCCAGGTTTCCAGTTTTCCGCCAAATTCGCTCGAAAATTTTGACAACGAATCTTCGCCTTCACGTCGATTCATTCCTTTCGAAATTGCCTAAAATTTTTTTCCATTTTCCAAAGGACGTGAAGAAAAATTAAAAACATTCGTAAAACTCTTTGATTTTTGGCGATAAATATCGATCAATATTTGAGGAAAAGTGGTCGAAATTTACTTGCATTTCAATCCTCGTATTCTTGTCCTGGATCGTGTGGTACTTTTATTGCACGACCGAGAGTCCTTGGGAGCTCACGTTCACCTCGTTCCCTCTCTCGCGCGGCTTTCAGTATCCCGGGGACTCTTCGCGCGGCCACTCTCAACTATAATAATACACATACGTGCAGTCTTTCTTTCTCTTTCACTCTCTACTCGAGTCTTCGTACGTATATACATTCGCAAGAACGTTCATACACTTGTGTATATTCGCGTTATGTGGCACAACTTTTCATTTGTTCCGTTTGCACAACACCCCAGCGAAATTATTCTGCCCTCAGGCAAGCCACAAAGTCTGCTCTTCTGCTACAACTTGGAGCCAAGAAAACTCGTATTTTTAATTAGTAAACAAAGAATAAGGATGGTGAGAGATTTTGAGATTTAGAAATTCGGTTTTTCCTTTTCCAACCATTCTTTTTATCGACTTTTTGCATTTATTTTCGTTTTCAAACCTTTTGGCTATATGCTCTTTAGTTATTTTTGCTATGGCTTTAGTTATTTAATGAAAATTTGATTGGAAATGAAAGTGGAAACAAGTTTTTCCTTCCGGCATTTTGAGTGCCATTGTGGCACACTTTTAATTGTTTTTCTTGCGTGTGCCACATGACGGACACCAACACATGAAAAATGACGGCGCACTATGTAGAAAATTTTTTGCGCTCTTCTTTTGCTTCTTCTTGTGCTTCGTCTTGCTCCTCTTGAGTGCGCGGTATATTCCTGGCGTAGTGTGGGGCAGGTCGCGAGCACGTCTGTAAATCACCGGATCCCGTAATTACGGGAGCCGACGTAGCCGCGCGCGCGGGCGGAAATAGACACACGCGTCGAAAGGGGTAAATAAGTCCCTCTTGCTCGCCTTTTTTCATTCTTTCAATTTCTCCCTCATGTGCGTTTACGTTATTCGCAAAAACCCACAACGTGTGTCCGCCAATCAATTCGGGTTTGTCAATGTCGTTACAGTGTTTTTTTGTCTTTTTTGTCTTTCCAAAATCCTCGCGCGTTCATAATTTGTTACGCGGTTTCGATCTATATCGGGGCTTTTGCGAAAATATGTCAGGTTTATCTCTAAAACTATCAAGAACTTGAGAAATCATCTCGGAGCAGAAAAACACTCTCTTTTTTCTTTGATCCAGTGGGAAATGATTAGCCAACTTTACTGGCGTGTTTTTCAGCACGTGTTTGCGTTGACGTTGCTGTAATGCGACTGCAAATTTAAGGACCGAAAACTCTCTGGCGACTTAAACTTTGAATCTCCCTAGAAATCTCTCTCGATGCCTCTGTAAACGTAGCCGCAATAGTGCTCGCGAGCGCAGAGCTCTTAACCACCGCTTCGCTGCAGCCAGACACGCGCTTACTCTCTCGTAAATTAACGTCGCGCTCCTTTCGCGCTTTTTACTCCTCTCCTCTTAGCTCTGTCCCAAATCCTCGCCGTTGCTGTAAGCCCATACTCATCTTGATGTTTATGGATTCGTCCCAGCTCTCGTTCCAACTCTCCAACTACCTATATTTGTTAATATTCTCCTCTCTTTCTTACTCTCCTCCCATCTCATCTCGTATTCTTACGATCAAGTTCCTTTTTATCCTGAAATCGCGATTCTCTACAAGTTGTCGAGTTTTTCGGCTTTTTTTTGCCGTCTCTTCCAAGCGAATGCTTCCTTGCGTGCGCCTCTCTTTTCATTTCGTTTTTCCAACCGCGATTCAAAAAATACGACTCGCAATTCAGCCATCAAAAGTTTTATTAGGCTTTTTATTTTGTCAGAATATTTCAACACTAAATTTTAACGTCTTGGCCTGTCGCAGTTTCCGACAGTCGGAACCGATCAAATGTTTTTCATCTTTTACCAAAAATTTCACTCACGAATCGCCGAATTTCTTTATTCTTGCCAAAATTCTAAACAAGTCGTTTCGACAAATAAATGTTTACTTTTTTCAATCCATGTGTGGGAGGATATGGCGATCGAGCGCCGTTATTACGATGGACGCGGTTATGTCCCGAGGACACGAGAATATTCACCACCGAATGAAATACATACGCAATTTATGCAAAAGACGAGAAAAAATGCCTCGCGTGTGCTTTGCCGAATAACGGGATAATTTTGATCCTTGCGATTTGCCATCGCCAACCCACGTGCTCATCGATACACCAATAATCCATTATTTTTCAATGCTTTCATCCTGTATGGATGGTTTTATAAAGATTCAACAGCGTTTGAGTGCCAACGAGGATTTGATTTTAGATTTTTTGAATTTTTAATCCATTCTGCTTCGTTAAATCGGAATTTCCATATGGATGTTTCCGACAGTGTGTTGCTCACGTTCCTCAGATTTTTTAACGCAAACTTTTCGTAATGAATAACAGAAAAATAATGAAAATAATTGGGAAGTTTGTGAGGCTACGTGTGTGCAGTATTTTAAGACCGCTGGTGCAGTATCGATCGCAAAAGCCCGCGTGGGCGTCTCGACCAAACTCTCCTCTACACAGTCATTGTCTCCCCGTATACTCGCCCTTTTCCAACCTCTATACCGATGAAGAAAACGCGAGAACGACCTGTTTTTCTCTTTTCATTATTTCTCCCTTTTTTTTTTTTATCAACAATGTGGACTAGACAATTTTAAAAAAAGCTTTTCTTTCGAGACGAGACTCTCTTTCCAATGAAAATATCGTTTAGGGAGTCTTTCTTTGTTCCACTGTTCCATTAAGGGTGCCCTGCAATCATGCGGTGGCGAATGCTCCTCATTAACTTTCCTCAATCAAGTACCAAAACCACGATAATGATTTTTTCTCCACTCACTTTCCTAGATAAGTTCAAAATAGTACAAATGAAATTTTCAAGATCAAAGATCGATCTTTTCAAAGATTTTTACGGACACACTCGTTTTTATCGGTTGTCCCACACTCGACACTGTCGCTCTCATAGGTCGATAGTAATTCGAGTCACACACATTCTGGAAAAATATTCCATCCGTGCGGCTAACCTAATATAACCTCCGCGTTTCCCTCCAGTGGCTCTTTTTCCTCCCTGTGCACTTGTGTGTACATACACATGTCGCGGAAACGCCGGCATGCAAGTTTTTCCGGGCTACAGGTTTCCTTCTAAAGGTCGTGACACTGTGCGAGCAGTCTATATATTTTTTTCTCCTACTCACTCTCTGCTGCTCCTTTCTCTTGCCCACGCTCGCATTTTTTTTTCTCAACAACTGCCGAGCCTGCATACTTATTTTTTCAACCCCTGTGCAATTACGTAGTCGACCCGCAACAATCGATTTTCTCGAGAGAGGAAAAAAACCGGCAGGTTGCAAATAGAATCTCATAGTATTTTGTCGCGATTCTTATTTTATCGATTATTTCGCGACTCTCACGTTCTCGTTACTGGACAAATGAATTGCTGATTGGAAAAAAAAAAAAACAATTATCGTCGTTGAATTTTTTAACGACAGAATTTAATAGAAAAAGTTTTTTCTCGTCCGTTACGAACGCATTTCCATCTCACACGTGAGCGAGCATTAGAAGGGAAGCTGCTGTAGCTTCCGTAATTTATTCTCGTCCCGTGAAGATTGGCTTATGGAAATGTGTGTGAGCGCATCGAAGGAATGCATTTATGTAATTCGTCGCATCTTGCGGTGCGTAAAATGCCCGTAAACTGTACGTGAACGTCGCTATAAAACTTGACAGGATTATTTCCGCGGTGTACAACGAAAAAAAAAACACCAAGAAAGGAGGAATAATGTTTACAACCGATTGCGATATAGTTATAAAAAGTGTTGAGCTCGTAATTTGTGATAAGCAAACCGCCAAGAATATTGACGGAAGAGAGAGAGAGCGAGGGAGAGAAAGAAAATGTGGCCACGAGCCACACAACCAAGAGCAGCTAGCGCGAACAATCGTCATCCCTTTGAAATTTTAACCACAAGATTGGTGAAAGTTTTAGTCAACGAAACGAGTTACATTCTTTGTCGTTCCGAGCCCTCGTTTCCTTGAACACAATCGAACATTTTCCACACAACAAAAATAATTCATGGCCCGTTTGTCATTTGGAATGAAAAATCACGACCTTGCAAAGTTTGTCAGCTTTTTCGAAAACTCATTCCTGAACCCCATCAGGGAGTAATGAACGACTTTACTCGGAACTTGCTTTCTGGCGAGAGATTCGATCGAGAAGTGCCAATGACTTGCAAAACCGCTTGCAAATTTTTGTCAGGTCTATCCGTTCCCAGGTCGAAAAACGTCCTCCAAGCGGCACAACGTTTGGCAAATGAATTTTGAATAAAGTTGAACTTTTAGAAAATTGTCAAAGTTCCAAGTAATGTCGGTCCGTGGCTTTTGGTCTATCGTCATAAAGCATTAATTAATGATCGTGCCTTGAAAAAGCGATTAAATCTCTGGAGCATTCCTCTGCGGAGTTAAGTCTTATTGGTTTTGTTTGACACCATCTCCAACAGTGTCCGCTCCAATTACCGTTTCCTCTATTCCTGCGGTCGTAACATTCACCCGACTTGTGTTATGTACTCTTGGCATCGCACCATCTCTGCCAATACCTCCCTCCCTCCCTCGTCTTCTCGCATGATTGGAGGCCAAGGGATGGCTGTCGTTGAAATTGCACGGCATCTAAAGATAGCCCTATATTTCGACTCGCCAATCGTTCTGCTCGCGTTCCAAAGCAGCGCGTCGCTTGCAACACACACAGCAAGGACAGCCTGCGAAGCTTGAGCAAGGATTCAATGGCCTCCTCCGAATCGAACTAAAAGTTTATTCAATTTTTCCTCAATAAAAACGATTGCTCGATCAAAAAACAATAAAATGAAGAATTTTTATGATTTTAAAAATGCCGACAGCTCATCGGCAGTGAAAATGAATGTCGAACTCTGGATTCGATTTTTTCTAATCGAACCATTGTTGCAAATTTCAATCACATCCGAAAGGAAATGCGCTTCGACACAGCCGCGTCAAAGTCCCGTGGCCAGAGAGCCCGCGGAATTGGCAAACGTTGCACTCGCACAAAGAATTGGGACATTTCAGAGAGACAAGAAATATTTGTCACTCTCTTTATTTTATTTGGCATTCATCGAGGCAGGGATGAAAAACCTCAGGTGGGAATTCTACGAATCTACATCGTATTTTACTGTTTCATCGTGAAATGTGACGTGTGATTTGAAAAGCGCGAATGCATTGGTGCAGTTTCCGGGCATGCCGGAAAATTTTCAGTAATTCTCGAACGCTGCGTTCTCCTCGTTATCGGGCTTTTCGAGATCTAGTTCTGTCCCCATTCCGCGTTAAGGCTCTTGACCATCTGCTTTAGAACGCCCTGTACACGATATATACGAAGGTTCGTGTAGAATTCTATATGCGGCCAAGACGTGACATCATCCTGTCTGCGTTGCGTCACTCACCGCGAGAGAGCGAGTTGATCCACAAAGACTAAAAGACATTAGTGCGTGTGTGATTGTGTGCGTAAAACAGAAGAACCTCATGAGCGTACAGCAGTTGATAAAATCTTGTTTACTCTCTTGCCCCCTCCCTCAATTTTGTCTCTTGGGATTATTTTTTGTTATTCCGAGTCGGTCGATCTCACTCACTCGCTTCTTACTCAACTATTCTCTGTGCCATAGCCATCCGCGTTTTATACTCCGCGGTGTAAGAAGACTCGTGTCTTTTCTGGCAAGGGTCGATTACACTTGACGGGTCCGAGCTTGCGTCAAGTGTGTATATTCGTACATTATGACTCTGTTTTTCTCTTTCATCTGGCAATCATCCTCGCATTCCCTGCTACCGACAAAGTTCCATGTCCTCGTGCCTGCGACGTCTTCCAAACTCTTTTGCAATTAGCCCCATGTTTATTTTCCTCTCGCAAGTGACTCGTCAATCATTTCCGAATTTCCGGCCAATCTCTTAACGTTCCAATTTCCAATCGTTCGGGGCTTATGCAATACGTGCGACTGACCT
Organism: Diadegma fenestrale; assembly: GCA_037043255.1. NCBI lineage: Eukaryota > Metazoa > Arthropoda > Insecta > Hymenoptera > Ichneumonidae > Diadegma > Diadegma fenestrale. The sequence continues at coordinate 6,295,650 of CM073315.1, forward strand.
TGCTCGTATCAATGCTAAATATACCGTCTAATTTTAACCAACGTACAATAATATGAAATTCAAATTGTACCTCGAATTGGTACGATCCATTACTCTTGATGCCTGTGCTTACTTTTTCTTGAGATACCTTCTTCATACACACGAATACAATATCTTTTAATAGCTGCGTATTTGTTTAGTACGTGGGTGTGTATTGGTTACACGTTTATACGTACAAGTCGATGGGAAGTGGGTCGGGGGCTTTACAAATCACCGGCTCGCCGAGGCCTTGTGCTAAAATCGTGTATTGACGCTGTAAAGTTGCAAATATGTGTGTGCGCGCGCGAGCCAACGGAGCAGCGGCTTCTTGCTGCGAGACTCGATACTGAAATCACGCTTCTTCGCGATCTCTTGACGGCACATGCGGCTAAGACATATAAATGACCGCGCGTCTTTACGTGTGTGCGTGCTGCTATTTCGTTCACGAAAGAGCGCAATAGCACCGGCGCGCGTAAATATTCTATCCTCGTGTCCAGATGAGAGAGCGTGATCGAAAACGTCACTCGCCTTCGCCGCGTGTCTTTCATCTTTGATTTTCCTTCTCTTCTTTCTTCTCAGCTCGATGACTTATTCATTGGCTCTTAGATATCAATGGGGACATTCAATTATGGCAAAGAAATTGATGGTGGAAAGGGTATTGCCTGAAATTTTGAGGGACCCCTCGCAAAAACGTGATTGCAAGTTTATCGCAACGACAAATAATTTATTCAAATTCTGAGCAAACTTTGAGAAGCTTTTTGATCAAGTAAATCTCAAGCATTTTGCAATTGTTGGCACGCACCATCGTTTTACAATCTGCGCACTCATTCCTATGAAATACTCACGATGCTATTGACTCCACTTTGCGTCATAACAATCGCTCTAGTCATCCTAATTGACACGTATACTCGTTATGCGTGGGATTCATATATAATCAGATCTTGAGTAAGATTTGCTTCTCAGAATTGTCAGACTTATTGGCACCATCGCCCGCGTTATCGAGCAACCAAAGTTTTCTTCATTCTTTCTGTTTCGAATCACTGTCCCTATGCATTGCAGCCATGCAATTTTCCTTTACCTCGGTTCGACCATTTAATTTTGTCCACTCCAGACGCGTCTCTGTCGTTTTTTGTTTTTTTTTTTTTTTTTTTTTTATGAATATGATCGATTTTGCACTACGACCTGCTATAGCGATAAAGTATGAAATGATCCCACGTGGGCTGCTGCGCTTGACACGTTACACGAATTAACTATGAGTTCGAGAGCAATGCCATTGGCATACATTTTTGCTGGAATTTCCAGACTTTAAGTAAACAAAATGGGGGAGAAAAATCGTGGGTCGTTAAGATTGATAAATGCCACTCCATCAGGGTAAAAAATTCATTTGTTTATTCATTCTGTTGCAGGTAAGGACACTGGACTTTTGTTTTTCACGAATCTACGCCAACTTTTACATACCCTGACAACTTGTGGTACGTTTTATTCGTTTTTTTTTGTTCTTGAATATAAATTTTTATCGGGAAAAATGCAAGCGCGTTAGGCACGAGAATGGAGATTAACGAATTAAAGAAACGCATCGGGAGAATCTTGAGACAAAATTTTTTCGAGTCCTTTTTATCGGGCATTCGGAGCCTTTTTTTTGTGGATTTCTTGCACTAGTCCTCGAGAAAGTAAAGTCCAACTATCCAGGCGTCTCGTCCTCGTTCGCTCACGGCCAACGGCATTCCTCCAGGATTCTCCTCTCTCTTTCAAAGTTTCAACACACACACACACACGCAGAAGCAAAGTTTCTCGCTACTCCATCTTGGCTATCGATGTCTTTACAACTGGCTGCCTTGCCATATCCCTAGAGTCCTTGCGAATAAGGTTTGCGCAGAGAAATATTCGGAAAATGGAGGAGCTTCAAGGTTTTTTTTAATGCTATTTTATATTTTATTTTTTTATCAACTCCCGCGACACTTTGATATCTTTGAGTTTATTGTGCTCGATCTCCTGGATCCTATCACATTTTTTTTGCACGTATCAACGCGCCCGAGTTGGCTCGTGATACGACCCGAAGGGACGTTCCAACCAACAGCTTCCCTTTTCACAATATTTTTCTATCATTTCTCAGCTTTCCCTCTTTCTTCCTATTTCGCTTTATTTTTACTCGTCCATTTCCACTCCTCCCTGCGCTGCTGCTCTCATTCCTGACATTTCTTAAGAAGACAGAGGTAACTGTCATTCATCTTGTTCGAAGCTCGCGAGATATGATATACGTCCAGTCGGATTAGACCTTTCCTAAGAATATTATCTCGACGATAGATCTGCCTCGTATATATGTTCTGAAAAGCGTGATATCAGATAACGCCGCCGCCCATACGTCAAGATTTACTCGCCATTCAGTGGCAATGTGTCTCCATGAATAAATACATAAATATATCAATAGTCATCACCACGAAAATACAGCGTTTCTCACAAATCGTGCCCATTTTAAATCCTCGGCTATTTTTCTCTTCGCTTCACCGTTTTGAGCCGCATTCATCGCGAATATATAGTGGGCGGCGAATCTGGCGCGAGCTCCAATTGCCCAACGAATCAGATTGCTCTCGACTAATTAATCAACATCTCGTTGAGCCTGCGTCATAGGGAAAAATGGCTGAGGACTTTTTGACAAGTATCGAGTCGTTAATTTGGAACGGCCTGTAGACATTCCTTAGGGACATAATCTACTCGAATCTTCGACTCGCTCTCTCCACGGGTGGGAAATTACACATGCCTCGTTGCATCTCTCCAAAGTTTGCTTTCCTCCCCTGCCCTTGTCCCCTCGCGAGTAGCACTCGGAAACGATTGCAGCTCTCCCTCGCAGCGTCTTATTTATTATTTGCTTATTTCTCGAATCAGATTTTAATCCGATTTGCACTCCACCGATGTACGTACGAGCGTGCAAATAAATACATACAGGGAGAAAGAATTTATTCACGTATGTTAAACAGACTGGATTTTCTGTTTCGTATAATCTCTGCAGTTGACCGATACGCGCATTTCAAGGATCCGCGATGTACGCTGAGGAAAATATCAAACGAGAAATATTTATTTCTTCCGCAAGACTGCCACATATACGATTTTATCTTCGATATGTCTTGTTACATAAAAATATCATAATAACTCCCGGCTGGATATTCCTTTTTATACGAGTCTTGACCGCATCGATCGTGTCACTCACCCAAACCGACGTTTCTTGTCAATCGTTTTCTTTCTCTTTTTCCCTCTGGAGATTCGGATTCATTGCTTGAGAGTACTGCGGCGGGACGCGAGACTGGAAGCGGAGGAGAAGAACGTCAGGCTTTGCAGTCGAAAGGTGGGAGGGGAAGAAAATCGTTTTCCTCGATATTTACGGGATTCTGTAGTTTTAATTGGAATTGGAGCTTTTTGAAAATCTTGGTCTTCGAGAATTTTTGGATTTTTTGAAACGTCGCTTTTTTGGAGCTTCCGAGATGTTTTCTCTGCTAGACTCCATTTTATCGGATGAAATATTGACAGTTTCGATACTTTGACGCACGAATCAAGACAGTTGGTTGAATCGTCGACGAGGCAATCTCTCGGGTGTCTCGCTCTTCTGCTGCACTCTCAGTCCCTTACGCTGTTCGGGAAATCGATCGTGCTTTCCCTCGGGCCGAAAAGCAGTGCAATATTTACAATCTGCTGTAAGCGCGAGACCATGGATGACGAAATGAAACGCGAAAACGTTCTCTTGGCCCTCGGCAGCAAAGTCGCGACTGCTCTGCAAGTACACCAACGACCCTTTTTCATGCAAATTCTTAGTGAAAACTGCCATTTTTCAATTTTTTTGAAAATAACTCACTTTTCGCATTAATAATCGAGGCACTCTCGTCGATTTCGGAGCAAGGATAATTGAGCGATGGGAAACGAGCGCAAAGAGGGAAGGAGAGAATAAAAGAGAGCGAGAAATGTTAAAAATTTGTGACTTTAACAAAAGGAACGAGAGGCTACACACGAATCCGGCAAAGCTTGGCACGAGTTTACTGTTTGAGTATATATCCACCCCCGCGTGTTATACCGGGCGCGTGTTTGATGTTGAACGTTTGTCGTCGGGACAATAAACGCTCGTTGGATATCCCGGTATATACGAGCCAGATCCGAGAGCCGCGAGTCTCATATTCTCGGGCTTTACTTTCAACTTGTTTTGCATTTGTTCTAAGAGTGCGAGCGAGAGGGAGGCGCGGCGGCGGAGATGATTCGCATCAGACGCAGAGATTTGTCCCTGTGTGTTGCGTTGGTGAAAAAAGTCTGTCACTCGCGCGCAGACGGACGAATCAGGCCAGCAGCGACGTTCTGCTCCTTGTACTTTTTTCCAAGCCAGCGTTTTTTTTGTTCGTTATTATTTCGTCATTCCTTGTTTCATTCACGGTCATAAAACGCACTCTCCGCTGATGCCTCCCGCCCTCGCAATCCCCCGAGCTGTACGAGGGCGTCTGCAACGTTGTGGAAAAAGCGATCGAATTGCGAGACAAAAAAAAAAAAACGTTGAGCCGCGCGCGCGCGAGTGTCTAGAGCTTTGGATACCCGCTTGAGAAATTATTTCCTTTCGCTTCAGTTAATGTCTCGTTCTGCAAAACCCCTGCGGTTAACTGCCCGGGGATGAGGGCGAGGTGCGAAGAAAAAAATATTGGAAAAAAATAAAATGAGTATGAGAGGAAAACGGAAATTGTTGTTCTTTACAGATACGAGACACTCTCGCGGTCTCCCAGAACAGCCATTTATTGTTTTTATTTGGTCGTTAGTCTGGCCTGCTGTCTTCTTTGTCGAAATTTCGCTTCTTTTGGCCCGCCGCGCCGCAGATAAAATCTTTGTCGGTCATTCCTTTCAACTTTATCCTTATTGCTGGCACTTATCGCCTCCCTCTAAGTCCAAGATTATCTTGGTTGTTGTTAGAAATTTATACCTCGCGAAACATTTTCCAACGTTTTACGAATTTCGCTGCGCTCTTTTCAATCTTTTCCATCTTTCCAATCGATAATTATTTCAACAATTAATCCTTCAAAATCAAGTTTCAAAGTTTGCAAACTTTTTTACCACGCCGTTGAACGCGATATTCGAAATACAAACATATCGCGTATCTGCTTGAAACAAAATTCGTGTGGTGTCTTATACAGGAGCGCGCGAACACTTTAATAACAATGTTAATGACCGCTCGTGCGAGAGGTGATAAAATAGTCTATCGACGTGCCGCGAGAACACGTGTCGAATGTTTGCGCGAATCCGTTCGCTCCCGAAGCAACCCTCTCATCATTCTTCAACTTATTTCACACGTATAACAACTTGCTTCTCATCACCGCGCGCGACGGATATTCGATACGTCCGAACATGGACGCAACGAAAGTGAGAATTAAGATAAACCCGCCCGTGTATTCGCGTCTGGATCGTATTTGTCTGCCACACAGTTTCGCTCTCTCGCACCAATAAAGTTCGCGAGCAAGTTACCAGGCAATGACGTACGCAAGATTCTTCATTAATAATAACACGAATAAAAAACAATACCGAATAATCGAGTTAGGACTGATCGGAAAAGTTTCTATACATTTTTCCCTCGCGGGTCCAATTCACGTGGGCGATTCTGTGGAATTTTAAGGTCGAGAGCTGAGAAAAGTTGGAAAATCAACGGGCCATATTGTTTTTTAATATTCATGCGTGTCACGGGTTTTAGTAAAATCTGATCGATATTTATTGCATCGAATTTTTCCTGGCCATTTTGGCTACGCAAATTTATTTTAAAAAATCTGCCAAATGTATCGTCGCGGATCCTAATTGTTTTATCTACCGTCCCGAAACAGGCAGTCTGGCCAAACACTAGCCGTTTCTACTTAACAGGGACTTTATTTGTTCTCCCCCCAAAAGTGTCATTATTTCGCCCACATTTTCCGTTTGTTTACATTGCTCAATTCTGATGACTGAATTATTCTGTTGCGCGTTTACTCAGTGGGTTAAATCTACATCTGTATTTTGTTGAGATTTGAGCGCTATTTTATTCTCTGCTATCTTTTTTCTCCCCAGCTCATTTTTTTCGTAGTTTTGTTCCCTTTTATGGATTTTTTTTTTGTTCTCTACACCATCTCGTTTATTTTTTGGTAGCCTGCGTATTAATGATTTCGTTAATCGCGTATAAACGTGAAATTGGCGTCTGTCGGTCCCTCGCACACGCGTATCTTTCGGGTGGAACGCGAGCGAGCCTTGTTTGAGCAGCTGTGTTTCTGCTGCCGCTTGCGAAGCTCTGCCCAACACTGCATGCTGCTGCGGAGGATGCAAGCGGCAGTTTATTTGTGCCAACGTCGAGCTGTTGATTCCGTTCCATACGTTTCGTGTACGTATTAGCCACTAAAAGAGAAAGACGCGGATAGAGAAGCAGGCAGAATGTGTGAACTAGAGAGAAAGCGAAACTTTAGCCTTCTCTCTCGCTTTTTTCCTCCGCGCGAGAGCTCGGCTCGTCTCGCGCAGCGATCGCGACCAGGCTATATGAGTGAACGCAGCGGCGATGCACGAGCTAAATATGTTCGCGTTACGTGCTATTTCGAGGGGATCGAGCGAGAGGCGAGACAACCCGCTGAATTAGTCGCTCGACCGTACGGCTTTTTGCCTCCCAAAATTCCAACAGTCATATCTCAACTACGCCTCCAACAATTATCTCCAAATTTTACAAACAATTTTAATAACATTCGACCGCCTATTCGACCCTCGAAGCAATTTCCATCTAATTCTCGGACAATCTCGTCTCCTTTCCGACCATTTTTTCAAACTTTTTCGGTTATTCTGGAATAATTTGAAAGTAACAAAAATGTAAAAAAATGGAGGCTTTTGCACGAACGAAGAATCTGTTTTTCTCAATTCTCATCTCATCAAGTTTCACGTGTACACGTACAGCTGAGATTTGGTTGTCTCGTCTTCATCTTGTCAAGAGTTGCGAGCACAAGGCTCGAGATAACGCGGACTAAAAGGGAGTCTTGGGGAAGACGAGTTTTGTCGCTGATTCCGTTAGCGAAGGAATAAGAGAGCAAGAAAACGCCGCAAGAAATAGAAGAAACGGTTTTATTTATGGACGACCTTGAAAAGCCAGAGATCTCTCGCGTTCGGACGTAAAAGAAATATCCCCTGCTGCTCGCGGTGTTTTTTTGTTTCCTCCTCTTCTCCATTTGCTTCCATCAATCGGGCCATCTCTCGCGTTGTTGGGCGTGTCGACGAGAAAATCCTTTCGTTGACAAACATCCAAACATTCCATCAACTCGTGTTACCTAAATGTCGATCTTTCCTTTCAACTTTTCGCGCTCTGTCTGAAATTTTTACTCTTTCGAACATCAGCTTCCGAATGGTCGGGAAAAAAACGCAAATTATGAAGAAAGGAATCCGAGAGGAACGCTCTTTTGCTCGGTGCCAGCATTTTTAAAACGTAGATTTTTTAACCGCGCGTGGGGAAACCGAAGACATGGCCGAGAGTATATCGTTTTCATTCGCTTATTTTCTCATTCTCCTCGCACAGAGTTCTGTGACGCTCAACACACGTTTATTCCAAATCTAATTTGCCTCTCAATTATTCCTTCAAGTTCGAGCTGCTCTCGAGGCCGCGCTCGGAGATTTTCGAGACACAGAAGTTTGGACCTTCCGACGAAAATTCTTTCGTGTCGTATTCCTTCTCTGCTTTTCTCTATCTCAATCTCGCTTTGCAACTCGCTTATCTCGACGATGTAGATATTTCTGGCATGTTTATGTGGCTCTCGAGTGATTTAACGCTTATAAGCCCGGACTGAGCCGCGAACTGAATTCGCTGCATTTGCCATCGTCATCCGCGGAAAATGAATGCTCTCGCAAATCCCGTAGCACAAATACATACGTGCGCGCGGTTCACCAACGAAAACGCGAATTGGCGCATCAACGCGGTGCCGCGTGGCGTCTTGACGCCGCCGCATCGGACGCTTTTCATGGACATCACCTTTCATATATTTTCCGTACGCGCTTTTTCGCTCAACATTCCCCTTTCGCCTTTTTATTCCCTGCTGCTCATCCCCGCCGCCGCGTCTCTCGTAAACAGCAGCAACGGCACAACCAACGAAATATTTTGGCTCCCGTTCAGATTCTCGCGCGCTTAACGCTTGCATTAATCATAAAATGCGAATCTACGCGCGTACACTGTTTTGTTACAACTCTTATTATTATTATTGTTGTTGTTATGATTATTATTAAGACGGTGAGGCGTACGAACTTTGGGCACCGTCGCGCCAGATACCGAAATAATCTTAGCGCTTAATGTATCTATAGATCCCGAAGCGCGATTATTCACTAAAGAGAGAAAAATCATTGCTGCTGTCGTTTCCTAAACTTTATAAATAGCGACACATCGACCTCTGATCGCGCGAGATATACACAGAAAAAAGCAATTTAGCGCGACAGAAATGTGTCGGTTTGAAAGAAAAGAAAAAAAACAACTTGGCCATTATTTTCTGATCAATAATAAAATACTGGTTTAAGCCATACGAACGCGGATAAGAACGCTCGTAAATACATGTATAAAGTATAGTCGAGGTACGTCAGAAAAATATATATATCGCTCTACGGTCGGTCTAATCGGGGCGATCGCTCGTGCGGTATAGCCTTGTACCATGAATTGGGTCGAGCGCCGACGACAACGACGACGACGACGACGAGCTTGTGCTGCTTGGTGCATTGACAGGGGATGAGGGTAGCCACCCCTTTGGCTCTATCGTGACTAGCCAGCCGGGGTCGCACACACCAGCCCTCCCGGCGCTCTCCCTGCTGCTTTTGCAACTTCAACTCATCCAACTGTGACTATATGCACTTGGAGAATGTGTCTATGCGCGTGGGCGAGTGTGTTTCAAAGCCCCTTTCAAACGAGATCTGCACCCTAGCTCGCCCGCTCCTCTCTACGCGGCCATCGACGTCTCTCGCTCATCTATGCACAACTACATACTCGTACATATGCAATTACGTACACACCCACAAGTACTCTTGGATATTCTTGTCAGAACCAGGACGTAGCTAGTCGTCGTCGTCGTGGCTTCGCTCTCTCTATGCCCCAGTTGCAACGCGCATGCACCCCCGGTTGCGTCGTGCTTGCACTACCGCATCGCGTACATGTGCTCGGCTATATCTCCTGCACCACGAATACTCATTCGATCCCAAGGAGAAAGCCGTGTATCCAGCCGACAACTATGGAAACGAAACAACACAATCGATTCGTAAAGCTCTCGCGCCAACTCGAGAGTCCCTTTGCCCTCGCGCTGCATGCACTTTCCCCGCGCGCCTTTTATTATCCCTGCTAATTTATCGCGTGTATATTAGAGATCGCTGCAGAAATCTTTGAATTTTCTTTCTCAGTGGTCGGTTCGTTTATTTATCGCAGTTTTCAGCAACAATTCCACCTACTTTGTGGCCCGTTTGGATTTCTCTATTGCGTACACACCGTCAAATTTACCTCGTAGCACGTGCTTGTAACAATGATGGAGTTCCAACAGTTAATAATCGTTGCTCCAAGGCCAAAAGTTATTACCAGGCTCCAGAAAGTTTGCTCGTGACAAGCCTTCGCTCCGCGGGGAGCTTCACAATATATTGTGTCGCCCGATGAGCAACCTTCTGCTCTAGTTGCAGAGTTTTCATGTTACGTGAATCAAGAGCTGCTGTCGACTTGGTTTCTACGAATTGTCATTCGCCCTCGCGTCCATACACCGAATGAGGAAAGCGCTTGTGAGCTTAAGGTTTTCCATCAGCCATAATTCCGTTCGTTGTGTAATCGGAATCGTGTAATTGCAAGTTGGACCATCATTGAGAAAATTCATTTTGCACAAACGATGCCGACTGCCTTGGAGGATTCTTGCAAAGTGGTGCAAGATGGGGCCGAGTGCGAGAAGGTCTTTGTATTGGTGCGGTTGGCGCTGGATCGATTTCATGTCCCAGTTTTACCAGTGGAAAGAGAATCCTGGCGTAACACCGCAAACTCGGTCAGCACCCCCGGATGGAAAAAGAATGATAACAGTAACTTTTGTTTACGTAAAGATTTTTCTTGTAACAAAGGGATTACGAAACCAGGTGCTTGCCGCGCGATTTAATGCAAAATTCCCATGTCCTTGGGCCGGTATGAAGGATGCCGCGTGATTGTGTCGTTTCACACATGTTTTCGTTCAAGTAACGCTAAGGGTGATGAGCCGATGGAAACTCCATATCATAAACAAAGTCCCTCGAGAATTGTGTTGCAGGTTGAAAGCTCCGTAGCCTGGATGCGAACCCCGGGGGCGAGGGCAGGCATTGACCTAGATGCCCTCTTGCTTTCTCACTCTCTCTCCATCTGTGGCGGTTTGCGATGCGCACACTCGTGCTCGTAGTCCTCTCCCGCCAAGCTGATGGGCGACGTTGGTGCAGGGACAAGACCCTGGCCCTGGGATGAACGCGCCTTGGTGTTTTCTCCTCTGCCTCGTCGACATGTATATACATTGGGAGCATCAGACGGGGAGCCAGGACCTCTCCCTCCGGTTGGCGGCCTCTGGCGTCGTCGTTCGCCGATGCGCGCCAACGCTCGCTCGGGCTCCGTGGTGCGCTGACGCTACGCGAGTCCCCCCTTTTGATGCTGCAAACCACTGCTAGCCCGCCAGCATCAATGCTACTGGCCTCGATGCCGTTTCCCAGAGGGGTGGCAAATGCACGTACAGACTCCTGGGGCTCCCCCCCCCCCCGCTCGTGCTATCCGCGTGGTCCTTAAGCTTTTACTCGAATACTATACAGAGTGAATAGGCTGCCGGCTCTCCTCGGTGGGGGGATTCAATAACAACGCCCCTTTCTCCCTTATATAGATTCAGAGAGTACCACATGAAAGGCCTGCTGTTGTAACATTGCCAATGTGTATTGGTGAGCTCTCGCCGGGGTGGTTCTGCTTATCTCGCGGTATGAGGTTGGCGCCTCTTCGCGAGATTACTCGGCAACGGCCACGGTCGTATTGATCCTGTCTGGATCCCACCCGCGAAACTCTCTCTCCACGCGGATATCTTGGCAATCTGTATGTGTGCACTCTTATACACGCTGCTGCTGCTGCCCAAAGTTCGCTCTCACATTCCAACCTGCCAGCAAATGTATCCAAACTTTTTGCTATCACGGTTTATATCACGGTCAAGTCTCTCCCGCATCTTGATAATACATTTTCCGATCTTTATTCAAAATGAACCGCTTTTATTTTATCATCTACTAGATCTTGCGGAATTGAAATTGTTGTCGTCGGTGTTTACGTTCAGCCACTTGTTCAAAGAGACTTAATTATGGACGCAGGATTAGTTCCATTCACCACCAATTGCCGTATTTACATGGGAATCATTTTAATAATAGACCGTTCGTCCCGAGGTTCCTGCATCCCATCAATTAAGATCGTCAATGCCTGTCACGCGGTATTGTCATCAAACAGCTCAGAGATAATTTCTTTGCTCATTCGCGGCAGTCTCGGTGGCCCACTGACTGGCCTTGCGAAAACAACCCCTCGGAATGTTATTTATAGTACGATCAACTCGATCGCGAGTGTTTGTTCTGAGCCTCAAGTTCATGGCTCATTAATCAAGTATGCAAAATTGTTGAATATTGGCGTAACATGGTCGAGCTCCCTTTTCTTATGACCACGCGGGCTTATCAACCATGTAAAGGGATGATGAGGTACGCAACGGATCGTTATTACAGCGTGAAGCATCGCGATAAGGGGATGTTGTGCGTTTCAGTCACGTCTCATTGGCTCGCCGCGTTGCACCAACGCACCCTGCTCGATCCAAGAAAAAAAACGTGATTAAAAATAAATGCACTCGGTTCTCAGGAAATTGGGAAACGTTCGTCGCATTAGAGGATCAAAATTCAAGATCGCATTAGGCGTTGTTGACCACATGGCCGTTTTTAATTCCAACGATAGAACTTGATGAAATTAATGGTCCACATCAATGCGTTTTATCGTTCCTTACATCGTTACAGTTGTCCGCAACGGTTGACAAAGTCATGGGTCATTCGGGCAGAATTAATCGAATCTACGACGAGCCTAAATATTAAGTTTTACGTGCAAATATTTGGTGGAATTGATCGATGCTGCGACAGGAAACAATTTACGCGGCAGTAAACGTGGGAGTCGTATAGTGAAGCAATCTTCTTGCATCGTTTAACTTTGACAGCTAGGTCGATGAGATCGTTTATCAGGAAGAGGGACGAGAGCCATTCTCGAGGGCTTCCTGAGGCGGCAGCATTAACTTTGTCCGAACAGGAGCCAACGCGTACGAGAGTCCGAGCTTTCCCCTAAGATCCATCCCTTTAATGAATATATAAATAAACGGAGTAAGACGCTTGTTGGTCAATCAAATTCGCTAAATTTTTCGTGCTGGCGTTCATCAAGGAAGGAGTCTGAACTTTGTTTCGCAATTTCCTGAAAACTTTCGCGAGAGAACTTGCGCAACTTTTTTACATGTTTCTCATCGGAAAAATGAATCCATGACTCGAGAAGCTGGAACTCACCATCGTGACGTTTCTTTCGACCGAAAATCCATCCATGATCCCGTGACCTAGAAATTCACGTCCAGAAGATTTGGCCTCCGCTGTTACTTCCGTTGAGCGGAAGCGCTACGCGATTGTCCATTTCGTACATTCCTTGGAATTTGCAATTTGTTCATTGTTTGTCTCGTAAAACGAAGGAAATTCGTATTTCATATTGGAATATTGGAACGAGCGATAACAGAGCAGGGCCCGAATATTGAGCCAGAGGCAAACCGGCATACACACGATTCGCGGCGTTGCTGCGTTAAACTGGTTAGGGTGTGACTGGTTCTCATAAAGTGAGACTCGCGAGCGCGAGAGCGAGGGTAAAAGAAGGCGAGTGAGCGAGAATCGCGGAGGTCGCGCGGCAGCGAGTCTTTCGTGTGTACACTGTACACAGAAGATGGTAACGTTTGTGGGGTGGGTCAGGGTTATGTAGTGTCGGAGGTTAGGCTTCTCGTACTGCTTTCGCCATTGCGGAAATGAAAACGGCATCGACCAGTCGTCGACCAGGAGCGATATATACGTTTTACTCAATTTGGCGAGCCTCGCGCGAATCGGCCGACAGTCATGTGCATCGCTGCTAGACCGAAGCTTCGCATATACTCCGAGCAGGGAGAAAGAGGGTAGAAGGCAGCAACTGAGGCTTGAACGAGAACCAAATGAAAGGGATGGATCGATACTCCGTCTACGCTCTAATGAGCGCACTGCGGTCATCGTAAATATCCTTCCACCCACGCATGCTAACAAAGCTTGGTTTGCTTCGCACTTTGTCTTGGATCAAAGTCACTCCATTATCGAAATCAATAAGAGAAAATGATATAGAGTACTTATCAAATGCAATACTCTAATGGATCATGGGACAATTGCCTGAAATTCCGACGACCATGTCAAAGTCCCATAAACTGTCAGTTCCAGAGGAATTCTCAACATTACAGTTGACCCTGTACTTTGGACACGTACATTTTGAAGGCACGAGTGTTGGCCAACTGCGATTAATTAATTGTCAGATCAACCGGGTGTCATAACCATCACTCCGGTGCAGACACTCCATGTGGCTTTATATTATACGCCGAGTACAACTAGGACATCTATTTCGAGACATCACTGCGTCCGGAGCGGCTCGTGCAAACCCTCAAGCAAATGTGTTTGAGAAAATTGAAAATTCGATAAATTATTTTTCTTGACTTGGCATTTTACGAATCAGTGGAATCGGGAGTCGAGCCTTGTCAATCGGAACCGAAGTATTCACCGGAACGCTTTAAAATTCTTTCATCTTTTTTCACTTTTCCTGCAAACGCAACTATTGTCCGTGGAAATCAATCGCGTCTCGAGACTCGCAATTATTTTCTCTTCTCGTTATTCGTCTTGGTACATTTTTTAATGGCGATTATCCAAGTCGCGCTTGACTCGGGGTTGCGTCATTGACTCACAAGCTCGGCGACGAGGAACGTGAGAGAGAAATTGAGTGGGATTGAACAGGAGCTGGCTAACTTTAGTCACATGGACGGGAAGTGCGCAAAGAGAGAAAAAAGATGCGACGTTGGGATACGCGGTGCTATGTATTATTGGGCGATGTGCGTTAGGTGTTACCGCGTGCTTAAGGTGTCAGGAACCGGACGCGACGTCGACAAGTGAAACACCGACAACGACGAGACGTATTCGTGATCAGAATTTACCTCGCGAGTTCACAGTCTGCCGCGTGCTTTCCTTTCCATGTATTCACCTTAAATTCCCGTTGGGACTCTCCGTCCGTGAGACTCTCACGTGAGAGACTCTCTTTCACACTTTACGGCGCAAGGTTGCGCTCGTCTTGACCATCTTTCCTTTACTATTATTTCCTCCGCGCACGTTCCAACCTTCCGAAAGTTAGACAAAGTCAACCGGAGCTGAAACGAAGCTCTGACTTGACGCAACTTTATTAACACATTCGTTTGACCATGCAACTTTTCGTCATGACCCAAAATTGCTGCGAATTTGATCCACAAAAATCGATACCCGACCACATGCGCGCGATACTTGAACGTTGCTCGTGGTCCATAGCGCGCAACAAATTAGTTAATGCTCAGTCGCATTGATAATGTTTTTCTACAAACAACAGAGTATACGATGCAAGGAATAAAAACGGTGTAGCAATATTTCCGTAACCCCATAGATTTTTTATCCCGAAAGGAGCGGGAGTAACAAACAAGGCATGAACATTTTTTGGACACGCGGAGCCAAGAACGGCGTCCGGGATTGCTCAGTTGGCCTCACAACTCGGTGAAGTTTCTGGGCAGCTCTCTCTCTCTCTCTCTCGCTCCAGGTGGGTCCACGTAAACAAGAGTTTCGAGAGCTGACAAGAGGACTCGCGAACGAGGAACGTTACGCTCATTTTTTTTGGGCCAGTCGAGCTCGAGTCTCGTTCTCGTCTCTCTTGACTGCGTAGAAAGTCGCGGGACATGAACGTGCGCGCGTGTTTCTTTTTGCCTGCTCGCTTCTCCGCTGGCTGGCCTCCTCTCGCGCCTGCTGCCTCGTTTCTCTCTCTCTCTCTCGCTCGCCTCCTCCGTCGCCGAATTCTCGGGCTCCCCGGACCCACTCTCCCGCCCAAAGAGGGGGCCTTGAGTCCGGTAGTTTCGGCAACTGCGTCACGGTACCAGGTACCCGCAGCGGGATCTCTCTATACTTGATACTATTTTCATACAGTGTATTAGCTTGTGTTGACGGATACTGTCGTATTTTACGTCGTTTCGCGTATCTCATATTTCTCAGACTTTTTCACCGAAAGATGAAACAATTTCCAAAGTTAGCCTCGATTTTTCACAATCTACAATTCCCAACGATTCTCGCACAAAACATTTAAATCCATTTCCCTTTTGTTTGTCAATGTTACAGATACCTCAGGACAGCAAAAAGGACATCGCAACCGAGCAGGATGCAACGAAGCGTCTCGATGCTCGCATGAAAATGCGATGGCTCATGGAATATAAATCATTTGACAAGTAATAAAGAAAACTAATCATAATTGAATTAAGGAATAGCGCGATAATATAAAAGTGAAAAATAAGCAAGTGTGAACCAACAAACCTCCAGTGCAAAGACAAACAAACAAAAAAAGAGACTTTGCCTTATCACAGAGACGGTGGAGACTTTATTTTTCGTGAATCAAGAGTCGAGGCTTTCGAAGGAGAGCAAGTGTTTCTCGTGCGGCAGCTTGTGTGCGTGTGTGTGCGTGCGTACCGTACGCGGACGTCAAAAGGAAAGGAAAAAGAAAAAACGTGCAAGGGACCGAAAGAGAATAAACAAAAGCGCGAGCGTGGAGCTTTTTTTTTGGAAATAACAGTACAAGAATCAGGACACTGTGCCTCTGTGGATGCTTCGCAGTGATCGAAATTAGTTTTTAATACGCGGTAGAAAGTTTACGCAACGGATTGTATATAATGTGGGGATAGATTTTATTCGAGGCAAAGTGGCAAAGTGTCGTTGGTCCTCCGCGTGCTCGCATCGACGACGGAGGCACGTCTGAAGGCACATGATGGAAAAAGCCGTGGCTCGATCGCTCACGGTGTATTACGATCATAACGATTCATCCCCGGAATCCAGGTCAATAAGTGGCTCCTCCTTATCAAAGGAATTCGCAGTTATAGTCCTTGTCTCCCAGGAGGCCTATAATTTCGGGTAAAAAGCGGAAAAGGGCCAAAAAGTCCGAAGCAACGAGAATCTCAAGGATCTCGCGTTTCCGGCGAATTGAACGAAGCAGCGTTTAGCGATTCGTGGATAAATAATAAAAAAAAGAAAACGACGGCGCCACTTTCCGAGCTCTTGAATGTGCGTAGCAGAACGGGTACATGAGACTGTGCCCGCCGGTGACAACGTCATCCTCGACAATATGCGCGGAGCTGCAAGCGGTGCTTCACCCTCGACAGTTTCCATTAAAGTCGGTAGAACACGTGTCACGGTGACGAGTTTGGTGAGCAACAACGTTACGGTGCGTTACAATGAGGCGTCGCGGGGCGGTGTTCCCGGGACGACGACGACGACGACGACGACGAGCGAGATCGGTGGCGGCGGCGGCGGCGGCGGCGGCGGCGGCGGAACCGTTACGGGACTCGCACTCGCACCCTCGTCTAGAATGAGTCCGCCATCGAATATGGATACTTCGGAAGGTCCCACGGTCGGTGGTGGTCCAGCAGTCGCGTTGATTAAGGCCGAGACACCAGAAGGACAGCACAGAGCTACAACTTCCGCGTCAGCGGTTACGGGACCGGTCGGACCGGGAAGTGGCCTCTTTGCCGGTATTGCCAGCAGCAATAAACGCCCGAGACCCGACGATTGGCTCGCACCGAATAGTCCAAGTTCGCCCCAAGGCCCGCTCCCGACTCAGCACCTCATTTACACGACTCCGCAGCAACAGCTCACCAATGCTCAGCAGCAGCAGCAGCAGCAGCAGCAACAGCAGCAGCAGCAGCAGCAGCAGCAGCAGCAACAACAGCAGCAGCAACAATCGCAGTCCCAACAACAACAACAATCGCAATCCCAACAACCACCTCCGCAACAATCAGCCTCCCAAACCCAAGTGCAAACGTTACAAATGCAGCAGCAGCAGCAGCAGCAACAACAACAACCTCTCATGACTCATTCGACACCGATTAGTCAACCTCAAGCGCAACCTCAACAACCAGCCCCGAACAACAACGGTTACGCGAGCCCCATGAGCTCAGGAAGCTACGACCCCTACAGTCCCAACGGAAAAATAGGTAAGTCTTTCCTTATACTTTCTTCTTCACTTAATCATTCGCCGCAGAGATTACGGTGCTCGTTTGTTTATGAGATTCGTCCATACAACTTTAACGCAATTCCGATAAAAGCTCAACGCCCTAAATTTCGCGGCTGATCTCCCGAGATAGCCGCACAATATTACGCCCGCGGGCAAAAACGCGTTAAGCGCGAGAGGTATTTATCGCTTGATCAGCGCGTTATAAAGTTCTCTCGTGAATCGAGACAGCGGCAGGGTAGCCGCGCGAGCACAGAGCCAAAGCACTTTCTCCCAAGGGGTATCCGGAAGATGTAGGTGCCTCGATCGCGGGTAGAGAATTCTCAATGTACAAACCGCGCATCTACTTTGGCTCTGCGGGCGTGTTGGATAAAAAATGATAAATATATTCAACATCCGTATATGCTCGATGCACGAGACAGCAGCCAAATCGAGAAGGCGAAGAAAAAAATGCCAAACTTTTATACAACCCGCGGCCGCGTGCATTGTAATTTATTCTCCGTTACTTAACGTGTATAAAAAATATCTACGGTGCGATCTCTTGTTTCGAATGCATTATTAACGGCCTATTATGATATCTATATACCAACCAGACCAGCCGGAAAGAGCCCCCGCGGTATAGTCTCTCGCAGTCTCTCGTCATTAGACAGCTACACACAATCTATAATTAGTCGAGATTAAGCGAGATACCGAGTCACGATTAGAAATTGGATGGAGGGCAAGACGGGGCGGCACGACTACGTACAAAACTTTGCTCTCCTGCTCTCGGTTCGGATAGAAAGTACGGGGCGTTCGATGCGCGAATAATAGGTCGGAGATGAATCGTTATACTTTCACGTAACGCGGAGAAATGTATTGTCCAACGAACCAATTCGTAAATCGGAGAAATAGAGATTGATTTCGCAATCAGAAAAAACGATTCGACCGTTCGTCGCGAATCAAACGATCGCCAAAATGGAACTTGACATTCATTAATCATATTTACGAGAAAAATAAACGAGCTACCCGCGCGATAACCATCATCTCGCGCGTCCGTGATCGCGAGGCAATTTCTTTCTCGCGAATCGCTTCCACGAAAATCCCCCCCCCCGCCTTGCTGCTGCCATCAAACACTCGATTAGTGACGCTCAATCTGGCAAAAGACAGAAGGGCACATTGTAATATTGCGAGCCAGTGACAAGATCTTTGAAAAGTCGCGCGGGGAGCTTTGCTGCTCTGCGCTGGTCAAGTCATCCGAGCGTTTCGCCCTGACTGTCGGCATCTTGGCCAGCAGTGAGTCTGATAAGTCAAAAGAAAACGCAAAGAAGCTAAAAACCAGCTCAAAAAGGCTCGTGTCTTTAAGGCTACGCAACAAACCGCGGTTTATGGATCGTAATCAATAGCGAAAACCTCACTTAAACTGGAGCTTCCACGCTATTTTTAATAACTAATGGCACAAGACATAAAAACGATTGACAGCAAAGACGTTCCCCAAGTTTCTCGACAATTCAGCAATTACCGTAACCTTTTTTTTCATCCCAAGCTTTGTGCCATTCTTACAGACTCGAGCGAGTGCGTCCTTGAGACCCCGCCGCGGGTTCTCGCGCGTCGTTCCGTCTATACATACATACACTTGATAAGATCGCTCACTGTCTTGACATAGCCAATTAAAAAGCATATACGCGACTATGTATCAGCAGCAGCGGAGAACGTAACGTAGCACATTATACGTCGTTCTCACCCGGTGTATATAAGCCATGGGAACGGAGAGATCCGACAGCGATGTGGAGCGGTTATGTGCGACGTACCAACAAACACAAAACCACCGTTCTATTAATATTTCATATACCGTCGCCAACTAGTTGATTCATATACGCCATGGCGCGTTACAGCAGGCTCTCATTGCTGTTTGCTCGATACTTGTTGGATGCAGAGTCTGCTGCTCACTTTACTCGCCGCGGTTTATTCAATTTTCACGCAATATATTGATTAATATCCTTAACAATCGCAACGTGTCGGTATGCAATGATTAATCGATGACTTTGCAGTTACGATCGACTCGGAGTCTACCAGGTTTTCCAGAATATATCGATCGGGTGGGGTCGCCTTAACATTTCGGAACGTTGGTTGTTTTTCTTGAAAATTCAACTCTGTCGGAAATTATTGCGTAATAAGTTTTTAACCGCGCGTGATCGACGGGCCTGTAAAAAACGATTTAATTCTCGAGTCTCGACTCCAGGGTCTTTAGAAATTGATCGTCACGCTCGCCCAGATCTTATCCATCATCCGGCAAGGTTCTTGCAGTCTCCAGAATCGGATGATGTTTATCAACCTACGAAATCGACTGCGAGGCGGTGGTCCAAAGGCAAGCGGGTGAAGTTAAAGATCGCTCTGCGTGCATTGCGAATCTCGTTAATCAACGTGTTTCACGATCGATCGCTATTGAATGGTACCGAGCAGCAGAGCGTGCGATATACGAGTCGGCAGAACGCGAATGTCCTCCTCGGATGCACCAGTCAACGCGGAGCTGCCGTCATCAACGGACCACACCACGAGTGGGCTTTCCCGCGCCTCGCTAGATTTTCCTCGTTTCAGATCCATCCATCTTTTAATCATACGCTCGATGAACGGGGATGTCTCTTTTCTCATGGCCGAGCAATGAAACGAAAAGGGAGACGCGGAAAAAAAACAGAAAAAACGGAGGAAAAGAAAAAATCCTATTCGTCATCGCAACAAATTTCTGCTACAGAGTCTTCTGATCTTTTAAAGCCATTTTTGGAGGAACCGTACATTGGATAGCAATTGATTAGTCCATTACTGGTTAATTAAGCTGTTCGCGGAGCTCAAGTGTGTCTCGTAGATGCGGTGCGTTGACTTTTACAAACAAATTCATATTTTGATGACGGTTAATCTGAAAGGAGAAAGGCTGACGTTTCCGCAGTTCAGAATCTCGTAATTTATTCAACTTGCAAAGGTCGATCGTGAATTTCCAAGATTTTCTGTACACGCGGATGGGTCAACGGTAGATAAATGGATTTGATGATCAACTAGTTCGAGACTCGTTATCATTGATGTGCAGGAGAACAGAGAATAAAACTGTTTGGCTCGTCCATTTCGGCTGGAAGCGAATCCCGCGTGGAAATGGAAGGACTCCGGAGTATTGCAAAGTGCAGTAGCTCTCGTTGGCTGAGCATCGTGCAGCACGATCTCGAGATATTGTAGAATTTATTCATCATCGTCTCGTTTGCAACGTTCTCACACTCGAGTGGTTTATTAACCGATACACACAATCGAATCGTAGTGAATGTTGGTGTATGTAGAGTAGGCTCGATCGATCTCTCGCATTACCGATCCAAGAGCGCGATCCTCTCAAGTGCACGAGCATCAAATTAAATCCCACCTAATTAAAGAGCAATTGCCTTAATGGAAGAGCCATCCGTTCTTTCATACTTTTCTCGCATTATACACGTTTTTTTTTCTTGCTTTTTCTTTCTGTCCATCAAGCAACGAATGTCTAGAGCTCCATAATTTTTCCTCAAGAGATTCACTCTAGTAACTTTCATCCCGCAGTCCTGTTGTTATTTTTCTCGTTTCAGCTCTCGATGAGAATGCTCCTCGCTCTTTTTATCCCGTATACACGTTCAATTCACTCCTTATACAAACCGATATTTAACGCGCGAGTGTGTACTACGTAAATGTGCGCGTTCGTGTGGGCCCACACATGTGCCTGTGAACACGCGTGCACGCTCAACCTCCGCGGAAAAGGGAGCATGCTCGTCCGAGCAGTGGCTCGGAGCCGAACGGATGTGACGTCATCCAACCGAGGCGGCACTTCTCCTATCTCTCTTCCTCCCCCCCCCACCCCCCTCTCGCGATCTTTCCCGCAGTCTCTTGGACTATGATCCATCTCTCTCTTTCTCTACTTGCAGCGTGTCCACTTCCGTCAATCGGACTATGCACGCTTGCACTACTGCCATACTGCTCTCCCTCCGGCCTCGTCGAGTTACTCGTCGTCTCTCGGCCACGCCATATTCTCGCATCAACGCAATTCATAACCAACACTGCGACTACTCGCACACCGATTCACCACCGCGTCTAATTGACGGTTTCTCTCTACGAGTTATTAAAATCGCTCGTAGAATTTGTCATTGAAAATTGACATTTCACACAGATTCAATCGTTTGATAAAAGCTGCATTTTTCCTTGCGAGAACTCGTTGAGTGTTCAACGTTCAACGAAATTTCTCGAGGACTCAATGAGAAGTTTCTTTTACGCGATAATTTCAATTTTCTCTTCACTCCGGTATTTTGTGGGATTGATTTTTTGGTGTTGAATGGAAATCATTACAGCCAGACTCACGCCGACCATTTACTATACAGAGAGACCTTGCCCAACGTTGCATTTTGCTGCTTCGCTTTCTTTCCTGTCGCTCTCTGTGTTTTCCTATAAATGATGTTGCTTGGAAATGCAAAGAAAAGTCTGCAGTCTTGGGAACTCGCAGCTCGTTACAGTCGTATCTCTGTCCCCCTTGAAAACACCAGATCGTGATGGTGTGAAAAGTATTCGCGTCAGACATCGTAAATAGAAAGTGTGAAAATTCAATGAACAATTTTTTTGTCATTAGTTTTGCTCTGAATAAAAAAAAAACATCATTCGTATTGGAATTAACTGCCAATAAATTGATTGTAGAGAATTTTCGATTAAATGAGAACGATGAGAATAATATTCAAAAACTTTGAGACGGTCGAGCATGCGCGAACGTGCGTTCCGAATCCTTGTCGATTTAGTGGCTATACGTATTCCAGGCTTGCGATTTACTTGACTCATTTGAATAATTACACTCGTCTGATCGGTGTTGACCAATTGAGAGGACGCGGGAGCCAAAACCGACCTTCGGGTGAGGCTCACAGTGTTGGAATGCCGAATACTGGGAGACACGGACCACAAGGAAATTGGGTTGTCCGCGTTGGTGGTGGTGGTTTATCGATCGTTCGTGGGGGCCTCGAGATCGTGCCAAAAACGCGCAATTACTTACCTGCAGCTATCGTTATACACGGTGTCCAATGATTGATCCTTAAAATAATGTGAGCGCGCACGTTTGCAATCGAATTTGGAGGCAAAAAGTTGAATCAAGTTTTTTTATAGCAATCATAGATGACGTCACGGACTGATCGTCAAGGTCGAACTATCAGTAAAGCGCAGAGACTTTGTAGGGCCCGGAGCTCGCGAATTCTGTGCTCAAATTTGATCCGCGCCGATAATTCATCACCGATGAGTCTAATGAAAAAATTTCGTTAGACTCTTCGACTCGGAATTTCGTGCTGTGGATTCAAACTGACGATAATTCCTGCAATTTCGCTGACACCCCGGATCTCTGCGAATGTATAGAAGAAAATTTGATGCTCGAGTCACGTTCCACGATCGTTACGATCTGGTCTAAATTCCGAATTCCTCTTATAACTGCCACGAGCCATCGAGACAGGCGACTGTGCCCCATTTTTATCTTCGGTTTTCCTTCAAGCTCCGCCTCATCGACGCTTCATCATCCAAAATTCACGATTAATCATTACAATCAAATTATCAATAAATTTGATTTTTGGCAATTGAGCAATCACGACATTGACTCTAGTCGCAGGTTCATATCACGTTTATCGAAAAGAGTCACTCGATTACTCGTGTACGTGTATATTTTAGGTACTCTAATGTATATGCGGGCATTTAATCTACGTACATTTTCAACATGTACACCATGCTACGCTAACGTACGGTTGCAAAGATACCCACGCAAAATACCCACATGCCAGGAAGTGCCGGCCCGCTAAATTATCCCTCGGAAACTCTGCTTCTCTTTTTCGCAATTCATACAGGGTGTTCTATTTTCATAAATACGCCAAATTTTAGCGAAAAAATGGGACTGAACAACGAAATGTTTCCTGCAAACCTTTTTGCAATATGCCGAGGTAATTTTTTTCCCTCGGGTGGTTTTCGGGATCGGCGAATACGAATTTTGTTCCGTTTTCCAAGATCAACTGCCGTTCGAAAAAGCTTGAAAATCTTTCGGCAGTTGGCATTTTCTGAGGAATTAAGTTTTCAGGGATCAAAGTGAATCTGAAAAACTCGAAATGCTCGTGGGATGAGCGACGTTCAACGAACAGAAACTGCGCGAATAAGTGGGTCAGACAACGTCAACCTTGACGATAGCTCAAAGACTTTGGTTCAAAAAAAAATTGGGGACCATTATGTTCCGAGCCTTTGTAAAATGGCGACTGAAGGAGCGTTGGTTTATTCACGCCATTCCAATAACTTGACAGTTGAATAAACTACATGTATTCATCGACGAGTTTCTTGCTACGAAGATAAGGCAGCAGTGCTTTCGCAATTATAACGACAATCGCCGGCCCACATAACCCTCGTAATAATACACCTTAACCGGCGCCACTTGCCCTCTCGCCCCAGCCCCAGCTCCTCTTCTCGTCGTATCATGAATTACATATTTTACGCGTTCGTGAACTCAACTCTGCTCAGGTTATAGCGAAATCGCCGTAGACTGATAAACGAGTGTCTCGACCTCGCAAGATTTAACTTGATACCGCATCCAAGTTGAGAGTTCCGTTTAAATACGATTTTTAGTATCAACGTCAGAAAATGATGGAAAAATTATTCAGAAAAGAATCTCGCAACTTGTTTTCCGTCTATGCAGTCAATTTTATTCGGCGTTCGAGAATTATATCGGTTGCGAATGCGCCACGAGGAGAGCAGACTGCGTGTCTGTGACACATACGAAACGTTGCTCTACTGCGAGAATAACTCGTTCCTCTTTGGCTGACAAGAGAGGAGTGCAGGATGCAGATATACGGCCTTGACTAACTTAACGTCCAGTCACGAGATACTCGAAT
Source organism: Diadegma fenestrale (assembly GCA_037043255.1). NCBI lineage: Eukaryota > Metazoa > Arthropoda > Insecta > Hymenoptera > Ichneumonidae > Diadegma > Diadegma fenestrale. The sequence continues at coordinate 6,319,845 of CM073315.1, forward strand.
ATCCCGAGCGACACGTTACAATTCGCGCCCACACGAATTCACTAAAAGTCTCGACGTTACGTTTACTTCTTGTGTGCATCACCGCAATGGACACGTAGTTGCCCGCTCAAGTTTCCACTTGCGTTTGTATTGATGCACAATGCCGCACGCACACGCATCGAAAAGTTAATATCAAAACAGCCGATTCCTCGGCATTCAACGTGTTTAACGTTCTTTCCCTTACGCCCTTCTCGCTCCAAGCCTCTGACACACCGACCCTGTCGAGTGCAACATAGTTGAAAGTGCATTGTAGTACGTGCCACATGCATGAACTCTTGATATCATTTATACATCGGTCGTTCCAAGTCTTTGTCTCTCTTTCGTAGCGTCTTTGAAAAAAATCTGAAATTTTTACATAAAATTTTTCGATTTCTCTCAAATTAAATGCAAAATTTTCGTTTTGGCATGAAAATTTTCGATTTCACACACTTTTTGCGATCAAAATTGCACGTCAAAGACGAAGCCTAGAAAATCGAAACGAAAATTCTTCTCGTGGAAACTTTTATTGTCAAGAGCATCGATTCTCTGATCAATTTTGAAATGATAGAAAAGAGACGAAAAAGTAGCCAAGTTCGGGGACAATTTGGCCCAGAATGTTGCATGGATCGATGATATAGAAAGTGCCTCGAATGCTGTAAGCTCGTTGCTGCGGTATTGCTCGACGCCGGGGCTGGGACACACGAGGTTAATGACAATGAGAGTCTCCCCGCGATCGTCCCACGCCTCGTGCACCGGCCCATATATAATAATTGTTGTTATGTGCGTGCATATCGTGAGTGCAAGCGCGAGGACATCGTTGTGCTCTCGTCACAGTTCGGTTTTGCTGACACACCAGCAGACGAGTCGTTCGCAGCAGCACGTTGAATAAAGAAACTTACGACCTTTTGTCATTCAGCGAGATAATTCATCTCCATTGACGTTCTTCCGACATGTTTTTATTTACACACGAGTCTCAAATCAAAAAGAATAATCTTGAAGAATTATTATGATTCGCGTATATATTTTCCATCATTTAACTTTTTCTAATTTATTTAATCATTTTTCCAATTATATTCCTCTTGAGTAAAACTTAACGAAGCACAAGTTGGACAAAATAACAATTCTGCTTGTAAAACGTTCGGGTTTACGAGTCTTTAATCTCCCCTGCTTGAAGCGCCAAGGTCTAGAAATTTCACAGAGAGTTTCACGACGTAGAAACTCTGCGAATATTTAGCCATATGCTCGAAGCTTTAATGTGCCTTTAACGTGTATTTGCGAGCAATGTATTTAAACGACACAGACACGTACTTGCGTAATTCACGTGTGTGTGTGTGTCTCTCTCTCTGACTATCCGTGGGTATAGCACCCAATATGAATTTATAAATTCCATCGCAGATAGAGCACACTCGTTCTCGAGATTTTCACTCCTCCCTCTCGCTCTCTCGCGCTCGCTGTCTCTCTCACGCGATCCAACTATACTAATAATACACGTACATGTGTATATATCGTCGTGAATAAGCGCGCTGGATGTTCGTCTAGGTCAGTGTCGACGTTGACGATCAGCCAACATATTACGACGACGAGGATAGATAACGAAATTGCGATAGGCGAATAGTGAAGAAAAAAACGAAAAAAATAAACGTGTTTAAAAGCTCACGTTCTGTATCGGGCGTCATCTAGCACGTAGTTTAATGACCGAAAGACGAAAAATAATGTAAAAAAAAGCCTACGAGTGAAGAACGTTTTGAGTAGCGAATGAAATGACGTTTTCGTTGTGATAACAAAATGAGATGGAAAAGCAGACAATAACGAACGATAATGTTCAAAATTAAGCGAAAATACTAATTTGAACGATAAACGAATCTCCGGAACGAAGCAATCGAAAATATTACGAAATAAATCATTTTTTATGGACCTTGAAAGGCTGAAGTATTGTGTGCGACTGTGCACTTGCCTTTTCTACTTCGAGACACACAATTTGCATGTTTATCGAAGCACTCACAATTTCCGCCACTAAACGCAGACACACAGACGACTTTATGTGCTTCAATTTAACGAGCTCAAGCACAGATGCATAGACGTATAACTTATCGTTCGTTATAAAAACAAAAAGAGGGAAAAAAACATGCAAATCTCCAGCAAGAAATACGGGTCTGACTTTTTACTCGTTTTCCTGAGCCTCCAGTTCGCTCTTCTTGCTTTTCAATTGAGCTGTCTTGATATACGCCTTCTTTTTTTCTCATTTCTGCTTCTCACTCGCTTTACGCTCGATCACACCAAAGTTCCGCAGCTCCGACGACTCGTTTGCTAAATTTTCCATTAGCGTTTATGGTCCGTAACAAATGACCATAGTCGCGTCTCTCAAAGCGCGGCTTTAATTCGTTCTACGGAATCTGATTCAAAAAAATTCACACAAATGAATCAGTTTTTCGCAACGTTGTTATTAACTGCTGATTTCGCTCGGAATTTCATCTCGTAACAAAAAGTAAAAATTCTCCAAGGACCTTGGATTTGGCATTAATTAAAAATATCTATTCATTGTGCCTCCCTATTGTGGCGCCAACGAGAACATTGTAATTCTCACTGCAGCAGTGTCAACGTGCGTGGGAGAGACTCAACATCCTTTTCCTTTCATATATACGGTTTTAGTAATTCTCTCATTTTAAATATTATTTCTTATCGTATCAGCGACCAGTGTGTCCGACAAGCGCCGCTTTAAATTCCCCGAATTTTGCAATTCGAGATAAGCCCGCGCGACGGCAAAGTTCTCTTTTATATCTTCGAGCTCGAACGCACAGATAAATCTCACCTTGAACTTCGTCTGATATCAAGAACGACGATTCTCCCGATGTGTTCGCTTGCACTCGATATTTTTTGTTTTTTTTTTTGCCATGCATCGTATCTTTTTGGCATCGACCTTTCAGTTTGGACTGCGTAGCGAAATACGTTAATCGTTGAAGCCAACACACGGAATTTTGATCGCGCTTCATTTCGTCAAATATTGGGCAATTTATTCTTGTTTTTTTTGCAAAATTCGTGGATCAAATGCGAAATAAATTGTGAACTGTGTAATATGTGAACTCAAACGAACGTAACGACGTGTCCATCATAACAATGAAAAAATAGTGATGCATGTAAAAAACGACGGACCGCCTTGGCAGCGATGGAGCATATTGTGCCATGACGTTTGTGGCAGTGACGAATTTCACTGATGACAAGAGCGAAAGACAGAGCAGGCGGGATATGTCGAAAAAAGGTACACGGACCGAACAAGGTGTCCAGTGTCTCATTGCCGCTGTATCTATATTTACCGCGTCTGGTCTTATCAGCGGTTATCAACGCGTCAGACACCAAGAATATGCCGGTAGGAGGCGGCAACGAACCAGGATCGAGACACTCGCGCAACCGTCCCAGCCAAAATCTTTCCCAACAAAAATATGTCGAAATTCCTTCATGAAGAATTGAAACGCCATTAGCAGGCGGCCTGGGACTACGAGTTGTTCAATTATTTCCATCTTGAACTGCATTAATTCCCGCGTTCGACTAAATCAGTATTTTCTGCCAAAAACAAAAGATATTCTCGACAACGTAATCGAGACTTTGATCAGACGACTCAAGAAGAAAAATCCACACGAGCCTGCGATCATCAGCTGTTGGATTTCGTACACTCGAGACGTTCCATAAACCACCCGAATATTAGCGAGATAACTTGAAAATTATCATTTTTATCGCCAAGTCTCGATATCTCGAGACGACCAAAATTTACGCGTGATTCCCATATTTCTAAAAAAAATTGATTGCGTCACTTAGCAAGACATTTGCCGTTCAAACGAGCGGAACATGGCCTGTTGAAGAAAAAAAGCTGCAAATATTGTAGAGACCATTTTTATAGCCCTTTCCATCCCGCGGCACTTGAAAATGAGTTGAAAAGAGAGAAAGACAGTCTGGAGGGGCCTTGTGACCTCGAGTCGTCTTTTTCAATAGCAGTGTGCAACACCATCAAGAGGTCGTGCGAGCTGCTATCTGATCGCTCGTTCCAATACACGTGACTATATACTTTATTTGTAACATCAGATCGAGCTATCGAATAACAACAAAATAATAACAATAGCAATAATAATCATAATAATCGCGGGAATTGAAGGAAATAATGATTACACGAGAATGTATCGTGTATGTATGTGTGTGAAGCTCAGGTAAAGTTCGTAGACTCGGAAGTTTACGTGCCATAGAAGTCTGTTTAATAAAACGCGTGCATCACTCGCGGTGGATTGATGTAGGTCGGTTTGTAATCTATCTCGATACATTTGCACAAATAGGGGAACATGGGGCAAAACAGACACTTAAGGAACTAAGACATATTTGTCGATAAACGCACGGTCTTCCTACTTTATTTGAGTCCCAAAACTAATTCCCGTTGCTAATTTTTCGAATTTCCAAAAAAAAAAAATTCGGGGCAAAACGGGCACAGTCTCTGAGAGCGAAAAAAAGTTATAAATAAACATTTTCCGCAATACAACCGTTGCAAGCGACTGCTTACGGATGGAATGCGAGCTCTGTTATGCGAGAAAGAAAATAGGACCCCCTTCGGCCCATTTATTGAATGTTCCAGAGGAAAAAATGGAGTCAAGTCGCAGATTGCTTCTAAACCCATTTTTTGGTGACATGCAAAAAAAGAACTTTGAGTTCACTGCGGCAGCATATAAATGGTGTTTAAACTATCTGTAGGTAGTGAAACAAATTCCCGTTTCCTGTATCCCAGATTTCGTGAAAAAAAATTTGTGGGGCAAAACCAACTCAGCATCTGAGAGGCACAAAAAATCCGAAAATTATATTTTTTCGCGATATAGACGTTGGAAGCGACCGCTTTCGAACGGAATGCGATCTCTGCCATGTGAAATAAGCGATAGGACCTCTTCGGGCCCATTAATTGGATATACGAGAGGAAAAAATGGGTTCAAGTCGCCAATTTTTTCATTTATTTTGTATGGCATGCAATAAGTGAACTTTGAGTTCACTGCGGCAGCATATAAATGGTGTTTGAACTCTCTGTAGGTAGTGAAACAAATTCCCGTCCCCTGTATTCCCGATTTCGTGAAAAAAAATTTGTGGGGCAAAACGAACTCAGCGTCTGAGAGGCACAAAAAATCCGAAAATTACATTTTTTCGCGATATAGACGTTGGAAGCGACTGCTTCCGAACGGAATGCGAGCTCTGCCATGTGAAGTAAGCGATAGGGCCTCCTCGGGCCGATCGAACCCAAAAATCCATCAGCAACCATTCAAGAAACCATATCCCCTAAACTCGCATTTTTCCATCCAATTTCTGCCCATTTTGTGATTTGGAGAAAAGAAAATGTCTTTTCCGGCCCAGAATTCACGAACCCAAGCTCCCTGTGAGTTCTAAAAGATAATTTGGACCCAGAAAAAAAAAATAAATGCAATTTCCGATTTTCATATTATACTTTGCCCCACACGTTTATTTTGGCTCAAAGTTCTCCGATTGGGTCTTTTTAGGGTGAAAATATAATTTTGAGCCTCCAAAAAAATGAATGGATTTCGAAAACTATTCGCTCCGAACCGTGTCGGTTTTGCCCCGGATTTTACGATCACGGGGCAAAACGGACACCGTGTCGGTTTTGCCCCATGTGTCCGTTTTGCCCCATGTTCCCCTATATGTATAGTGACGTTTGAATACGTGGAGAAGGCTCTGAACCTCACACACTTGCTAGCTCTCGATGTATTTTCCTTATCAGAGCGAGCTATCGGTCGCAACTGAACGGCTGCTTGACCTAGATCCGACGTGCCGTTGACTCGCAATTGTTTTCATTTTTCATTTTCTCTTCTTCGACTTTCAATTTTTCCTGCATATCACCGCGTTCCATTCCGAATTGAACGAGCTGGGCTGCTTAGGATTTCAGAAATCGAAATCGAATCGAAAGATATTTGATTACTTAATTATAGTCGGGAGGGAAAAACTTGGCAACGTCGCTGCAAAAATGGATTTTTACGGACTCTGCTGTGGCCATCCTGGGGTTCAACAGTTTAGTGCAGCTTTTACGCAGCAACTACGACCAAGTAATGATGATGATTAGCGGCTGACGAAGCACCCTCTTAATAAACTGGGCTGTAATTATTGCTCTGTATCTTGTTGATGAAAAATTTATATGCACAGGAGATTGGAACAATGGTGTAAACGCGTTCGTGTGGCTTAATTCAGTAAGACCGAATGCGCGTGCACGCGAAATGAAGAGAGCGCGATGAGAGGTGGAGTTGGCGGTTATAGTTCATGTTCCGGAAGTCGATTCTGGCCAAAGATAGCGTCGAAGCTTCCTGGCAGATATAATCGCTCGTAAATTATGCTCCACAGCGGAGGAGGCCATTCGCGACAACGATGATGATGATGATGATGATTATGATGAGATGAAAGAGAGGAAGGAAAAACATATATAGAGAGGGAAGGCGCGAAATGACGCGCGGAGGCGTCGCTGCTTTTCGTGTGGGACGAATCGTCGGGAAATTTGTCCCGATCTGCATTTCTGACTAGAGTGCAGAAATTAATTATTAAGTGACAAAAACAAAACACTGCGTTTTCATTACCAAATAAACGAGACCGAAATAATTAACAATTTTTTACTTTTACCGTTGTTAGTTGCGAAAAGCCACTTGTCTCGGATCACTTGCGAAATGTTTCAAGGAAAAAGGAGTAAAAAAAGTAGAAAGACTTGGAAGAAAGCGAAAAGCAAGAGCGAGGAAGGAGGAGGAATAATAAAAACAGAGCTAGAGATGCAGGCCAACGATAGAGACAAGTTTGAAATTACAGGGCGATCGATATTCCGTTGCCCCCCGTACACTCGAGCTCTCTATATATACGTATATCCTCGTACATAAATCCAGAGAGAAGGCTGTGCGAGGTACATAACACGTATAGATCGCGTACATGCTAGACGCATGGCTGTCGCGTCGACGAGAGAGAACGCTCGACTTGCTAATAGCCTTCTCCTCGTCCACCGCCCCTGGCTCTTGGGGTTTTGAGCGACGCGTCAGAAACGCGAAACACCATCGCGACCGAATCGACTCTTTTACTCATATACACGGAAAAAATGAGCGTTCGTCTGAGCCTATACTCACTGCGGCAGGGACTTTCACACACGTTTCGCGTTTTTATGGATACACGCGAATCGTATACATTTTAAGGGCTTCGGAAAAGAGACTCAAAATTGAGCAAATTTCGACAACTTTCAGGCGAAATTTTGTAGTTTTTTTCAGCCTTTTTTCATTCATGGCCCTTGGGAGATTTTTTAATTAAAAAATCGTATACGCGGTCGAAATTTTTGTCATTTTTTGAGTCTCGAAAATTCTGCGTGAAATTCTCAACTCGAGGCAACGCGAATACGCGCCATTTTTTGTGTTGCTGTCCCGGCGTCTTTTTCGCGCAATATGATAACACATTAAACGACGCACACACTTTGACACAATGTTTAATTTATTTGTACGGATTTATATGCGCACGTAACAAAGTTGGTGTGCGCTGCAAATAGTGGGCGCTTTATCACGGCCACGCCACGATAAGAATGACGCTCTGCTGACACCGTACTGCCCGCCTGACACCGACTTTCTCTCTCTCTCTTGCTGCTGCACTTGCCATCTTTTCAAACTTGCCATTATTATACAACAGTACACTGCTCTTTTGTGCTATTTACAATTTAAGATACAGTGTCACGGACTCGATTTTTCCGCAGCTGGAAAAAGAATTCTCAGCGATTCGAATTTTCTACTTTTTTTTTCTTGTAAATCAACGTCTTGGTCTTTTTCGGAATTTTTTCACGAAATATCCCAACTCACGGTTAATAAAAATCGGATGAAGGAAAAGGAGAAATTCGACGCTTGAAATGAGAACTCCATGAATTTTTGTCGTTATTATTATTGAAAATCTTCACTCATAACTCTTAGAGCATGTGTGAATTTTTTTGAATATTTGGGGAGACGTTACGTATCCAGAAACTCGGGGTAAATGAAATATTTTGCCGAGAATGGACCGTACGTGCTCTCTTAATGAAATTTTTCGCTGCGAACGTATGTACGATTTCTTAATCAAACATTTTTCAAGGTCTACCCTCAGAAAGCTTGAGATCTCGAGTTACCAAGTGCATGTGTGTCCCAATTTTTGAAATTTGATTGTCTTTTTAAATTCGATGCAACGGAAAGTTTTCGCCATATCGAAAGGTTATCAATTTATATCGCGCTCTCTCGTTTTATCGCTCCCTCGATATTACTCACGTTATCACATCGAGTGGAAATGCAATTCGGAAGTTGCACGAATGAGCATCTTCCATAGCATTGATATAAATTGGAATTCAATAAAACTCTATGAGGTTTTTTAGAGAAATTTTCAAAGTTTTACGTTTTTTCGATCGGCTTTTTGTTTCTCGGTCATATTTATCATCCGAGCAATTGGTTTATGGCAAAGTTGCCTTGTGCAATATGCATCGCACGTTGGTTATTGCGGTACGATGAGAAATCTCCGGTTGCTCTACGAGAGAACCTCCTTACTTATCGATCCGCACTGCTCTCTCATTTTATGCTACCACCGCCACCTGTAGTCACTTTTCAAAGACGCACCGAATCTCTTCAATTCGTGCTGCAGGTGGCGCTCTCCGTGCTCTTCCCCTCCCCCGTATCGCGCGCTCTCTCTCTCTCTCGCTCTTTCTCTCTGACTTTCAAGTACGAACAGAACCCTTCGTGAAGAATTTCCATCGAGGAAAATACAGAAATAAAACAGTCATTCGCCATCTTGAAAAACACGTAAATTGAGAAATGTAACGTAAAAAAAAGCCCTTAATAATATTCCTTTATCGAAGAACATGCACCAATCGAATAAACTCCATCGTCGAAAACACATACAATAGCGAATAATGGACGATAAAATAAAACTTTGGGCGGAAGAAACAAATTCAAGTGAAATTCTTCCATATTTCTGCTCCGATATTTAACAGGAAACATAAAACTAGAGATGTCATCGTTAAATAATATTAAAACTGAAAAATGACATTTGACACGGTTTATTGAAGGAAAAAAAACACCCAAAAATATTGCAACGAGTAAGAAAACAGAAACGAAATGGAAACTACTTTCGTGATTTTTGCAGAGTCAAACATCGAGCATGGAATCAGCAAATAATTTTTTCGCTGCTCGTCGCATCTGCCGACGTTGCTCAAGTTTTGACATTGCAATTTTATATACATCTTGCTATATATTTTGTATATGTATGAGTGTACGTAGATATAGGCCGTTATCCGGAATCTCGAGAGCTGGTGTTGGGTATAATAGAGAAACGCAAGAGTTCTCGCATGCCTGAGATACCAAATACGGAAGAAAACCGACAGAAACCAAACTTTCCCGACTGATTGTCGTCGACGCTGGCTTTTCTCGAATGATGGAAAAGACTCGGATTGTTTGCTGAAGCCACAGGGACAAACATAGCCGCGGAAAGAGTAAAAGAGGAAGGGAGAGAGAAAAATGATAAGATTAATCTTATGGTGTGAAAATATTTTTTATTGTGCTTGGAGTTTTCGAATCTGTACAAGTTTCGTTCGAGTCCGAAGAAAATTTCGTAACCGGAGCATCTTTCAATATTTTTTCAATCCAAAATCAATAGTTTTTTTTCTTCTCTTCGTAGATTCTCATTTTTCGTTCTTAAATTTCAAAGGCTGGCAAAGTGATTCTCGAGTGGCCGTATAACTCGCTAGGTGAGCAAGAGACTTGGCTCGTTTGCCAAAGTGAAATGATAAGAAAAAAGAGTAAAAAAAACGACGGTGAAAGACAAATACAAAGAAAAGAAAAGAGGAGAGGACCAAGAAGATTGTGTGAGACCAGTTTTTGTCTCGGTCCTCTCGTCGCTCGTGACATTCTGCAAAAGCCGGACAAACCCTCGCAGCGGAATATCCTTTCCCGCTATTTTCTTCGAGAGAATGCCTGGATGCACTTTTGTGTAAGCTCGACTGCACTTTTTGCTCGAAAATATATCAGATTCAAAAATTTTCGAATTCTAAATCCATTTTTTTCCATAAAAATCAACGTATTTTTATAGAAAAAAGGACCTTAATTCTTCTCGCGCGATTCCTTGGTTCTTGACGTTGGAGAGAATATGTTAGCTGTGCCGCATCGTAAAACAAGTGGAGCATCGAATCAGGTTGTGCACAGAACGTGCCTCGTTCTGCTGCCTCTCTCTTTCTCCTTTCCAGAGAGCACGCACCAACATCCTTGTTTTTCTTTCCCGACTTTTTATTCCATGCCCTGACCCCCCGTGCTCATTTTTTTCGAGAGCAATCGTTTCTTCAATCAAAGTTGAAAGTTTCACGTTGCACATCCCATTTGCAGACGAATTAACTCGCAGCTGCAATTAAAAATCATCAAAACTTTCGTTAATTTCATTCAAAATTTCAAAAAGAAATTGTTTTCTTCAAAAAAGTGTAGAAAGGGCAACGTTTTCCATTGGTTGATTCAGAGAAGAGCTTGAAAAATGGTTGAGGATGCTCATTACAAGTGCAAAAGTGCTTACGACACATGAAATCACGAGTTTTGACAAGTCACGATTCAGTGACTCGTGTGTGAAATATAAGACATTGCGAATGAGGAAAAAAGGTAGAGAAAAAAAGGAGGTACGACGTACAGCTGAGCCAGGGGCTTTGAACGCATGACTAATTGACTCATACATCCAGCCGCTTACGTGTTTGCGTGCTTAAATTAACGAGAAGAAGAATTTTAGTATTTTATAAGTGCCCCCTGACTCTGTTGCGCGCGTCCTTCGGTTCAAACGTTTTCTTTCAATCCTTAAATGTCGTTAGCTCGCTCTGGCCCAAACAAGCGACTGGATATCCTTGAAGAGAACATTGCCACGCATGGAAACCTTTATATATCTATTCATACGTACATATATAAAATACAGGGCGATCCAGAATCACTTCATTTCCAAATGGAACTGAAAATCTGATTTTAACCAAAAATACAATGAAATTGAACCCTCGAAGCTTCTTAATGGCATCTGGAACGATTTTTCCTCCAAATATTGCATTGTTCCAAATATTTCTGTTTCAAACGAAGATTTAATTAGCCAAAAGATTGTTTTGAAGTGAAAACTTAAATTTGCGGCAACCAGCGACGCACAAAAATGGTTGTTGATCAGTGTGCGAATATATTTATCGTGGTATTGTGTCCGCTGTACCTTCTTTTCTTGTCCCACGGTTCGATCTCTTTGGCTGCTCGTGACGCGATTTTTTTTTCTTGCCCACCGCATGCACGTTCCCTCTCGGATGGACCAGTCACTGACATTGACGTATCTCACGTCCGTCACAGCTGTCGTATACGTTCCCTTTCCGAGAAACGTACGAAATACGTCGCCGCGTTAAAATCAAAAGCAGCAAACCACGTGCGATTAAATGTAAAGGCACAAAAATAACAACCAAATAAGATTTAAAAAAAAATCGAACGCGGTGCGTAAAGCGGGCGATTTAATCAGCAACAAGTGTATCCATTGATTTTTCGTTACCTTGCAACTCGAGCGTGAAAGGGAAGTAAGAAATTCGAATCGACAGTAAAAACGACCATGCAACTTGTTTATTTTTCATTGAATTTTGCAATGAGCAATTTGTTTTGTAGTTTCTTGATCTCTTGTGCGTTCGAGTGAGTTTTTTTGCCACAACAATGTTCCCTTTACTTCATTTTTCATTGTTTTCGCAAATTCATCGCGAAATCGATTTCTCGAGGTTCATCGAGCTCCGGGGAGTTGGTAAGAAGTCAGGATCACGGTCAGAGACTCTCGTTGCCAGAGAATATATAAAGAGCAAGCGACGCAGATATAAACGTAGCGCGCTCCCCTCGACTCGAGATCGGCTTTCATCTTTTCATGGTCGACATGTTTCTCTCGCGCTTATCCTCCTGATAATGTCTATACAAATAGCTCGGACGTTATGGTGATCGTTGGAGTGAAAAACCATTGAAAATCAATTTTCAGCATAATGAAAATCAATCAGTCCCAAAGAAAATTCATTTATTTTTCTTCATTAATTTCGAGTTTGCCAAAATTACCGGCTGAGTTCAGTCTTGCGAATATTTTTCAAAAATCAACGCTAAAGTTCAGTCCGGGTCAAAATGACCCATGTGTGTCAACGATGGATTTTTCATTGTCTTTCAACCCTACGAATTCGTGGATTCGCATATTTTACCACTCGATTTTCATAGCGATCCAAGAGTGGCTATATAATTCATCGAATAGATGAAAAATACGATCTACGTACAAAATTTTCTTTGTGAGACGCCAGGGAAGTGGCGCCTGTTGGCGGTCGCACGATTACCTGAGAATGCGCACTCAATCAACTCTCTTCGCCCCGCGTGGATCCATCGCAGGTTCCCTCTGTTCTCGTAGTTTACCTGGTACAACACTTTACTGTGCCTTGCTCGCCTGAAAAAAAAACTCTACAATTTATGCCTAATTTTGTTGATGCATCGGCAACGGACAAATATTGTCTCATTTTTTTCTACCGAATGTCGTTTAATCAAGTGAAGGAATCGAGTGCAAAACTTTTTTCCAGAGTTTTTACATGTTTTCAAAATCCGCGGAATTGAATTACAAGTTATTTCATTTTTTAGGGTTTTTTTGATAACATTTATTGAAAGTTGATTGAAAGTTGTGAACCGCGGGGCTCATTATATTGTTGAAAAAAAGAAGGATCATCCCTTAATCCTTCCATCGTCCCCTAATCCCGAATAAACAAAAGCCAAAAAGTGGAGCAACCTGTGGTAGTTGGATGGTGAAATTTTCGTGCGGCACTGGCACAAAAATCCGGCCGGGTCCTTAGGGGAGCGAAGATAACCTTGTGCCGCGAGAGGGTTAAAAAAAATTCGATGGACTTTGATGAGGTTCCTTGAGAAAGGATATTTGGAAAAAAAAAAACGAAGAAAAATAGGGATCGGCTTAACGATGCGTGTCAAGTGGGATAGGCTCTGAGATAGAGGTTCCCTTTTCGTACTGAAGAATCTATGTGGATCACAAGCAGGGTATAGTAAAAGAGTCTGACCTTTATCGTCCGGGGTCCCTTTAGCCTCGAGTTATCGTTGCAAATATCGTCCTTTCTACATTCTTATCATTTTCCCTCGAGGCATACATCCAATTAACCCTCCTCTATCAACGCCATAAAATACATTCATAGGCTAGATCGAAGGTAATTTTTTCTTCCCCTTCATCGATCGAAGATAGTCTTTATAAAATCCATGAAAAATTCTCTCGATTATCTGCACGGTAAAGAAAAAACCTTGCAATAAAATACAACGTTCCCGCGATTAAAATTGTAGTTGTGGAATATTGAAAAATAAATTTTTCTGAAATGTGTGCTCGTCGCGGGTCTCGACGTTCATCGTCAACGAACAACGTTCAGCTCATTTTCAATAGTAATTTTTGGTACAATGCGCACCCTCGAGTGGCATCTGTCCGGAATGCCAAAAAATCAAGGTTCCTTGGGTTGTAGATGCAGATGCACCGGTGCGAGTTTGAATCAACCAAAGAAAAATGCACGCGGTGACGATAAAAGCGAAGTAACAGGCAAGAGGAAAGATTGGTTAGTATGCTCCCTTTTGCAAAATCAAGAGCTGTGGACGAATATGCACCGGATTGCATTGACGCGAGTTCGTGACCATAGAAAGAGCCGCGAAGGGAGAGAGAAACTCTCGTCACTCCGGTTCTCTATCTTTAACGTCATTCTCGGCAATCGTCCGTCTCTGCGGAGTAATAATAAGTGCATATCCATGTAAATTGTGCATGTGCAAGTAGAGAGAGCGAGAGAGACAGGTGCTTGCATCAAGGTAGTAAGAGAGGTTGACGGGTGGAACGAGTGTGGGAAAGTGAGGGAGCCGGCCTCGAACTCAGACCTCAACCTTTTCTTTCAAGCCTGTGGCTTGCTTGGCATATAAGCATCAAGAACACAAGACGCGGGCAAAAGGAGCCCCCCTGAGAGTCGAGCAGGTAACCTCTATCCATCTCTCTTTCCCTTTCTCCATTTTATTCCATCTTTTTTCTTCGTCGTGAGGCTGCCGCAGCAAGGCGGTCTAACCGGCATCTCAGGCGAGAACTTGTGTGAAACTTGACTATATGCGCGTATCGCTAATGCAGAAGGAACAGAGACGGAGAAAGAGAGAAGAAAAAGTCTATTTTTCACGTTAGTTGGTGCAGAGCAATGCACACACGCGTGTATGTGCATCTGGAGAACAGAGTAATTGCACTCACCGCTTGCGTTCTCAGAGCTCCAGCCCACGTGCATACTTATCCCGGAGCGTAGAATACTTACAAACGGTCTATGCTATACAAAGTGTCCGGAAATTGGTACCGAGACTTCACAGCCTGATAGATTACGGGATTCCGAAGAGAAAAGTCTTGAGCAACTCTTTTCTATGACGTGCCGTTCACGAGATATTCAATCAACAGGTTTAGAGTGTAGGCTCCGCCCCCTATTCGTGCTCAACGCACGGGATTGGCTGCCGTCTTATTACCTCGATATCTCATCAACGATGCGTCGTAGAAAAATATGCCCGACAACTTTTCTCTTCAGAATTTCAAGATCCAACAGTCTGCAACACTTTTGATGCAATTGATCGCGCAAAGCCTGTAAACGCGAGTACATGAGTGCGTATAAGAACAACGCGAGGCACTCTACGCTCGAGCTAGCCGTGATCTGAGGTTACCTCTCGCGGCCATCCATATATACAGTGCTAGTAGTAAAGCCAGAGCAACGCTTTACTATGATGCGTCTACGTAATATCGTACTGCTGAGAAGCGAAAGGGTGCAGCCGACTTTATCCAATGCAGTTTCGGACTTTTCGGCTACGCCTTTCTGTCTGCTAAGCAGAAATTCATCCACATTGACTGCAATAGTGTAACCCACGCTACAACTCGTACCAGCAACGTTCAAGTATGCATACAACTGTAGCGTCATACGTTATGTAGATACGTCGGTTACGAGGTCACGGGAATGCACGATCTATGGCGCAGATCAAAGAATTTGCTGAGCTTCATATCCATGTATATATACGTGTGCAGTACACACTTTATGCTCACTCGGTTACGACACACACGTTGTACGACCTACAACCACGCGAAACGCTCGTAATACTCGTTGCAGTAATGATGAGATTTTTTTCGCTAACAAGTATTCGCTCAATTTCATAACTACACAATCAACCGTGAGAATATATATCCAACATTATATGGATCCTTGATTTTTTGATGCTCGAGCAACAAGATGGCGGATTAAGGACTCGTGGATTTTCAACGATTCGAAACTCCTGCAATTGGCCTGGATAAAAAGACAAATCTGTTGGACAATTTGGGTTAAATATCGTCTTTCTTCAATGATGCCGCGTGTGGTGCACAATAGGGGACACGGAGCTTTTGAACAAAGAGGCTCATAAACTCGGGCGATTTAACTCGAATGGTTTGTCGACTTGAAACTCGCTGGCAATCATCGGAGCAACCATCGAGTCTGTGTGTATTTGGCTTACTGCGGAAATCTACAGCGCGCGGGGATGAAATTTACCCGATTTTAATCGCACCCCATCTTTTGCATCATTGGTCCAACGAGCATGATGCAACAAAGAGAGCTTTTCGAGGTTACGGCTCCGAGCTTGAACGAGCTATCCGATGGAGACTCGTAGTCTCCATCAAGTATGTGTATACATATATGCGCACTTGAGGCTTCCGGGGGTTGAATAAGATGTCGATATCTGCTCTGGCTCCGTGACCCAGTTATCGCTTAGACTGCTCCCGGGAGAATTGTCACTGTAGCACACACATGAAACCAACGAAACCAGCAGTCCACAAAGAACGACGCAAAGAGACAAAGACATTTCAATTGCCAACGCCAGTCCATTGTGGCCAAGTCGCATCCCCCGCCTGAAATCGTTAGATTTGTCATTTTCGCGCTCAACATTCTCCATTCTGCCTAATACTCGCGTCTGGAATTTGAATTTTTTCTAGAATGCGAGGCATTCGAAGAAATTTTCTAGTATTTCGTCTCCATTCTCCCTTTAATCTTGAGGAATGTTTACTCGCGTTTTGGTCGGATAGAAGGGTCAGATTTGGTGTTGGCGATAAAAAAAAATGTGGAGACGGAAAACGCGACTCGTATTGCCCCGCAAATTTGCGACTTGAAACCGGGTCAGCAGCTTAGTTGCTTGATCAATGTCTCCCGCGAAACGGCCGCAATGTTTTTGCGTCAACTCGTGCCCGTTAAAATGTAAGTTGTTGCGACGTTTTGAAATGCAATCCGCAAGCGAGGAAGCGAGCGGCGACGTAGAATCGCTTGGACAATTTCGTACCAGCTTCCGGAACAGAGTGATCTCTCCCTCCTGCGCACTCACGCTTTATAGAGTGATATATAGGACGCGCTTCATCCACATCGGAATATAATCCCATTGTGGCCCCGCGGATCTCTCGACCCAGTAAAGAAATAGGCTACCGGGATGTCGAGCTCGACCTACTTAACGTTTTCCAACCTGCTCTTTTCCAATGTCCGCCGTTCTTGCCAGTTTCCAGTTCCACGGGCAACCGATTTCTTCCTTTTCCCCAACAAATGCAACTTTTCATTTTGTTCGCCAGTGCCTCGGGCTTTTCAAACAAAATGAAAAAAACGTTGAAATTACTTTTCTCGTTGGCGGTTACTCGATTTCGATAGTTGGATCGAATAGTAATCCTGGAAACATCAAATCGCGACCATTCGATTGCGTCACATCTGGGTCCTAGGGATATGAGAGCCGGATTCGATGCTGCAAAGAAAATTCGTCAAGTTGAACGAAAATCTGCGTGTCGGCCTAGATTTCCAGAAACGCAATGACGTTTTGCCCTCCTCCCATTCGGTTATTCACAATTATCCCGTGCGAGTAAACCGCAACGTTGAATTTACCATTGACAGCAATTGGATTGCGCTGCCTATTATCGCCTCGCAGAAATTATTCGATTGCCGCATGATTAATGTGGCGAGTATTTCCGCTCGAAGGCAGTGCAGATCGACTGGCGAATAATATTTCCAAGGTTTCTGCTGGATCGCGCCTAAATTAACGAACCGAATTAATCCAAACCCATAATTTAATGTGAAGCAAACTTGTCCACAAAAGAAATTAAACAAATTGAAGAATCTTGAGGACTCTGGATCCCCAAGTTGCTCCCAATAAAATAACGTCATGGCACAGAGAATTTGGACAAGAAAACTTTTCCATCAACTCATCGGCTCTGCGGATTACGACGATGCAATTTCCAAAATGATTAAATTGCCATGACAATTAGACCGAGTGGTATTTATTGGTTGACGTATCGGTGGATGGCAGAAAGCAAAAGGCCGGAAGAAAGAAAATGAAGGAAAGGAAAAAAAGGGTGAGAGAGAAATATACGTCGTAATGGATTTCCGAGAGCTGGTGATGACAGCAGGAGCCGAAACTGTGTCATGGGCAGACGCTGGGTCCACGCACACGCGCACGAGTATACGTACGAAAATCGTAAATGCCGCATAAATGAGTAAAGAATTCAAGGAAACTGTTTTTATCGCCACCTAATGCTGTTGGGCCAAACCACTGGGTTTGGCGGCGGCTCATTCAATCCAAGTAAATCCGCGAGCGGTCGAATGAAAAGCATCTCGCGGATGACGCGCATACCGACCTGGTTTCAACTCCCTTCCCTCTTGCCACCCTTTCGCACGCGGCGCGGCTTCGTCTGGAATTACGACGACAACGACCAGCAGGCAAAGCACATTCTGTTAGGACTCGTTTAACCAAGCAGCAGCATCCCCGCGACGCGATGGCGCGCGCTCACTTGGCCAGGAAGCTCACGTTTATATTTATATATATATGCGGATATATTATGGAGTTTTGTGGCACAAAGAGCTCGCATTTCGTGGCCAGTAACGCGCGCAAACTTAACCACTGTTGCGTAGGTCAGTACTCGGTCTTGACGTAGGCGGCGTTCGCGTCGCTTTTACGCTTCCGAACCGTGTTCGCCACTGTCAAGTGTCTTCCTCCCCATATAATCCCATTTCTCCCCTCCTGACGACCCCTTGCCCCGCGTTCTTCTCGCCGCTCTTTGGCATGTGCGCGTTTTAAACTTACATTTCACACGTACATTCCCAGCCAAAAGTTTCCCCAGAATTACATTTATGCTCTCGCGCGGAGACTCGAAAAAAATCATTGAAAAATCAAACGTCGTTTTTTTAATTTAAAAAAATTCGAAATATTGGGATTCCAGTCGGTGCGATTTTGTTTCGCGATCGATCGCTTCCGCGTCGGATTCCACACTTTTTTTTTCTCTCGTTTATCGTCATTTTTTTTCTCACTTCTCGTTCTTTATGTTCGGAGAATAAAAAGTGAGTCTGTATCGACCGCATGAGGCATCGTTTCCTCCGAGGCTCGTTGTAAATGATGGTATGGCTGATGATTCGGGCGAGGCAAATGACGAGAAAGAACAAGCGACGCGGTTGAGATCTCGCGTAGGTCGGTTTTGCGGCCAACGCGTATTTCTCGTGGCGGCTTCTCGGTGATGCAATCGCATGCTTCGACGATCTGCTGTCGCAGAACGTACAACTCGCGTATTACGTTTGTTATATTTTCGAGTCCATGTGGTGCAAATTATCAAGAAATTCCTCGCGGTGACTCTGCTCCGCGGGAGCGGTTCGACTTGTTCATAAATATAGACACGATACCGGGTCAAGGTTTTGGCCACGATACGAGCCGCGAACTCGCATACATTTTTTATGCGCCGAGTGTCGAACTTGAAAACACAAACGAAATCCTCGATCGAAAAAACTGAATAAAAAAATCAACTGGCTCGCGCGCGCAACGAGTTTTCCAAAAAAATCATCAAATTGCCTGCGCCACCGAAGCCTCGACATTTAATTCGAGCCTCCCTCTACACAAATGTATCGATAAGATAAGAGATAATTCGATTTTTAATACGAGCTATAAATTTATCGTAGTAAGATCCGTATCGCGTTGACAGATAACAACAAAGACAAGTTATCGTTAAAGTGTTATGATTTTTTGGTTGCGAGCAGGCAATATGATGGCAAAAGTAATTAACCGCGATAATTGCAGTATATCATGAGACAATAACGTTAAACGTATACAACAGAGTCCGACAAATAAAAGTAACAGCATTATTCATATTTTTACAAATTATTATCGCGCCAGCACAATAATCGAAAAGCGGGAGAGTGTGTGTTCGAGAAAAACAGAACGTCGTATGTGCAAAGATCGATCTCTCGAGGTCGCGGAGTGTGGGCGCGGAAAAAGGAGGAACGGGCGAGCGAGCCATATGAGAGAGCATGCTAATAATTCTTCACGGACACGAGATGTCGATCGGGCGCGCGGGCGTGTTCTGTATTCGATTCGAACCGTCACCGATATATTTTATATTCTTCCCGAGTACGTGTCCATATGTATATATTTCAGCAGTGTCTGTGTGTGCGTGCGCGTGTGTGAGAGAGAGAACGCGTAATATATTGTATATGTAAATGCGAATGATCAGCATCTTCGCGGTGCGTTCCTCGCAGAGACGTTGGTCATGCACACGAGACCTTGAAAACTGCGGAAGCGCATTCGACGCGCAAAAGCCAACACGCACGCTAATTACAAAACTTAATTCTCTCTCTGTCTTTGTATCGGGTTACCATTCCCCCGCGGACTCTATAGCCTTTAAATTGCGTACATGAATCAATGCGCCAGCAAAAAAAATATAATTGCACAATTTATACGTGATCGACTTTCCCGGTTTATTATCATTTTTACAATTATTGTAATCGATGCAGTGCCGATCCTCCTCTTTGTCGGTTACCCTTTCAGGATTCAGTGCGAACGGGATGACGTAACGTCGACAAAAGAATATTTTTCTCCTTTTTGCTAGAGACTTTTTTTTTTTTTGGAGGAATTTGTCGGGTTTTGTTTTTAATATTCAAATTACAATATTTTCTGGACATTTTGGCCATTTTTTAAATATTATTGTTGCTGGAATTCTGGGGCTGATTGGTTTTAATAAATCTCGTGTAAAGTGAGTTGGAACGGTTGGCAAATTTTGCTCTTTGCTACGAGTTATTTACGAAACATCCTCAAGCTAGATGGTGAAAAGGTGCACACTGCTGCTGGACTGGACGGTTCGATTTATGGCATTCCTTTCACGTGGACCTGTAAGAGGCAAGAGGCAGGGCTACAGCCACTGTAACAACGACGCGCGGTTGCCATTTATGGTTCGGGCATCTCGATGCGTTTTCCAAACGATTCTCTTCTGCGGTTGTGAGTCCGTCTTCCTTTTTTTCCTCCTCTTTTCTCTCTCTTCCTCTGGCTGAGACGCATCGTCCTGATGCGTCCGAGCAAGTAGCATCCCTTGTCCCATTCCGCAGTTGCACTCAAAAGCGTTCCTCTCGTTGTTAGGCTAATTTTTTTTCGCTCCCAACATCCGTAAATCTTTTCCTAACTTTACGGCTTTTTCCCAAACGCGGAAACTTAACTTTCCAAAAGCCGATGGTTCGAACGTGTTTTTCAAAATTATTTCCAAGAATCCGTTTGCATTCTGAATTTTAACAATTTTCAACCTTTTTCGGTATCCGGAAAATTTGAACATCCTTGGAAATAAGGAAACTTTAGATTCGACGATCCTTGGCGAAAACCTGGAATTTTCTTGTTAATTTTCCAACGCCATAACTTTCCATCACAAAGATTCGCGTAATCTTTTTCCGTCCACGAGGAGCGTGAAGTAACGGACGTGACACGTTGAGATTGTCGGTGAGAAATTGACATTCCTCGTGGTTCGTTTTCTCGATAAAAATGAATATTATCGTTGCTGCTTGAGGCAGCGAGGAACGTCGTTGAGTGCAGAGTATTCAACCGCGAGAGAGATGGACATGAAACCCAGTCCGGCAAAGTTCTAGGGCAGGAGGTCATGGCTCTTGGAAACTGGGAGGCAACTCGCAGCGACTAGGGAAAACTCTGTTTCCAGTTAAACGATCTGCCATCTGAGTCTGTACGCGGTTTAGATCATCAGGTGGACATTTTCACTAACTTTTCATCAAACTCAACGGAAATCGGAAAAAAAAAATTTGGAAACTGCATTCACTTTTCGAAAGACTAAATCCTTTTTATACAGACATCGCTTAAACATTGATTTGCAGGGATGAAATTACCGAAAAGAGACTAAGAACTTGATTCAAGACAAAATCGTTAAAGCACGAAACTACAATTTTTGATTTCTCGTCCAACATGGCGATTTTATCGATTTTTTTCGTTACGCGTACAAGTTTCTTTTTCGTAGTTGCCTTTTTTCATTTTTTATTCAAGAAAACATTATTTTCACGGTTTTGTTTGAAAGCTGCAGCAAACAGTGTGCAGATAGTAAAGTAATTTCACCTTGTTATTGTCAGAGGTTATGGGCATGAGGCCAAGTAATTTTTGCATTGCCTCATGAAGCCTTGTACGGTGTCGAGAATAATCAATTGACAATTATTCATGGTGAATGATTTAAAAAACGTGCTGAAATACAGATCTTTGGCTCGCAGTAAAAAAACGGATTTGTCCTTTCCGATTCCGTCATCAATTTTCATATACACATACATTAAGAATTCATAATCGCCTTTTTACTCGTCGTCGTTGAAAATGTCAAGGATGTGAAGAGGCGATTTAATAACACCCTCGCAATCGGACACATCTATTTTTTTTACGATGCATAATCATTGACGCGACTGATTCGAAAAAATAACGTAATCGATGAAAAAAAAAAAAAAAACATGAACGATGGGAAAAAATCGCAACAGCAAGAATTTTTTTCGTTTAATTTTCAATTAATGTTTTCTTTGGTCGAGTACATTTCAGCTTGTTGTTTTTAAATTACAAGATACGAGCGATTCCCTGGTGAACGTCGATCACTCGTCGAGCAGACCTTTGAACGGTAAACTTTCGTCAGAAATATATTTGTCGACGTTAATTACGACGAAATTCAGGTACACTCGAACTTTCGTACTTGAATTAGTGCTCCCGGTTAAAAGAGACTGAATTTATTCGGGCGAAAAGTTGGACAGAAAAATAAGCAGCTTCCAAAGTTTCTTATAGCGTTCGAGTTTTTCCTTTGACAGATATTTCGGTCTCTTGGGACTTTGAATTCTCTTGAACAAATCTTGCCACCATTTTTTTTCCCGTCTGAGAAGTTTTTCTCCCAAGGATCGAACCTTTCGCTCATTTTTTTTTTTTTTTGACGTTCGCGGACAAATTGGAGTGTCATTAGTATCGAACTTGCGGACTTAATTTTTCCTTGACTTTTGGCCTTTCTCTTTTTGCATTCTCCCAGTTGATCGCGGTTTAATGAAAATTTTAATTGACTTTTTTATGATTAAAAAAATGAAAAATGGTTTTTTTTCCGTAGCAGGTGCCGTAACGTAAAAAATGACGAATAAATTTGACAGGTGTAGGAGGATGAGGTTGTGCACAGTGGGATCGAGTTGGAAGGGTCCTGCATATAATATGCATTTCTAATACAAGACTGAACGTTAGCGATGTATTCTTTGAAAGGGCCCTGACCCTTCGTATACCTGGCTCGAACGTTTTTTCGTCAGATTTGAATTGTTAGGGGCATTGACACAAGGGCTTTCGGAGGGTAGAGGCATGGAATTCCATGGTGGATTAGGTGAGTGCCCTCTCCGAAGCAAAATGGTGAGCACATACTGCAAGGATTATGCGTCCGAAGCTGCTTTCGAGAAAAAAAAAAACTTTGATTTTTAAATTCGTTCGATTCTCGCCTTTCAATTTAGTTCTTCTTGTCTTTACGGCGAAAAAAAAAAAATCAGTATTTAATCCGAATAATGAAAATTTGAATAACACACGAGGACTACACGCGGCATTTCGAAAGAGTTTTTTGC
Source organism: Diadegma fenestrale (assembly GCA_037043255.1). Taxonomy (NCBI): domain Eukaryota; kingdom Metazoa; phylum Arthropoda; class Insecta; order Hymenoptera; family Ichneumonidae; genus Diadegma; species Diadegma fenestrale. Next base: position 6,342,793 of record CM073315.1, read on the forward strand.
TTTGTTTTGTCGAATGAATTGCCGCAGTTGTTGGTTCTCTTCGGATACTTTTGCAATCATGAAACTTTTGTCATGTTAATGACGCGCCACCGTCTTTCTCCTGGTCACGTATTTTTGCACCGAGGATCGAACACGTTCTCGTGTTGCGAGAGGCTTTTTCACTCGTCAGCCGATTATCTGCCATTTTTGCTACACTGTCTCAGACTCTCTGCTTCTTCTTCCTCGCTGCTGTTTTTAGCATATTTTTTCCCAACTAATAAAAAGCGTTGATTTGTGCAGTAAAAATCGTGAAAATTCTTTACCAAGAAAATATGCAACAGCCAATAATTGGGTGAGAAAAAAAAAGGAATTTTCAACTCGTTTTTTTTTTATCACAAAATGTCCGAAAGTTCAGTGATTGATTTTGATTGAATGTCAATTTTTGGAATGGAAAAAAAAAAACATGGAAAAAACCGATGATTCGGGAGGTTTATTTTTTGCTGAGGTTGTCAGCTTGAGCGAACGACCAACACAGCGTGAGAATGCAGCCCCCAATGTGTGCTCGTTAAGGAAAGAAAAAAACTTGTCCGCGAACGCGCGTATGCGACATTAGCATGAGCGCTTGTTGCATTGAATTGTTGACGAAGCTGCATAACCCTCGTCTCGAGTCCGACGTGTAAGGCCCTATTAAAGAGACCGAAAGAGAGAAAATAAGAAATCCGCAAAACGAGAAGCGCGCCATGGAGGATGGAGCGAAACGCGCGCGTTGAGAAACCAGAATCGCGGGAATAGAATGTGCACGCATCTCACGATGTACCTGGCAGCGCAGTTATAAGCCTGGACAAAGTTCGAAATTTCTACATTCACACTTTTTTTTGCCTATTTACATCATCAAAAGTTCGTTACAATATTTTCCATTTATTTACCGCGAGTTTTTAGCTATCAACGGTCAAGAATTCGTAGCGGAAGTCTAACCGCGATCAAGATTCCACTCGGCAAGAAAAAAGATAAGAATCTCGGTTTTTAAAGGAACCCATTTTATGAAATTCATTCGCCTACAAATAACGAGACGTAGATTTGCATAAAATTGAGGCAATACACTAAAAATTAATGAATACGTTAAGAACCCACTCCAAATACAAGAATTTTTGTATGAAAATGTTCGGAGAATTGCTGCTTCGTAGTCTGAATTTGAAGCGTAGAGGAATAGCGAGTTTCTAAGCAGAAAAGTCCTTAAAAATTTTCATCTCGCCCCGCGTACTCGACGCGACGGATTCGCTGTCACAAAATAATTGATAACTTGTCAACGGGGCACGATAGGATTTTTCTTTGCGGAATTTCGCAATTCCGACTATTTTCTCGGTCTCCGGATAGCACATGTGTGAGGGCGTGTCAAAAAGAGAGAAAGAGTGTTGGGAAGTGAGTCGGTAGAAAAAATAAATAATCACGGAGGCTTTTGATTCAACTTTTTTTCCGGTAACGAAACGTCAGAATGGAGCATCTGTTGCCGAAAAAATCTCAGAGGGTTCCTATTCGTAAAGAGGCTTCCAGCTCACGCACTTACTCTTATAAAAATTAGTGAGTGCTTTTGTGGCGGTGAGTTTGGAACGTGAAAGTTACTTCCGTTTCATCGAGAGCCTCGAGGCACGAGTCGCGGATGTGGTCTACTTTTTTTTTCATTTCGATCGTTGCTCGATCGAGAAAAGTATGAAAGAATGCAGGCTGCACGTATAAGGCGGGCTGTTAAGAATTGGGTTATGTTTCTTTCGACCGAATGAAATTGAAAAGAAATACGATTGCGATCGAGTGGAAATGTCTGCATTTTTCTTCCACTCATTGTCTTCTCTTTATTATATTCCTTTTCACTTTATTCGAGCAATCACAAAGGCTTCTGTCATCATTTTTATTTCGGGCGTAAGGGCTCGAGGAGCCGGGCCAAATTTCGGTAGCTAGAATGGTAGCAATAAGGGTCGAAAGCGACTCACAGATGTATCTTGAATGCTTTTGAAAAACCGAAAGCCACCGCGACGAGAACAATGTAAGGAAGCCACAAAGTGTCCAGTCGGGAACAGGTTGAACGGGAGACTTCCAAAAGGTAGAAAATTTTGGATTTCTTCACCATCAACTGCGCTTTTGTCTCTTCCCTTTCCGTTGTCTTTTTATTTGTCCCGAGACTCGCGCGATTCTTTTTCCTGAACTTGGACGTCATTCGCCTTTTTTGCTATCCGTCGTAATATTGCGAGAAATTTATCAGTTTTCATTTTGTTTAATTGAACAATCCCCTTATAAAAAGTTCCAAGTAACGATGTGTCTCGAACGTTATGTGGAAAAAAATATAGACCCCAATGAAAAAAAAAAAATTAAAAAAACGTTCTCGTCAGAGTCCACTCGTAGTCTCTGTCCGTAATTAAACAAAAGCAGCGCTACCAAAAAACCGCTCGCGCGCGTTAGCGCGCGTGGTGCACCCTAGTTTGATAAATTAGACCAGGATCGTCAATAATCATGATTTTTTTGTATCGCAAAAAATTGATTCATCATTTCAACGTCGACGCTGCTCGATCGAATTATCTTTGCACTCGAGTGCAAGAATCAGCGATAACGTTTCATCTTTTTATCATTTTGATTATCCCGGATTAATTCAGGAATTGTGATTATGTTTCGAAAGGAATATTCCAATCGAACAATCATCGTGGTGTCTGTTTTGATATTCATGCCATTACTCATCGAACGTCAAATTCGCAATAAAGTTATTAATTTTTGCTCTGTTTTTCTAATTCCAGGTGGGTACCAAAGTCTTTTTTCGCTCTCGCAAAATTTGAAGCATTCGTAACGATGAATCGGTAAGTGATACAGACTGAAAAATTGGAAGAAACCGTAGGAAGAGAACAAAGGGCGATAAACGTGGTAATTCATAATCGTAATTGAGCAAGTTTCGTACGTGAAACGTAACGAAGAGCAAAATGAGCTGGCCACGAGGGGAATTTGGCGATTAAAATCTTTGGCTAATTGACTCAAAACTATAAACTCGTACGGGAAGGAATTTTTTTTCCATTCAAATGAGATTTCGCGCGATTTGTTCATTTCGTGTTTGTGAACTGCGTTGATTCGACTTTCTGCCGTAAAATAGTGCTCGGAAAAAGCTGGGAACTCTAGTTTTTGCATGTTTACGTTCATGGTTGCGGGTTTGCTCGTGTTTCGTGAACGAACGTGGAGGAAGAGAGAGGGGAGGAATGGGCCTTGATGCGTGGCCGAGTCCTCCAGGTTGTGCTCAGCGAAGCTTCACTCTGCTCTGTAATCATGTCCGGTCCCTTCTAGCGCTATTAGTCGGCCGGTCGGTCGCTATGCCCGCGCGCGATATTCTGCATCCGATCAACATAACGTACGTGTAGGATAAAGTAGACTTTATGTATATTCGGATCTATAAATCAAGGGAGAAGGCAGAACGCGACGTATATGGACGGTATTTTAACGATGATGCTCATAGGCGAAGGTCAAAAGGGCGTAAAATTAATGTAAATATATCGTGGACAAGGATCTCTAACTTTTATTTATAGGATTGTGGCCATATTTATACCAACGTCCGAACGCTCACTCCGCTTTTCAAACATTTTCCATCGAAATAACATTTTTCCCACGAGTTTCCTTTGATGTGTCCCGTGAGAAGCGAAACTAAATACTTGTTGGAAACAAATTTGTGTTATTTGGGCATAAATGAAATCGTTGAATTGATAAAATCGGTGGTTTCGGTTGACAGACACGAGTGCATATTGGACGTGTTTGTTCGATCGTCGACAAATATGAGCTGAACTGGCGAAACGTCAGACCGTGATGTTGGGACGAATTTTTATATCCAAATAGCGATGAATTGTCATTCGGCAGGAAATTCCAAGCAGAATGTTATTTTACAGTTTTTTCATCGAACGAATACGTGGAGAATTATTGATTGATAAAGAACGTGCCAATCCGGCTGGGTAGAGCGTGCGCCTATTGGTTCCTTTTCCTCAGCCCCAACTTGGCATCTCTCTGGCCGAATCTTTGGCAATCGATAACTCGCCCATCGTTCATCGGATGGGAAAACTTTGAAAGACTTTTCGTTTCGAAATTTGCTCCCGAATCGACATTTCCATGATTGAAAATTCCAGCTGTACAGCTGCCTTGCGAATATTTCACTTTTTCTGTCCATATACGAGCTCCCTAGGAAACCTGTACGCGCGTTAATGATTCCAACGCTCCAGGAAACCGAGACAGCTCCATAGAGACCTTGGCATAGCCGTGGACACGGAGCGGCAGTTTTACTGACAAGCGCAATTATTTTATATCCTCACTTATGGTAGTTATATACACCGTCATTGACCAACACTTTCGTGTTGCACAAAAAATGCGTTATTAGATGCAGATTACGCGTATTACATGGGGATTAACGTGCATTACGTATACGCCGGATAATAAATACTCGAAGCATTAGCAAACCACATGGGTAACAATTTTTAGCTAATCAAGGGCTCGCTTACGTGACTTCTCACGATCTACCATGTGGACTTGAGCCCTTTTGAGGGTTTTACACGATCATCATTCGCTAATTAACATTCAAATTGTCATTAAATAATGAAATAAACAAAAAAAAATATTTTTCTCGCAATTTCGAGCGGATTTTCACGCTAAAATCGTCGACGTGATTAGGAAATGAAATACAATAATGCAATAGAATAATTTCTTGTCTTGTCTGACGACATGGTTATTAAACTGAATTAAAAATTGCAAGAACGAAGGCCCTGTCGAGTTGACCTTAAAACTCATGTTTATATATCATGTATGTATGTATTTGAGGATATATATATATGTAACATGGATGATGTATAAAGCACTCGTTGTACCTGGCATTGTTAGTGAGTGGCGTGTTGCTAATTCACACGCGTGTGAGCGAGCCGCGCTCGCCCTTGAGAAAAGCCATACACGTCATCGGACAGTCTTCTCGTAGCCATGAACCGCGAGGACCGATGACTTTTGCTCTCAGCGTTATTTCGCGCGTTACACACACACTCGCCATTTTTCGTAATCCACTTTTTTTCTCTTCTTGTCTTTATCTTTATCTCAATTTTGATGCTTCGCACGTACATTCTCGGCGAAAAATTCAATTCGCTCCAGCTTTTCGTGTTTAGTCATTCCGCCGGAGGCGCAGCGGGTTCGGGCTCTTCATATCGTCGCCATGCCAGAAATTTCGGTTTTTGAAATTTATCGTTGTGACTGTACCGACAGGACACTCTGCCTCAATCACACTCAATTCATAATTCATCGGTACGTGAGGGCGTTTAGAAAAAAAAAAATGGACATTTTTTGCGGTCAAACGCGGCAAATAATTACAGTCAAATTTTCGACTTGACCTTGACAGCCCAAACAGACACTTGCAAAAGGTCCGTGTGTTTTACGGTTCTCGCGGAGAATCTCAAGAATCCAGTCACGCGGTTTTCTCATTCTCTGCCTTTTTTTGCTGGTACACATTTTTTTCCGTCATCGCGGCGTTTTTTTTTCCTCGTCGCTTTCTCTCTCGCTCTATCCTCGAAACTCGGGCTCCGTTCGTGGGACGTTCCAAGAAATGTGTGTAGGTTTGTCGGGTCCGTAAACATTTCTCCTCTCAAACCATATATGCATTTAAATATATACATACTCGTCTTGTGACACAGACTCCAACCACCAACATCATGTTTTTCACATTCACGTTGCTTGTAAAAACAATCTCAAGGTCATCGTGCTGCGCCCGTGCCTCTAGCGATGCATATGCGGCATTCAGGGTCACGTGTTTTTTGCCTCAATTCCTTTTCTTTCCTTCCCACAAGTCCTTCGCCTCTCAAAACTCTCAATCTTCTAATTCTTGGGCGAAAATCAATCGGCGTCGCTTTTGTCGTGAAAAATCGAAATCTCACGGGGGAATACTAGCTCCCGACCCAAAACCAATTTTCAAATCCAAAATAAACTTTCAAACTTGCCAGAATTGTTCGAAAAATCGAAAAATTCATTTCGAAAAACAAAAAAATGAATTTTCAAGAATTTTTTTTTTTAATTCAACCAATTTCTGGTGTGTTTCCGAATCCGATCGTTATGAATGTCAGAAATTCCACGAAAAACCATTTTTTAATGAGAAACCACGTCTGGCAGTTAGACCAAAAGTTTTAATAGTTTGCTAATGAAATAATTTCTAACGAAATTCAAGGATCCAATCTCCGATTTCGTCACCGCAGCAGCCACGTCGTCCTTGATCGAAAATAACGAGCATTTTTTTCCATCTCCCGTTCGTAACTGTCTGTGTGTATAAAAATATATGGATTTAATAAATCGCTCGAGAAATTCAATACCATTAATGAAAAAACGAAAAAAAAAAAATAATTCATTACTCGCTAATTCTGTTCGTTTGTCAAATCAATCTCCATTTTTTATAGCGAGGTTTGATTTTTTCTGTTTGCAATATAATCATTTTATTTTGAGATGAAAAGACGATAGAGATTGGAGGAACCCGGGGTAAAATGTAGCAGCGAAAATGCTGGAGCATTCTTCGTCTATTGCGTCACTGGATTTCTATGTGGGCCATAGAAATCAAATGCTCGTCCTAGATCCTTGACACTCTCTCCCTCTCTTTCGCCCTCGTTGCCCCATAAACTCCCGCCGGATGCTGCTGGGGACAAGGTCGGCGATGGCGCACTCAGGAACTGCTCGAGGGAGGGGTCAAAAGTGTAGATACCAGTAATTGAAATAGGGAATAAACGTGAAACCAAGAAAACACAAATAATCAAACTGAATACAAAACTTTGATGATTCCGAAAATGTTTTACTTTTCCAAAATTGCCAAAATTCCTTTTGGAAAAGGGAAAAAGTTTTAAAAAAACCTTGAAATTGTGTAAAAATCGAGATGGACCAGATTTTTTCAGAATTCCTCGCTCTCCGCATTCGTTAACTTCCGACCGGGAAAAAAAATAATTGTCGGGAACGAAAACTCGAAAAACAATGCGACGCAGAACGAAAAATAGGGCAATCAAGAAAAAAATAGCTCGAGAGGCCACTCCAAAATGGATGGAGCAACGTGAAGCGTTGGCAAGCATTGAGAAAAGACTGTCATGTGAAAAAAAAAAACAATTTTTTTTCGTCGTATGAATATAAATTTGAACCGAATAATTATTTTTTTTCTCTGCCTTTCAAATAACGCAAAGTTCCGTGGCACCGGGTCGACTCTGGCCATTTAAATTTAGGCCAGTGACAAAATGTTTGAATTTAAGGAGCGAAGGGAGAATTTTCGTGGCTTTCGGAGACTCGCCCGTGTGTTTGTGTGTTTTTGCGATGTTTCCTACCCGCGGGGACTGTGTAGGCTTGAATGAAACAATTATGGTGATCGCGGAGTATTAATTCTATAGACCGGAAGTGCCGCGTGCACAAGTCGTACCCATTATATGTTCATGGTAGCGTGGCGAACACAGAGACCTTGACGATTCGCTCATTAGCCACCAATAATATTGCTAAAGTACTTGTCCAGGTGTGTTCGCTAAAGAGAAAGAGAAAGAGAGGGAGAAAAAGGAGGCGTCGATGCGAAACTTGCGTGCGTTCTTATCTCGAAATTCTGATGATCCTGAGCTTCGTCCTCGTATGCAAAATATTTACAATGTATTTTACAATTTTAATATAAACTCATTAGCACTTTAGCAGTCCGTGCATGGGACTTTTGAGTGTGTGAATCGGAACGTTACAATTTTTCATTGCCCGAACGTTTTTTTAATACGATTTTCAAAACACGTCAAAAAATAATCAATTCCCGAGGATTTCGAGTGGGATTTTTGACCTTTCGAGATTTCTTGTTGCCTTGAATCTAAAAAATGGTTGTAACCTTTGCTTTTATTTGATGCTGAGACTGCGTAACGAGTGCGCATTCAATTATAAAAACGAAGAGCGTTCGAGAAGGACGTTTGGTTACGGTTTATCGTGATTTATCGATTTTCGAGACAATTTCCAAGTTGCCTCAATGAAATTTTGCTTTGGCTGAAATAAATGGAAAAATAGAGTGAGAGCTACTGTTGAGGGTGAACAATAAGGCATAGAAATGAATATATCGATAGATTATGGCGGAGGCAGACCGGCTGCGCTTTGGATGAGGCTGGCTGAACGCTCTCGCGTCCTCCGCTGGTGTACCAGGGAGTTGGCCTGGTTTCCCTGGCCATGACCCAGCCCGGCCATCCACGAGAGCGCGACCCAACGTTCCCGGTTATACGCCCCCGAAGAGCCCCCACACTCGCTTTCTCACTCATTCTACCTTTAACACTCCTTTTTGCCCCTGCTCTACTGGCACAGCCTCGTCGCATCGAGATCCATACGGGGCTCCGCATGCACATGCAGCGCACACACCACATCTTTCCCTCTTTCTCGCTCCACTTTATCCACAGGGTGTGTAACAGGTGGATGACGTCACTCTTCTCCTGCTGTTTCCACAGAAAACCGCGCGTCCCAACTCTGTTCCCGCTCTCTCCAAAGGGACGAGGTCGTCCCTTTACGCTCTACTCGTTCCGATCAACCCCCGAGGAATCTCCGTTACATCTCATCCCCGACTTCTGACCTGCATCCTCTCGCTCTCTCCTTTTCTCTCTGTGGAATCTCGAAGCTTCGACCTTGCTTTCTGTTCGGAGCGAAAAGAAATTTGTACAAAATATGAGAAACGCTCTAGCAAAAGAATCGAATAATTTTTTGTTCGTTTCTTTTCGTCGTGTTGCCTGGCACTGTCTCAACGTATTTTTATAGATCGAAAACAAAAATTAGGACCGAAAAGATACCGAGAAATAAGAGAGAGAGAAAAGTTTGAGAATTCATGCACGTTTTGGTCGTGGTGAATTATTGTCGAAGGAATCCAGAGAATTTCGAGCTCGCTGCACCTGTGCACGAGACGCGCTTCGCTCGAGTGAACAAACTGGGTTATCGGGGGAGGAAAATTAGATCGAAATAGGATGAGAGCGTTGACAGTGAAAGTCCCAAGAGTCGACGCAAAATGCATATGGCCCGACGTACAGGTCAAGTCAAAACTTGTGACTAAGATTTCCAACCGGAAGGACTCAAAATTCTGGAGAAAAAAAGTCCTCAGCTATTTTTATCTCTGCGACTTGCTGAGGAATTCAGGGATCCAGGCTGTCCGGTGCGCCGATATACGAGCAAGGACCGAGTCTCCTTATCACATAGCTCGACCGACTTGCTGCTGTCACGATCCAATTAATTTCTCCTCGACGGTCAGTCACAGAGAAAAATTTCCAAAGACTTTTCTTCTGGGAATCGAGCGCACTAATTATGTAGAATTTTTGAAAAACCATTCGCCGAACACCCTTTATACACGTCGCGACGCGTCAATGCCGACATGAAAAATCGTCCGAGCGCGCGCGAGACCTTTCAGCCTGCTGTGTTGCAAAAGAAATTTTTTCTCGTATCCAGTGGGCGCTATAGTTCACGAACGCAAGCAGTGTACGTCATGTTACATTTTTAATTTGCAAGCAGCACATTTTCACCTCGGTAAACTCAGAGAATGGAAAAAAAAAAACAGGATAATTATGAATAATGAGGAAAACGCTCGAGTTTCGGGTTGATTATGAAATTCGGCAATGCGGGAATAAGGGCTCGACGAACGAAACCGTGGGCTTGGATTTCACTAATGCGTTAGAATAGCGATTGGTATACGAACCGGTGAACCTAAATTTAGTACTTTCCTAGGCCTCCAGGGCCCTGCAGACGTGTTTCCGAAGCTCTAAATCCAGCTCTGAAACTGTTGAAACACGGACTGACTGCTCACCCTAATGTTAAATAAAAATGTGGAAAGCTTCGATCGCGAGGGTGGCTCGAGACAATATTTCTATGTAGCTCGACGAAGGTACGACTTCGGAGTCTTTTCCAGGGACATTCCGGCGCAAAAATCTTTTTATATTAAAATTCCGATGCTCGGGGTCCGTTGAGTCGTTGAAAATTTTTCGAAGGGATCGAAATTTTTTAAAAACTTGGCAATTTCATTTTTTTTTATAAATAATAATTCGTTTAACGATAAATTGACATTTTTTTAGCAAATTTTATAGTTTGCTGGATTCGAAACGTGTCTGGATTTTCCGAGATATTTAGAAAACAGATAGACAAAACAATGCGAGAAACATTTTCAGTCTCTCACCAGCTCATTTTCCAATGACAATCATTCGAAAGTGACTCGCGCACCAGAAAAATATTCAACACGAAAAACTGACGATGTAAACGTGTACGGAACGTGACACACTTTCGATTACGTCGAAAAAAAGCAAAACTGACGTGAAAAAGCATCAACTTTTGAAAGGGAAGTAAAAAAAAATTTTGAATAGTGTAGAGATGCGAGAAAAGAGAGTAAAAGAGCGAAAAACAAGATTCGAAGCATTTAATTCCGGTGGTTTAAAGGACGCGATAATTTTCACAGCGCACACAACATTGGTTGAGAGTCTCGTAAGCTGGTTAGGGGAATCTCAGAAGCTTGGAAAAGAGTTGCTCGTACGGTCTCTGCTGCTGCTGAGCGTCGCGTGTTAATATGTATCACGTAGATATATGTATAGGCGCGCGAAAGCTTGTACGGGAGAGGGGGAGCCGAGGCAGCGCGGTCGGGCAGTGTTGTTGAGCAGTCAGCGACAGACCGTCGTCGCGGTAGTATCGTCGCGTCGAGTGCGCAGCAGCGTCGCGCATACGCGGAGCGAGCGAGACAGAGAACGAGTGTAGTGTGTTGCGATTGAGCGAGAGTGAGTGAGGGAGAGAGGCGCGGAGTGTGCAAGACCGAGCGAGCCACTCGTGCGCGGGCAGTTTGGCTGTGAGGTCGGTGAAAAAAGTGGGGGAAAGAGTGAGTGAGAGAGACGACAGTGGCAACAGAAAGGAACGAAGAGGCGCGCATAACACGACGAGCGATCTGACTCTTCGAGTGTCACACACGGATCATATAGAAAAACTTTTGACGCGAGAGGACAGACGAAAACAGTGTACAATAAATCCTTGTACACTGAAAAATGATGGACCGATCGTGCACGAACGACTATAATTTTCGTGCTTCGTTCGACCTTGCAACAAAGCATTAAAACATCGAGACTATACATTTTCCTTCATTCCGATTCTCGTCCGAGAATCTTTTCCAAGTGTTTCGCTCGTTTCTCTCTTTTTTCTTTTCGTTGCGCATGCGTAAACGGCCTGCAACAGGGATACACGGTTTAAGGTGTTTCTCGTGCGTCTAAACGCCCGTACGAAAAGACTACGTGGAAATAAAACGAAACTGAAACAAACCGATCGACTCGCATGACGCTCAACTCCAGCATGTGAGACGATGAGCGAAAAAAAATAGAGGAGAGAGCGAGAAAAGCACGTGTTTCTTTTCAACGCGTCCCTCACGCCAGACGTCGCTGAATGACAATTCTTTTCCACACCGTCTCGCGGAGTTAATTTATCTCGAAACCGATGGATTTAAAGGCCGCTTGTGTTTCATTGTATACATAGAGTATATACATCAATAATACACTCGCGCGAAACGATAAATATATGTATTAACGAGTCGGTGCGGGTGAAATTCGAGTTAGTGACCTAAATATCGCGAAAGCGACCAATTCGAATAGCTCTCTCCCCTCAAGAGTATCGACTATCGACTATTTCTGATCGCGTTCTAAAAATACTAAATATTTCTTCGGACTTGTTCTTAATCCAGAGAGTTGTTGATAAAAACACTGCCCCGAGGGAATTTAAACGAAAATGGAGGCCGTATTTTCGTGTTAAACAACAAAAATAAACAAGTATAAGGACAAAATGAGGTTTTGGTGTGTTGCGAGGAGCGGCAATTGTGCGACGAAAAAGTGTTACGAGAGAACGAAAAGTCTTTTCGTTTATTCTCGCTTACGCTAGACGCTCGAGTCTTGTCTCTGTATATATACACACGAACGTTCCCTTTTGCGCGCTCGTTCGTTCGTGACCCCGTTTTTCTCGATGACCGAGAGACTCCGAAGCACGAGGATGTGTGCGAGTGTCTCCGTGCATGTGCGTCGATTGGGTGGGCGAAAGAGTCGTTGATTTCATCACAAGTGCGCGCCGCGCGATTGTCGCATTGACTTTTCGAGTTGTGCTTCGAAATCAAGATAAATCGTGCGTGCTTTTTTCTCCTTCTCCCCCCCCCCCCGTTCGTTTGATTGCTCGCTCGAAAATGGCCGCACAAAGTGCACATCCCACAAAATTGTCATTTTTATGTTATTTCGTATGAAAACGATTATCCGTGAGAAAATAACAACGAGTGAAGATTTTTTGGATCAGCTGGTATGCTCCCTCGCGAGGTTATCAAGGGCCTCGTTGTCGTGCTACGAAAACGCGAACGTTTGAAGATCGCTACGAATCGTGCTGCTGTTGTTTTTCAATCAGGATCGATATTATTGGATTATTGTGTCAAGTGAAGTGTTTCGAGTTTATTTTCATTATTTCCAAATTTTTTTCAATATTTTCTCTCGTATATATGTAAAAGTGCATATATATAGAAATATCGTTTGAAATACATCGAAATAAAAGACGATAAAGTGGAGTCCGAGAGTGAATCGAGGCTGGTGACGCGGAGGGTCGTTGCCAGGTTTACCAAACTCCTGGAAGAGGATAAAAAGAGTGAGATTGAGGAAGGTGTCGAGAGCGAAGGGGTTACGATGCTTCAGACCGTACCCAGAGTCCCAATGGCGGGAGTTAAGCGCAGGTGGGGCGGTAGAATCGTTGGACTTCAAGAATCGAGTCCCGAGGTCACCAGCAGCGCTGAACTGTCCTCACCCACACGACATTTCCATAACGATAGTAGTCCTGCCATTAGGAACGACGAACTTCAATTGTGGGATCTCGATCTTCATCGCGGATTACAAAACAATAATCATCATCATAATAATGAACATACCAACCCCGGCACTACCATTCTCACTCCCGGTGACGCCTCCTCGCCTACCCCAACCACTATCGAAGGTACACTCACGTTTTTAAACTCAAAAACACGCAAAATTTTACATACGATGACTCTGAAGTTTGCATCGTTGGAATGCAACGAAATTCATTTTTATCTTTGACAAAAATAATTATTCAGATGCAGAATGTAATTACGATGATAAAAAGATCCATTTTTGCCATTCGAAAAGCATATCGGCTCGAAAAATTTGAATGAAATTGAAAATTGAACGAATCTTGAATAAAATTCAATATTTTCGATGCATTCCAACGTTGCAAACTTCGGCATCATGATTTCATAACTTTCGGGAAAAATTATTATTTCTTAATAATTAGACGGCAACAGAAAATTTGTTGGCTGCGATTAATTTTATTTATTCAACCGTTATCACGTACTTTCGATTGTTTATTTGTGCGATGGAAACTTTGACCTTGTTTCCTCGAATATCACGAAAAACACGAGGCTTGAGAAATTGAGGGAAATAATGAAGAATCGAAAGTCGAGAAGGAACATCGCGCGGCAACGACGTTTTTTCTATTTCTGTCTACGATCTCGCTCGCTGTTGCTATATTTTCGAGACTTTTTTCTTCTTGGCATTTACGTACGAAAATAAGAATACAAACAAAGCAATTTACGAGCCGGTCATAGTCTCGTGGAGAAAAATTCTCGCTGCTCGAGTGTCGTGGTCGTTTTATTCGCAATATAAATTAAATTTCGTGTGTAGGTTTATGAATATTCGGGGATATAGATGATTCTATATTTATTTATGTATCGTAAACTTGAGATTTTTTACTCTCGTGCCCCTGGCATCGGTCCATTCACGGCTACTCGCTAAAGTCTTTTTGCTTCTTTCGCTTTTTCTTCCCCAACGCGAACTGTCGTTCCCTCTTGAAAGAAAAAAAAAACTCGATTTCGCTTTTTATCACCTTTTTTTTATTCGAAATCCTGAACGACGGGAATTCGTTGGTCTTTTTTTTTCTCTGGCCTTTTTTGTCTCGACCTACTTTTCTGACGCGACCTACTTTGGGCAGAGATGGGTCGCGTTGGCCCACTGGGTTTACGTTTTCTTGATTAATTATGACGCCCGAGCACGCAGCAAATTCCTCGCATTCTTTTTGTTCGTAAACCATGGACGATTATTCGATCTCTTTGGAAATTTCGAAAAAAAACTCGAAAAACTTGAATATTCTGTTTTTTTTTCCGAAATCCGAATTTTTGTGGCTCTTCGATTGTTTTTTGTGTGACTTTGAGGTGCGCAACTCCATCTCGTGGGTCGAACATTTCGTGAGGGGAAACGGGGAAATAGAAAATGTTTCTTAGGGCGAGCGCCGGATAAACCGAAGGGGAACGTCGTCCGATCTCGCTTTCGAGGTCACGGAAAATACAAACGGGAACGCGCGCGTGGCTTATCGACTTACGTTCTCGTGTGTCTATGATGACGATTTGTATCACGATACCCCGGTACGAATATCCACCTCGTTATATTAACCCTAATCCTCATCTTATTCTCATGCATAAAAATATATAGATTGCCCTCACGCGAGAGTTAATGGAAACACTAAATCCAACCGATCCAAGTCTCCTCGTTAATGATTCTGCCCCGAGCTTTTACTAATCCCGCAAGATTGCAAGTGAATTTTTACGATCATTAGACTCGTCGATTCACTTTTTCATCTTCATTTTTGTTCGACCAAGTTTAACGAGCTGCTGGACTTGAAATTCAATGAAAAATGCTCGTTCCATTGATCTCAACGTCCAATATAAACTTTGCATCGATAAATTTATTCAGAATTCCCATTTTTTTCGCCCCGAAGCTAATTAAACTCGAAATATCAAGTTATCGCGCACATTTTTCCAGTTCTCGATTTCGAATCCGATTAATGACTTGGCTCAATTAAAATTTTGTGTGCGTGTGCGTGTGTGTGTTTTTTTTGAAGCCCAAAGCATCGCGGCCACAAAATTCGGCACATTTTTTGTTGTTTTGGGTGGAAAATGACTTTTTTACGATAAAATGAAAAAATTGACGATTTTTACTCGTATAGAGCAGTTGCGCGGTTGACAAATGCGAAACACGGTGACGCAAGAGCCTGGTATCAGTTGCTCAGCAGACAATAGTTTCATAATTGAATGACTGCGAGACATAAAGTGAGTCAGATATGTCCGAAAATGGCTCAATGAGTTAATCAACAACTTTCACTCAACGCATCAAGTCGTAAAAAATGATGTTGCAAATATTTGAGATTCGTACTCAATTATCAAGGTGAGAAAAATGCTGTGCTCATTTTTCTTGCGTTTATCAGTCGATCAATCCGGTCTTGGTTACTCGGCAATTGTACGTTCCAATGTCGAGGATAATTATTCGTTTCACGTGGTTGCAAACAAAAGAAGAAAAATATGTCAATGTTGTTTTTTTCCTCGGTTGCTTGTGTTTTTTTCGCTCAGAAAAACGACTTGCTGCTTCTCGAGATCTTATTCTCTACTTTTATTATCTCTCGGGCGACTTCATGCCGATTTAATTGTCCTGCTGGCACGGTCTCATATTTCTCGTTCTCTCTCCCTCCCTGTCGATCTTGTGAATGTGTTTATACATATGTGGTCTACACCATTTTCGCTCGACACGTATATTTCATCAAATTCCATCATAATGCACATATACTCTCGTCGGCTCTCGCAGTTCGTCACGGATGTTGAGCTCACGCACCCAAGAGACCGGAGGCGAGGTCTTCATCTATGTCTCTCCCTCTTACTTCTCTCTTTCGAAGCTCCGAGCTATTATGGCCAGGGCTAATGGGAGTAGTAGCACGATCTCAGTTACAACCAAGCACAGCAACAAAACTCGTCTCTCGGGTATTCTCTCTCGCGAGTATCTCGTCGATTCTCTTTCCCCACTCATTCTTCTTCTTTTGCCTTCATTTTTTTCTTCTTATTCGCATCTTCGCATCTCTCTTTCTCACTCGCGCTCTCTATCACGTTTTTTTTCTCTCTTTGATTCTCGCCATCTTTATTCCTCTTTGAGGAACGACCCAGGGAGCACAAGAGCTCGCGAGCGTAATCAGCGTTCTTGGTACTTGGCCCTGACCTTGACTGCCGCGCGAGAACTCGCGCGCTATGGACGTTCAATTGTAATCGCGAGACGACGTTAGCGGCTCTCGAGATCTCTCTCCCTCTTCGTCTTCGACTCCTTATTCATTTTTTTTCTCTTTTCCTTCTTCCTTCACTGTTATGCGAAACAATAAATCGTAGTTCCTATTTTATTATTATCGTTGTTACTGCTGCTGCTCTTGCTCTGATCCGCTTCGCTCTAAACTTCCTGGAAAATTCACTTCGTTCAGATAGTATGAAGAAAAAAACACAATAAATCGAGTCCAGCACGTTTCTTCCCACATCGTGCGAATCACGTTCCACACTTTTATCCCATTACTTTCTCAGCTATCGAAGAAAACGTTAGCTTTTCCAGAAATACTATTTTTGCACTTTGATTTTCCTGTGTTTAACAAGTTTTTGGCAATTCTCGTCCAATTTCGAAAATTCATAAATCCCACCCACAGAAATAATCTTTATAATTATTTTTGAGCCACACTTTCGTGTCATAAATTCGGTCGATCAAGAGACTCGAGCTAAACTCGCACTACGTTTTGTGTTACGCGATCGAGGCTGCTGACCCACGCATTTTTCCTCGTTCCTTCGCCCCTCCTATATACACACACACCACATCGTACCACTATCTTTTCCTTCTTATATACACAGATATATTCATACCAATGCGACTATAATATACAATAGAAATATGAGGGAGGAAAAGACATAGACGCGGCGTTCCAATATATAGCAAAGTGTGCTACATAGCGAAGTGTAGGGCTTGATTAATGCGTGTATTAGGGTGCCTCAAAAAAAAATCAATATCTTTTTTTTCCTCGAGTTCAGTTATTAGCAAGTTTGAGTATGACCGAGGGAAAACAAATCATGGAAAGAAACGGTTGCGTGGCAAAATATTTGACTCATTTGGCTTTCGTGACTTTTTTTTGCAATCGAATGTTTTTAAAAGTAATGACTTTCCCTGCAAATTGGAGAACCGGCTCAATTTCGTTAAAAAATTAAAAAAATAACGAAAAAAAATCACAGATTAGTTATTTTTTCTAAATAGAATTAATTTTTTGATATTCATACATATTTTCTTCGTTCACATTGTGCTATGGAAGAAAGAAAAACGAACGAATGAAAACTCCTCCTTGCACATAGTTTTTTCTTTTATCCGAGTCCAACTTTCTTACAACTATGCTCGGGGCAAAAAATATCGATTTTTTTTAGCCACCCTAGTGTGCGTGTGAGTATATCTATAAAAATAAATATATATGAGTTTTCTCCTTACGCAATATGTATTTTCCACGTCCCCATTTCAAAATTACGATTCCTCCTCATTCGTCATGATTTCCTCGAGGCAAAAAGCTCTCTTTCTTGATTATTTTTATTTTCTCTCTTTCTCTCGTTTTTATCACCTTCCAGCTCGTTTCTTTCGTGTCGAATCAGCGAGGTCACGTCGATAAATTTCGTTTCGTCGATTCTTTTTTCTTTCTCTGTTTTTTTTTCTTCTATCTTTCTATACATCGCGTAGTCCTTGCACGTTTGCATCGCCCGAGCCAAAATTGTCGACGTCGCCATTTAATCGATTAAGCAGCCTCTCCGTGTTTCAACTTAAACGAGTGAGTCATTTGCCGAAACGTCCTGAAATAACTCTACATCCTGTACTCTCTACCATCAACGCGCCCTCTTGACACTCTGCATTTTATTTCGATCGTGCATCTTTTATTACATCACCCCAGCACCCCCTTCTTTATATTTTTTATTCAGTCCTCGGAATCCTTCACCGTCTTGAAACACTTTTCAACGATGAACCTCACTCGATCGTTGAATCTTTTTAATATTCCATTTTATCGAATGATTTATAGACTTCGCTCAATCCCATTTTTGGCTCCAAGGATTCTTGGGTTTAAAGAAAAACCTTGAGATACTTTGCTATGTCAAGAATCTTTAATGAAGACTATTGAATGTTTAATTATACTGTGTAAATTGATCGAATTTTGTCTTTCGTGCCAACGAATTCTCGTAATCGAATAAATGTGGCCAGACAATCGCGAAAGAAATATTTACTTTTTCTTCTTTTCTATAATTGTCCTGGATCAAGATGTCTTTTTGTTTCTTACTGGATGTGATGTTTGCTCCGAGGCAAATATAGACCTTGAGTGAATTAATTTTATTTATATTTTTGTTACACACTTTTTCCTTCGGAGCTATGAATATTTCCAGACTTGCATGAGCTCGCTACAATATTTTGGATATTCGCTTCTCAAACGAGGGCCCCCTGAGACTCTGACTGAGAGCAAGAGCTCTTAACTAAACATTCTATTATGTACGCGTTTAGTACGTTGCCATCAAAGCCTCGTTGTTCGTACTCCGTATGTGTGTCACTTCTGCTCACACCTGTTGCGGGACTTTCCCAACCTTTCAACACCCGAGCACAACTTTATCTAATATTTTTACAAGTTACAATTTTTTATAACGCTAGAACGATATTTTTTCATCAATGTTGCGAAGCGAGTTGAATTTTTTATTTAACTCACGTAATGAAACGGAATAGAAAATATCGTGTCGAATTTTTTTTTTTTTTTGTTTTGCAAATTGAATGGTTTTTATTTTTTTTATTTTCAAAATGTCGTAAGCGGGCCAATGAAATGACGGCGTGGAGAAAAAAATTGTGAATGACGGGAAATATTTTTTGACGCGTGGTATATATATCTTCGAATATATATGTAGAGTCGTGACGTCGATTCGTCATAAAGAGAGAATAGAGATTATCGGTAATGTCATTTTTTTTTTTTTTTTCGAGATAACATTCTGACCCAATTTACCAAATTTATTTCTATTTTGAAACGATCGCGGATTATGGTCAACGTTGGCCTTGACGTAATGGGGGAGCCACTTTTCGACGAAGCTCAGGATCCCTTCCGAAGGGACTAGAAGAATTTTTAGTCAATTTTGAAATCGAGCCTCCTGCGTAGCAAAATAGTCCGAGGAATCATTGTCAGGGATTGGGGGAAATTGTCTTTCTTTTTTTATTCGTTGAAACGTTTGGCTCGATGAGTAGGAAGGAAAATTATTTGTAATGCAAAAATCTCGTCGATGGTAATTTTATTATTCATGAAATTTTGAATTTTATTGAAATTTTTGACATTCGTTTTGACAATTAAATATTTTCTTCTCTTCTCGCGTATTTCATTGACTCATACGTGTACGAGAAGTCCGAAATGTTCTGAAAAGCGGCTTCAGAGTTGATTTTTACATGACGACAGATATTTTAAGTACGACTGTTTTTTTTTCTTTTAGTATTTGCTTTTTTTTTGCTTGATGTTTCTCTGTCGTGGGTTTCGTCGCGTATTTCTCGATGACCTTGAGTTGTTCTCTTCTTTTTCGAGGCTCGTTCTTTATCGTTCGATAACGCGACAAAAAAAGACAAACTTGGAGTGGAGAGATATAAATGCTCAACAAAAAAGTGTCTCTCGTACGAAATGAAGGTTTTTAGTTGAATTTTTCTTATTTCTCTCGTTGATTTATTGGAAATTAGTTTTACTTGTCATCTCGAGCCATTTACTATTCGTAAATAAGACTAGCGGGGAAAGTTTGTGCCTCGAATCAATTATGTACCCGGAACTGGCTAATATCATATCGATATTCTTATAGATCGATTGTTTACATGCAAATCGAAAATTAATCGAACCGCTTCGACTGTATTTTTAAAAATCGACTCTTGTGATTATCATTTTGGAGGATTTGGAAAAAGTATTATTAGCATTTTAAAGAGAGGCCGAAATTTTGTAAAAAAGCACGAAAATATTGGCAAAAGTCTTTGAATCACCAACTTTTTGATGCCAGACTTTTTTTCCAATGAAATTATTGCCGAAGGTCTTGTTTTAACTCTCGAGACGCTCTTCTTTCTCCATCTCCTCTCGTAGCTTCTCTTTAACGAAATTTTCTTCAAGTAGCTCAAGTCCTACTTGTGCGCGAGATTCCATGAATAACCCTTTGTGTTTACATTCAATCGAAATCGATCCGTGTTCCATGTTATTGCGGTCTCGAGGATTCCTCCAACTATTTTTGCCATCTCTCGTATACACGTAGAGCATTTATACGCAAAAGGTTCTTTGGGCCAAATGTCAGATATCGCGAATCGCGATTGTTTTCAACTCGTTATCGAAGAAATTTTGTTTTCTCGGTGAAAAAATGTTGATTTTTCGAATATGAAAGAATTTTTCTTTCGCCCCGAGTTTTTCCAGTTTTTTCGGCGTGCGGAAGCTTTCTCGTTGTTTTAGTTGCACTTGGCCCAGCGGTCACCCAACCATATTTCCATTACCGCGAGCACTCGTTACCCTCGCAGTTTTACATTGGAAACTCAAGCATTTCGGATTTACTTATGAAATTGAAATAAATACTTGAAAAATTCTATGTACATGCGCCTCGACTCGTTATTAAGCTCGAGGATCGACCAAATCATGATACGAAAAGTCAGAATTTTATATCAAGCACCCTCACGAAGCTCCTCGCTCGCTTATTCCGTCCTTTGACTACATTTTTCAGTTTTTTTTTTCCCTCAAACTTATTCCACGATGAAAAGAAAACTTTTTTTTGTTTCTACTTTGAATACGATTTTCGGCAAATCCGACTAACACGAGTGCAATCGTCCTTGAAATTTTTTCCTCTTTGTAGGGAAGGAAATATAAACATCGCGCTTTGGAACTCGTTGTTATTCCTTTTGAAAAACAAGTACTCGACGACAGAATTGCTTACGCGAGTAGGGAGTCGATGGCATCGGGAGCCGATTGTACCAAGCTTGCGTCTCTCGCGTTAATATAAATAAAAATTGGTCATACGACTTTGCGAGAAAGCCTCAATATTTTTCCGTTTGGCACAATGCGCGTGCCAGCGCCCGCGCCCTCTTATCGAACGCTAATCTACATTCGTTAATTGTTTGCACAGATATTGACGGACCGAGTGCATTGAGCTCGTTCGAGCTATTGCATTTTTCTTCTTTATTCGTTTTTGCGCGTTGCCTATCGATTTTACTCAAATTCGTCATGTTTTTCACATTATTCCTTCGAAAATGCAGAAAGTTGTGAATTATTCAATTCATTCAACTCAATTGATCGAAATGGAGATTTTTTGGGTTATTTGAAGCAAAATCGTCTGCGCTCAAAGTTTTGATGACTAATAACTCGCCAAATTTCGACTTTTAATATCGCGCACATTTGGTTCTCTATTCGAGCAATTATTTTCCTTTTTTTTTGTCAAAAAGTAGAGCAAAAAGTAGAAAAAAACTATATTTATTTGTAAAACAGAGCAAAAATGCTCGATGCAGTAACGTCTCGGGAGCATCCACCCGATGAATTATTGTGCAAGAATCGCGACGTGTTTCGTGTGTACATTTTAATACACAACTCGTATCGCATGTATTCATCGACACATGAAAAAAAAAAATAAAAAACGAGAGAGAGAAAAGAATGCGTCACCGAGAGACGCGCTCGCGATGCAGAAATGCATGTGCGCAGCTCTCTTTAACAGGAGTTGATTGAACCGTCCCTCGGGCTCCCTCTCGTTCAAGGTCTCTCGTCGTCTCCGTCTCCCTCTCCCATCTCGTCTCTTTCACATCCTCGAACCATTTTTTTTTTCTGTTTGGTTGTTGCTTTTTCTTTTTTTTTTTCGTTCCTCCTTCATTTTCACCGATTACACGTGATACGATATGATTTTTGCAATTTAATCGCTCGCGTATCTCTACCGGGTGAGGCGGATTCGAAAAAAAAAACTTTTATTCAGAAATACAATCTTAAAGAGGGAAATTTTAACAACATCAAAAGCATGGTGCACTTTGGAGATTTCAAAACGTTAAAAATAGACTTGAATCTTTTGAGATCAGTTTTTTTAATTAATCAAGTTTGACGTTCAATTAATTATCGACATAGTTTCGGTCGAGCGAGCGCTCCGGGGCTGGACTTTTTTTTTTTTTTTTAAATTTTTGTACATTCATCAGCCAAGATTGCGGTGTAACGATTTTTTTCTCTTATCAAATGTGCAACGTGCATCGATTCATGATTTTTTTCATACGGAACTATCAGAAAAAAAATTATTCAGTGTAAATGAAGGCCCGAGGGTCAAGTGGATTTGTCTCCCGTGTATACGAAGCTGAAAAACGAATGAATTCATAAATCTCAATTTTCGCTCAATTTTGCCATTCGATTTTATCGTCTTTCTACCAATTTTCCGAATTAACGATCCCAGTCATTATTACGAGTACCAAATAACTCACGTACACGAAAAGCACACACATTCGGTCACATTTGTACGAACGAAGCCCATGATTATCCTTCATTGCGACGATAATAATAGTCACGAAGGCGGGCATGACGATCCTCTCTCGCGACTCGATTAACGAGCTACACTCGTATACACTTGGTCCGTATGTGTCGCTCTGGACTCTCTCGTATACGTGCATGAGACTTTTCGAGTCAAAATAACCCGCCACATCGAGCGCTCTTGACATTCTTAATTATCCTTTCTCTTGCGGGTGTTGCTAATCGCGATGATGAGCAACTGTGGAATTTCATTTTTTTTTTCGGGTTTCATTAAAGCAGGAAGAAAAAAACGTTGTTTTTGTAATTACGAAAATGAGGAAATTTAATCGAACGAGTTTATTCAGCCCCTGGAAAAGTGCGCGGCTGCTGGTCCGTTTTTTTTTTATTCTTCAAGTCGCACTGTCTTTGTATTTTTTTCTTTGAAGTGTTTTTTAACGTTGAGAAAATGTTGATTACAATTTTTCACGTTGAAAATTCGTCAATTCCAACGGGAATGTCCCGTGGGCGACTTGGCTCGGTGGTGGTTTATTTAGTACGATACTCTTATGACCTACAGCAAGCATTTTTCACATATCTCTAGACTTCTCGGCCAGCTAATAAAGGAATAATCTGCAATCAGTGCCCGAGCTATAAATCAACTGGTTGTTGCACATAAAACGTTGTACATAAAGTGTATGATGTTATAAGAATATGTGTCGCTTGGCCGAGTGCATTTTCATTTGTCTGTCGACACACACTTTTATATTTGTCCATTTATCTCGACAGAGAGCGAGCGAGAGAGAGAGTAAACAGGAAAGCGAGAGAAGGAGAGAGTGAGAGGAAAAAAAACGAATTGCTCGCGTATCTTATTTTCATTTGGCAAACTGTGGCAACGAATCGCAAGCTGCACACATTAAAACGACCTTCAAAAATAATTCATAAATGCTAATGCTGGCGAATCTCATTCCAAAATGAGATCCACATTCGCGTTCGGTATGACGATAAATCGGGAGACTATTTTTTTTTTTATCGTTACTGCACATTGTCGAGTTGTAACAAAATTTTATTTCGATTTTCGTATTATTTGATTGACGGTTTTCATTTTTGACGTAAGCAATTCGGCCGTTGCAGACAGAATTCTTCTTGGTTATTTATAAGTTTTTTTTTCGATTGAGATTGCAGCAAGAGGATTGATCGATGAATTAGTAATTAATAATCGACATATTTGGACACTTTTATCACTGTTTCTGGCTCTCAAATCATTTTCGTTTTTTGTAAAAATACGAAAGAGTCGGTGGACCGAATTATCGCGAGTACGTTGACGCGAATGAGAATTTTAAAAATTAACCAAGTTTCGCTATTTGGTGCAACAATTCGTTGGCCATTTAAAAAATCGCTTTTGTAATATTTCCGACGGGTTTTATCCCAGGAAATGGCGAGTTAACGTCATTGCTCGAAAAACGTTGATCTTTGAAGTCTGCTCCGTTGAATTTCAAGTGTGAATAACCGAGCATCGATAATTACAAGGTAAACACAAGAAAATACCGTAACAATCTTTATTCAACCATCCGCAGTCCACGCACAAAATGTTTTTTCTTTTTCCAAAACGTCGATCGGCTACGAATTTTTTCGTTTTTCAGAAATTTGAAAACATTTTTTTCCCAATTTTTCGCGAGTAAAACTTTTCGAAATATTTACCGAGGAATTTTCAGTGATTCCGACGTTTTATTGATTTTTCAAGAAAATTGTTTTTCGTGGATTGTTGATCGCGGGAATGCAATAACGATAAAAATCCATATTTCGAGCGGCCGCGATTTATCTGTACGAAGAGTCCCACCGATGACCTTGATTCACGGAAGACCGAGGGGGACCGGTTACTCGCTCGAGTTTCAATCGCATAAAAAAAATGCGCACTGAACTTTACGCAGTTGACCTTGTAGTTGGAGGAGGGCCACGACACAGGCGGAGCGTTGTCCCCACCTCGGGCGCGTGTGCACGCCGATCGATATATGTGCGACACGCGCTTCGAGCCCATAACGCTTTTTAAGACCTTATTTTCGTTTTACACGAAAAAATCCCCTACGTCGGGTGTACGAAAATCCCCTAACGCCTACCGACCAGACAAACAAATAAAGGCAGAAAAATCAACGGGAAACAATCATTTTTGCATTTTCATCTTCATCCTCCAAATTTAGCCATTCGCACACGTCG
Organism: Diadegma fenestrale; assembly: GCA_037043255.1. NCBI lineage: Eukaryota > Metazoa > Arthropoda > Insecta > Hymenoptera > Ichneumonidae > Diadegma > Diadegma fenestrale. The sequence goes on from CM073315.1 coordinate 6,367,324, forward strand.
AAATCGCACGTTTACCTTGCGAAGTAATAGAAAGAAAAAAAACGGTTGAAAAACGTTAAACGAAAAATGAATACGCCAAATCGTATAAATATTTCGGGCTCACGATATCTACGTCCCAAACACACGTGTCTCGAATAATGTCACGAGACATTTGTGCGAGCCTTTTCAACCGAGGAACCACACCCGCGCACGCTCCCTCCTATCTTGTTTTTTTTTCTTCTTCCGTCTCTCATTCTCTCCCTCTTCTATAAATATATTGCTCCGTCTCCTTCTCTATGTATTTTCTTCCATACGTATAAGAGTTTTGCTGGCTCCATCTTCCTCGTCCATGCTCCTGTTTCCCGCTCGTTTCTCCGTCTCGAAGCCTCCGAATCACAAGCACTTGTATCTCGATCGTTTATTTTTTTCTTTTATTTTCGTTCTATCTGTCTCTCTTCACGCGCTTTGGCAATATGCTCTTCTAAGCATGCCGCCGCGATTATGTGGGCTCATAGAGCCTCGTGGCACCCGTACATTTATTTATATCTTTACAGGCTATTTTATATATCTATATACATTGGGATATTTATTCATTGTGGGTAATGTCATCGCCAAGTAGGCCATCGAGCTCTTCTCTGCATCTTTAGTGTTCTGAACTCTCTGTTTCTCTCTTTTTTCGGGTGAGTGGCAAATTTAAAAAATCGCTTCGCGTCGCCCATAGAATTCAATTAAAAAAAATTTTTTTTCTACCATTTTTACCTGCATTTTCGAATTTATGGTTGGCTAGAATCTGAAATTTTTTCAAGTCTTCGCGAAACTCGTCGAAATTGAGAATTTCATCGTTTTTGTCGTGCCATTGATTTCGACTTTCTATTCAACGGTTTTGGTCAATTGTATATCCGCACGATGACGTTTCATTGCTTTTTTCTTTCGATTTTGGTCGAAAAAGAATGTGAGCAAAAAATCGAATCGCGCAAGCAACTTTCTCGAGTTTCTCGGATCCCCTTCACACGTGTCGTGCACAGAGTCACGTTCTCGGTTGGAGGATCCGTGCTCTTTCACCCCAATCGCGTGCGTTAGACTCTCTCCTTTTTCGGGTGTTTTCTCGCCACGAGCTCATCTCTCGAAAAACCCGCATGACGCATGCGCCGTTGCTGCACGATTCTCTTTCGTGCATACGTATATATGTGCGCGTTGTAGTTGCTCGCGGCTGGGGAGAGACCCGCATCGAGAGAGAAAGAGCAACGTCACGCGGTTGGCGCGAGCTTCCTGCTGCGGGGAGGGCGAAGCGAGCCTCCGCTGTCGAGAGAGGGGTCAGTAGGTCACTCTCGCTCACGAGGAAACCGCCGCCGCCGTCGCCGCGCGCGCGCGTTTACCAAGCACACACGATGAGACTACTACGTGGCGAGAAACGAAGAAGGGCAGCACCCAGGGAAGGGGGTTCCGGTCTCGTTGGCTCGGTTGACAAGCGATTCCACTTGGCGAACAGGTGGCGCCGTTCCCCCCACACCACCAGGAGGGGACTAGCCGATGTTTCTAGCTATTATTGCTCACGCTGGTTCAATGCACCGGCATGCAAACCTCCCCCATCATAGACGACAACAATCGCTTCCCCCCGTCGTTTCCTCCTCCTCCTCTCACTTTATTTCTTCTCTCGCATTCGCTCCAACAATTGATATTTATTACAGTTGTTGTTAATTAATCAATTATAAGTAATAAGTTTCGTGGATTTTATTTCGACTCGTAACTTTGTTCAGGATTTCGAAAATCCACGGAAATGACGGTCGTTTCTTACGTTTTTCGTGCGATTGAGATATCGGCAAAGTCGAGGAAAGAATTTGGTAATCGATCGCTGAGAAGAAAACTGAAAATAGGAAAAAAATGAATTTTTAGGTTTTCACATGAAAAATACGAAAACAAAGAGATAAATCAGGTAACGCGATAGCCTATATTTATATATATTTGGTGTATACATATATAGGATGCTTGAATAGCGTGCCTGGGTCGCACTCTCGTAATCGTTTTACGAGAAACCCAGCACAGACAGAAGTGGGTCATCGTCGAACGAGCCCGGCGCGCGCTTGCGTTCAATGAACGAATATTTGCGAGACTATACGGGATAACATATACCAATATATTTCTATATGTATATATAAACAGGCACTCGTTTCCTTTTCTCGCAACGTGTCGTCCTCCTCAAGCACAATTTCACAGCTGATACAAAAAATTCGTATCTTTCTTTCGCCTTTTTTTAACCTGCTTCATTTTATATATATATAGCTCGCACGAGAGAGATATAGCGATCGGTTTGGAAATGGAATTTGATCGTGCTCGAACCTCAATCCTAAACTATTTCGAGACAGCAAAAGTTTAGTATTTTCTTCTATTTTTTGGGGCCTGCTTTCGCGGTTAATTTTCGAATGCTCAAAGGACGAAAAAGCCTCGTTTATGCGCTTTGCTTTGCCTCTATGGATTTTCTCACGGTCTCGTTGCCAATCCTCGATTTCATCCAATATCGCCCTCGTTGCGGGTCGATGTCTCTTTGGTCCTATCGATGGATACTTATTATATAATATTCACTTTGTGCATATATATACGCGTGTCGCGACCGTGGTCTTGGCCACAATATCACGCTCACTGGGTCAGAATCAACTCAGCCGAGGGCACCGTACGTGTGTTGTATAGCGCTATAAGCTCTGCGTGGCTAACCAGCTGACCACCAAATGCCGTTCACGGTATACGCTCCCCCGATGCCGGAAGCTGCGCAATCACCGCCATGAGAAACCAACATTCAATTGTTTTTCTCGTCATTCTCATTCTCGTTCATTTATTTTCGTAATCAAATACTTTCGTTGAATTCCAATTTAGAGAAAAATCGATTCTTCTCTACTATCGAGATTATTCGCGCAAGTTTTTCTCGAATTCTTTGATTGAATTTGGAGCATTTTTTTTCGTTGGTGAAAAATGAATTTTTCTTGTATTTATTCGAAAGTTGGTTCATTGATTCTGGAATTTATTTGACGTTTTCCATCAAGTCTCACACTCGGAAGAATCGTTTTATAAATTTTTGATAGATGCGACGTATTTCAATAGATTTAAAGGTCGAAGACAAAAGACCGAAACGCTGGGAGCGTCGCGCGCTGACGGGCAAGGCCAGGGTTGACTGGTAATTTTCTTGCGCAACCATAGGCTCGTTGTTAATGTGACTCCGCAGTCGTTGCTGCTAGCCTTCGCGCGCGTTGCTCTCTCCATATATCGCTATATCTAGACTCGCTACGTATACTCGGACGTTCTAATGTATATTATCTTTGTTATACCAAATACTCAACATATATATAGTGAACGCGTGCACGAGATTTTTCTTCCTCATTCTCTCTCTGTCTATTTTTCTATTTTCCCTCGATCTCGCTCCATTCATGTTTGACCAAGAAAAAACGAAACGTCCGATCGGTCGTCGCTTCTGTCTGGTTTCACTTTTCACGTGCCAACGCCAAATAAATATCGCAAAATCTGGAAAATTTGTGAAACTCTGCCATTGTGAAATTTTTCTTCTGTTTCTCGCGGAATTCGATCGATTCGGATATTCAAATGCGATTTGTCAATTTTTAGTCGCTTTCCATGCTCTACTGTCGCTTTTTCTCAGACTGCGGTTAAAAATAGGAGGAAAAATGCGAGACGTAATACGCAAAATATTTCATGAAAGCTTACTCAACTGGACAGCTTGGCGCGGAACACTTATTCCCTGTCACTCGAAGTTTTTAATTATTAACGCAACTTTTACCGGTTGACGCAACGAAACTCCTCTCTGAAATACATTTTAGCACAGATGTTGCGATTTTATTTCGTCAAGACTAACTTTTGCCTTTTTAGAGTTTTTTTTTCAAATGCTAATTCGTTGTTATCGAATTTTTCAACGCGCGATACTTTTGTGAATGCAAAGAAATTAGATATTCGCAATTGACACTCGGAGATTTCAACGCTACAAATCTGCGTAAGACATGACCCGTATCGCCAATTCTTTTCAAAGACATTGAAACCTCCATATAGATTGCCACAAATAATTTGCTTTCGACGCGGCACCGTTTGAGAAACAAAAAATGCGGAAAAGTTATCAATTTATTAACCATCCACATAGGTCTGTGGAGAGATGATTCGGATTTTTATTCGATTTTTACGGTTTCTGATTTTGTATTGGCTATACGGCGAAGGTCTCGTAAATCGTTAAGGAAAAATACAACAATGCGAAGAAATGTCGAGCCAAATTTTACTGCAACTGCAACGAAAACACGATTAATTCTCGTTGTTGCGTTGTTTACTTCCGGTTGTGTTGTCGATAGAATAAGCTCGGAGAATCTCGAAAAGATGAAAAATTGAGGAGCAGGCAGGCGTTATCGTGAGATGGCGTGCTTGGAGAATTGCTCGCGATTCAAGTCGCGAAGCAAATAACACGCAACGCAATCTCGGACATTCTCGCTCGCGAGTTATACTTTGCCCTCCATTTTCTCAACGCGCTTTCAGAGGCTGAACGCGGCGAGAGAGAGAGAAAGAGAGAGTAGGGAGGGGGGCAAAGGAGGAAGGAGGTAAAAAGAGCGGAATCATGAGGTAGGCAAGACGAAGGAGAACGCGCGCGATGAGATTTTATGGGCAACGGAGAGGCGAGCACGAGAGCGAGAGAAAAAGGAGAATGAGAGGAGGCCATTTTATGTGGTGAACACGACTCGGTGGGGCATTTTGCACTCGTCGCATCAAGAAGGGGGATCCTAAGGGGGGAGGGGGGGGGGGGAGGAAAGGAGGGTTTATATGCAAGCCAGAGTCAAGGCCGCTCACTGATCCGACGAGTACCAGCAAGAGCTACTAACCAACACGGAAACCGTCGGCTCGCCTCCGCTCGCGCGCTTCTTCGTCTCTTATCCTGATTTCGTTGCTGCTCCTTCTGCACCATCGCGCCATCCTAATGCAACTTGGTTTCCCATGCACGTTGCCACTTTTCTGTACTTTTAAATATACGCGCTAATCAGCTCGAAAAATGCTCGCAACCTCTCGACCACTCGTGCGCACTCGAATCGACGCTATTTCGACCCTGAAACTTGCTCATTTGGTCCACAACGCTGCCAACTCGTATTCAATTGGAAATTCATTTCTTTTTCTTACTCTTTCATGAAAAATTATGAAATTCAAGATTTTGCGAAATTTCATCGATCCCATCGAGTCTATGACGTCATTTCTGCATTTTACTGCGCAAACACTGCGCTCGTTCGTTCATGCAAAACAGATGAAAAAAAAAACCGTCGCCATAATTTTGCGCGGATCCCCGAGGGGGGTCGAGCATAACTGTACCTCCTGGATTATTCGCCCAGCGAGAGGTTCTTTAACTTGTTGCTCCAAGAACCAAAGCAGCCGCAACTTTATTTTCCATTTTTCTTACATTTATTTTACAGAAATATTAGTCTATTCATAGCTGCTGTGAATATAATATTGTAAATCGAGCCGACTTACCGGCGGAGCCTGCAGCAGTCTCTGTTTCTCCCGCTGCATGCAAGAGAGTACCGGAGATTTATATATTGACCGGATAGAAAACATTCGCCCCGATGAAACACTGAAACACTGACCAAGCGAGAATGCCTGAACGTTGCCTGCTGCTGTGGTCACTCGGTGATCCAAGCTATAGACATACACACCTCTCGCTATCGCCATGTTGTAGAATAACAATTTAGCTTGTAGCCCCCTGCTTTCGCTTCGATCCATCCTATACAAACGTCATATCCTCACCAACCGCTTGATTAGAATTTTGAGGACTGACAACATTCCAACTATTGCTCGCGCATACCTTTGCAATTTTATTCTCAAGCCTTTTGCGTTTCTTTTTACAAATATACGACGCTGCACTTTGACGCAAGAGCTTTGAGCTGCCAAAAAATCCGGAAATTTCGGAAAAGAGAAGATTTTGACGATGTAGGAAAAGGATTTTTGCGTCGACAGGCGAATTGGATGACATTTTATAAAAATTCTCACACTTTTCCACCACTTTTTTTACGTGTTTCAATATTTTTTGACGTATTTTTGTCGCAACCAACGCAGGCAACACGTGTCTTTGGAAATGTCACGGGTCTTCTGCTGCTGCATGCGCTTCGCGTGGGTGTGCGAGTTTTTGTATTTTTGAGCCGCACGTATACACGGTTGTCATCGTGTTTCAATGCAGACTTTTGGTATACGAAGGAAAGAATGTGTGTGCATCTGTCGACGTATGTGGGCGTTTGTATGTGTATTTGGATGTGCGTGCGTTGGTACAATAACGAGAAAAGAAAAATGGGCACACCACGTGTCGTACGGATCATCATCATCACGGAGAGGCCCGGTTACTTTCACCAAAGTTATTCGGCTCTCCCGAAAGTCATTCCGAACACTCCCCGTTGTGCGTTGCATACTCCGAGGCACGTACATCAGGCATATATACGTTATGGGGGTCTGCCTTAATGCCCACTCGCTCGGAGCAATAAAAACATTCTTCATTTCGATTCTTCCGGCTGTGTTGCAACCATCGTTTTGTCGTTTTTTCTGTCCTTATCCACATGATTTTTTCTATGCAATGACCTTTTACCGCGTGTAAATGCCGTTTTGATTATTCCCGGCGCGGTTGCGTACGCCAAGACGTTTGTTGCGTGCTGATTGATAAATCACGCGGAATTAGAAAAAAAAACGTACGCTTCAGCAGAATTTCTACGTTTCGGGGTGGGATTATAAATCTTGGGGATACACGCGTAGATCAAGTTTCCAATACGGATGACTCTACTCGTCAGATATGCACCTAGATTTACTTTGAAACCGGTTGTCGTAGATCCGTAGTGCTTTCTCCATGCAGTCTCTATCCAAGTCTATTTCTCGTCCTAGATATTAGGTTGGTCAACATCAAGGTCATGCGTTATCACACAGATACGAGAGCAGACACCGATCGATCAGAGAGGAAATATATTTTTCTCCGGAGCTTCGATCGCGATAGTGTGCAAAAAAAAAACGGGACGAAATGAACGAGCCTCGTTCGAGGAATCCCGTTTCTCGTTTTACATTATTTCTTGGCGATGCTTTTTTTTTTTTTCGTCGTTTTATAATCAACGCATTTGTAATTTTCATGATGCACGGACGCATTATTTGCGTAGGCGCAACGCGCAGGGCCGTTTCGCTTTTCGCGCCTCTCGTCGTGTGTATTCTTCGCGATCCATAAATCTCGTAACCTGTTACAGCTGTGCGGCGATATAACTTGCAACTTGTCTCGGAGACGCCTACGAGCGGGCTCTCCTCTTTGCCCTCACAAAGCAACCGGGAGCGAACTATATGTATGCTTCTCAATTCCTCGCGCGCCCATTTTGAATCCAACGTCTAAACGCCTTTTCTCATTCCCCCTATCCCTCCTTCTCCATTCTCCCATCCTCTCTCGCTCTCTCCGACTGGTCTTGTTCACCCCGTTGCGTTACATGATCGTGAATATTAATCTCCACGAGAGCATGTTAATAATAGCAATTGCACGAGACTAGCACGAGTTCCTGTCAAGTGGAGAATTGCACACACGCGTACACACGTGCACTTGGAGCTGCACTCGTGGCACTGTCGTGAGATCTCTCTCGTGGCCCTGACTTACACTTGTGTATACACATACACACACACTTACTTGTCTTTCCGTGCAACTTGGACCAACATACAATGGCGTCCTTGAACATTACCAGCCCCTCTTGAACGACCGGTTGCATGTATATAATGTTACATCTAACCTGAATGCAGGATCCCATGGAAAAGCTAATTGTCGTGTGCTTTAATGTCATTGACCTCATCTCAGGCTATACTTGCCCTCCCTCCACTTTTATCACCACTTCCTAAATCACATCCAGTTCCATCCTGCATTTCTCGTCCAAATACCAGCTCCCATTCTGTTTCGTCCAATTCATTTTTATTGGCGTTTGCTTTTACCTCGACTCCAACAGTTTCCAACTGTGACACGCTCTTTGGAGTTTTTTTTATTCGAAACATTGTGGAAATTGTGTCCCGCATCTTGAAATCCCTCCAATCGAGGTCGATTTTTTCATTTCTCGATACGATCCCTTGGCTGCTTTTGAAACGTCACGCTTTCGTCATTTTTTTTTTTTTTTGACAGTTCTGTCGTCTTTTCATCGCCATGCGTTTGAAAATCGATTTTTGTAGATTCGTCGAGATAAGAGATAAAATTCATTATTGCGACGAACCAATTAGCGATGCTTAGCGATAACTCGTTCGATTCTATAATTTCACGAGTGTGAAGAGTGTTTGGGTTTCCTCAGGCAACCTTATAGATCAATGTCGTATATCAAGTTTCTCGATATCCTGAATATTCTCTAGACCTGCTCGTGTTTCACGCAAGTTCAGTGAAACATATCGACGGATCTGTTCTCTCCGCGGTGACCCAGAAACCGATCAGGTCGAATATCAAAACTTTACCGACTTTGGTGTACGAGCAAGTTTGCTCATTATCTCGCTACCGCGCGCGGTCATCCAAATATATTTCGATCCTAACGCTTTGATGCGCTTGATCCATAATAATGAGGCTGTTGAGCACTTTTGCCAAGTTTCTCGTCAACCAGCACCAACAATTTCAAAAAATTGCCTCCCATTTAAAAGTTGTAAATGAAGGGAATTTTTCGAAAATCTTTCATCAATGTTTGACGAAAGTATCTCGGTTTTTCGTTTCGTATTTCGAGCCTCGGGTTTGAGAAACACTGCACGAGGAAATTTCAAGTGCAAAGAAATCCTCGACGTCCCTACTCCTACTATACTCGTGGAGAAGCTCTTGTGGCTGACTTGGACGAGCGTGTTGGTTAAAATATACCTGTAAGAGGCGGAATACGCTTTATGGCTCATACTGTATAACGCACACCTTTACGTAGCGACGAAGCTCTATCCAGCGAGCGACTCTCGAGAGCGCCGGACCGTCGCTCTCGTACTTTCACCGACCGTGACTTCTACACGTTCCACTCGACGGAGTTTCCACACAGTGAGAAAAAGGACTAAATAAAAAGAAAAATACTAAAGAAAAAGTAAGCGCGTATACATATATGTATGAGCCAAGTATATATAAAGATAAAACAGGTAATGAAGACACGTGAGCGTGTTGCCACGTAGGTTACTGGAACCCTGAGATGCTATTTGCTGCCCGCAAAATAACCACCGAGCAATAATATCCTAATGGCCGGAAATCTCGTGGACAACTCTTTTCCTACTTTGCCCGCTCGCTCCCTCGTCTACCCAACTCGCGTCATCGCTATTATAAAATATCCGAAAAAAAACTCTTTATTCTAAAAACCATAAATTTTAGATTTTCACCGTTTCGTTTGTAGCGAATTTCCAAAATCACTGCCAGACGTTTTTCGTTTCGAATTTTTCGTTGGCCAACAGTTTTGACAATGATAATAATCATTTTTTTGTCGTATAAACTGGTTGACACGAAAAATTTCCTGGAATAGGTGTTTCGGAGGTGGAACTTGGTGAGGAAACGAGTTTTTTAGTGTGTCATAATTTTTGAGCGTTCCCGGAGGTCGTAGTTTCTTGAGATTTTCGACTGAATTATATTCTCAAGGTATTTTATATTTGCCACAGACGAGTGAAGAAAAAAAGCCTCGGACCGTGGGTTTCTTAATTACGTAAGGCCCTTGCCCCAAATATCAAGCATCTGTTTAAATGTTTTGTTGTTCACAAGCGGCCGGTTCCTCGCGCTTGTATTTACATGTCACACCATGTCGTCGTATTTCCACCTTTCACTTTTCCTTAACGGCCGCCGGTCTAGACTCGAAAATATTTACTTGGAGGAACAAAAAAAAAACTACAACCAAGACAAAAAAGGGTATAATTATGATGACGTACGAAGATAACTCGTTATAATTGCCACTCTTGTATGGAAAAAGACGAGTTTGGAATGTCACGGACATTAGGGATTTTTTACTTCTCTCAATTCCTCAGTCTATTAAATTTTTTCTCACGTTCGTCCGAACCACGAAAATGAATTAATTTTTTGCCCACACCCTAATTATTATCAATCAAACCATTTTTTTCGCCGAGAACGAGAATCGTTTTCTTATTGGTGAAAATATTTCGAAATGTGATTTGGACAAACTATTTTATTGATTCGTTGTTGTTTTTGTTTATGATTGCAGGGAGAGACGACCTCTCGCCGCCAAGCTCGCTGAACGGCTACAGCGCGGACAGTTGCGATGCGAAGAAGAAAAAAGGCCCGATGCCCCGACAACAGGAGGAACTTTGCCTCGTGTGTGGAGATCGGGCTTCCGGTTATCATTACAATGCTCTTACCTGCGAGGGCTGTAAAGGCTTTTTCCGAAGAAGCATCACGAAAAATGCCGTTTATCAATGTAAATACGGCAACAACTGCGAAATCGACATGTACATGAGACGCAAGTGTCAGGAATGCCGGTTAAAAAAGTGTCTGACCGTTGGCATGAGACCCGAATGCGTCGTGCCCGAATATCAATGTGCGGTCAAGCGTAAGGAGAAGAAGGCCCAGAAGGTAGGGGTAAGGACATATCGATTTAATTACTTTTTTACATTCTATCCCAAACGCAATTATCAATTATATTTCATCGAAACTCGGTTTTGCTCGTACAAAAATTTTCCTTCGTTCATTTGAACCGAAACTCGAAATTTCTAGCAAATTTTATTCGCACAATTCTTCAGAGTTTTCATTTCTCCAATTTTGGTTGTCTCGCAGGAAAAGGATAAACCGAATAGTACAACGATGAACGGATCGCCGGGTAGCATTAGCGGAATGGTACCCGATCAAATGGGAGTCAAGATGGAACCTGCGGAAGCCGAATGTCTATCCATGTCCGGAAGTAGCAGCGTCGGTACGACACCGGGCTCCCATAATGGCGTTAAGCCCGTTAGTCCTGAACAAGAGGAGCTCATACACAGGCTCGTTTATTATCAGAATGAATTTGAGCAACCCAGTGACGAGGACATAAAAAGGATTACCGTGAGTCCTCTGAATTTTCCTCCTTAAAATGACTATTTTTGTTGGAGACATGAAAAAAGAATGGAAAAATTGATTTATTTGTTTTTTCATGGATTTTGACAGAACCAACCTACGGAGGGCGAAGATCCGAGTGACATAAGGTTTAGGCATATTACCGAAATAACGATATTAACGGTACAACTGATTGTCGAATTTGCCAAGAGGTTACCAGGCTTCGATAAACTTTTGCGGGAGGATCAAATAGCTCTATTGAAGGCTTGCTCGAGCGAGGTTATGATGTTGAGGATGGCGAGGAAATACGACGTTCAAACGGACAGTATCGTATTCGCGAATAATCAGCCATACACGAGGGACAGTTACAGCCTCGCTGGTATGGGCGAAACTATCGAGGATCTTTTACACTTTTGTCGGCACATGTACAACATGAAGGTCAACAATGCCGAATACGCGCTTCTCACGGCCATCGTTATTTTCTCAGGTTTCATATTTTTCATCTCAGCCTTTCGAGATTTTTATGCTCTTGGGCAATTTTTCAATTCATAAATCTCTTAAATTTGATGCACTTCTTGTTTGTTTTCAGGGCGAAAAAAATTGGTTTATTAAAATAAAGTGTTTATCTGTTTGTGAAAATAGAGAGGCCGAACTTGCTGGAAGCGTGGAAAGTGGAGAAGATACAGGAGATTTATCTCGAGGCGTTAAAAGCGTACGTGGACAATCGACGGAAGCCTCGATCGGGTACGGTGTTTGCAAAACTCTTGTCCGTTCTGACGGAGCTGAGGACCCTCGGCAATCAGAATAGCGAAATGTGCTTCAGCCTGAAGCTCAAGAACAAAAAGCTACCTCCCTTCCTCGCCGAGATATGGGACGTGTTGCCCTAGTTTCTCAACTTGCTGTTTCGCCTCCAACGAGACAATGAGGAATAATAAAACAAGAGACACGCGAATGGCCAACCGAGATAAACATTCGAGTGATTCGATGATTGATCGAAATTGCCCGTCGTCTCGGATCTTGTTCTACACAATGACGTTCGCATTTCCCGTGAATGAGATAAAAAACGCACAACGGCGTTAAAAATTCACGGGTGCGTCTGCGAATCGTGCGAAGATGGAAGAGATATTCGAAAACGCGATCAAGAGAAAGCGAGAGAGAGAGAGATAAGAGTAAATAAGGAGAAAGACGGCGCGTGTGACTTTTGTACTAGTGCACCACTATGCCACTGCCGTTTCCGTATCGCGCCGGTCATTACAATCGTGATTCTTTTTTATTGGATAAAACAAAGACAAAAACGGAACGACACAAAGTGAATATAATTGTTCAAGGCCCGCGCGAAACAGCCTCGGATACAATAATAACGAGAAATTCGACTCTCTACCGCTAAGCAGAACAAGAATAAACCATACGAATGTTGAAAATAAATATAAATGGCCGGAATATTAAAATTCGGAACGAACAAAACAAAGTAAATGAGATAAAAGTGAAGGAACGAACGCGAAAGGCAGTGGCGAGGCACCCAGGCTGTGATACGTAGAGACAGTACAGAGACTATATAAGCAACTACCTGCACTTATATATAACTATATACTTAATATTGTTCATATATATATCCATACGTCTATATGAGAAATAATAATAAACATGTGGATATGTATATGAAATATATATAAATATATATATATTACCCGGCTACCCCCAATTATCGATATATGTAAATGTAATGTAAATGTTATAGGTCATAAAGTTACGACAAGTTAGAGAGAGAGAGAGATAAACGGAGGAATAATAATGCGAGAATGCGGGAACAAGCATGAGAGAATACACAAATGTACAGGGGACGATCCGAAGGATACTTTCCACGCGTATATTCATCGACAAGAATTTGTTACTTGATCGCAATATTCAGACACTTGACGTTGCACCCAAAATCTCAATAATTGCATCGAATCAAGGATGTCGGGAAAATTTGGCAATGATAAAACTCGCTCAGTTGATCATGGATTATGAAAAATGTGCGAGCGGCTAAAAGCGAACGAAAGCGTGTACAGAAAAATCTTGGTTTCCTTCGATCGAGAGGAATCACCTTTTATTTTTTATTTTTATTGCTTTATAATGAATTTTCGATGTTATTGTTATGGAAAATAAATGTTTATTAAATTTGAAAAGAAGAATTCAATTTTTCAGAGTCTTTTTGTGTCATCGTCAAGCGTCGGAATTTCGAGAGTTGGAAATGTTTGGCTGTGAATATTATCGTGCGTATCCTCCAACTGGCTGGAAAACATTTTAGGCATGTTTATTATTTATTTTTTCTTTCTTTTTTGCTTATCAAAGAGACGGAAAAAATGAACACACACACACACACACACACACACACACACAAGAGGGAGAAAAACTTGGAACGTGGCGCAAAGAGCATGGACACTGTTGAGCAGTGATCCTCGAACGCAGAGAACCGAACGCGAAATACGGTATGCATTACGATACGATAGAGTCTATTTCACACACACACTAACCTACACCTCAACACACACACACACATAGCATAATAATATATTGCCAGCATATGTACGTTGTTTATACGAGACAAGATCGAGCGAGCTGTACGAATGATGAATTTTTGAATCACAAGGAAAACACGTTATAATTAGGGGAGCGAGAAAAATGTACGAGAAAAAAAGAAAATACTTGAGAGAACGGCAATTCCAAATACGAATAAATGCTTCGGGGGTTTTTGGATCGCGAAAATCTTGGGACGATCCATTTTTTCGTTGGCGTCCAATTCTTTTGACGTTTGCACTATCAATTTTTTGTCCACATTCGGCCTACGAAAGTGATGCAATATTTGGGACGAATCTTTGAAAAAAATCAAATTATAGGGGGGGGTTTCGAAAGGTTTCAACTTTTCGAAAAGTTGAAACGTCGAAACAGAAAATTTATTCTAAGCACGATGCAAAAACAAACAGTTGATTGTAAAATAAAAACAGGAAATTCGAGAAAAATGTAATTTCCTTAGTTTTCGAAAGTGCAAACTCAAAAATATTGACAGCGATGAGAAAATCAAGTTGTAGGAGCGAAGAAAATGGCTGAGGAATGTCGAAATAAAAGGTAGAAATAAAAAGAAGAAAAACGTAAATGTATAAGCGAGGCTAGAAGAAGAAAAAAAGGCGAGTAGGTCGTAGTGAAAAAAAAAGTCAGCTAGGCTAGGTGACCGAGTCAAGTGCAAAGCCCTGTGCCTTCAGCAGCGGACATCGGCTCACCGACAAACGAATATATGAAAATTAACCGTCCGTTTTAATTTTTTAATAAACGAAAAATGCAAAAAAAAACGAAACTAAAGAAAACAAAGTACGCAAGAGAAGAAGAAGAAAGAAAATAGAAGAACACGAGAATAACGAGCAAACAAGAGAACACGAAATACTGGAAAATAGAGCAAAATATTGCAAGTCTCTTTCGAACGCGAGTTCGGAAGGGAACAGAGAAACTTAATCTTATTAGGAATCGTGAGGCAAAGGAACCGAATGTGTAATGAGAACGAAAACAAAAAATGCTTTACCATTTTTGTGTGGGCTGAATGAAGAAAAGGCGCGTTTTTTTCTTTTCTTTCGAGTACACGTAACTATACGATCTCTGAAAAACTCGGTTTATTTGTCTGTTTTCGTGGGTGTGCTTATTGCGGCATTTCGTTGACGACATGAAAGTGAGATTTAACACGAAAGAGCATAATATTTCTACAAACGAGGGAAAAGTTCCGATCGAGACGAAATTTGACGTGAAACGAGAACGACGAGGCACGAAAAGCGAAAGTGTCGATCGTTGAAACGCAACGGAATTCTTTTGCATACTACGCGCACTCGTGGAAAAGTTGGAAAGAAAAAAATTGACTAATTTTCCCAAAAAAAAATAAATAAAACATTTCCGTAGGGCAGTACAACGATCGGCATCTTTCGTATTTTCCAATCGCCCGTCTTCAATGCCGAGAAAACGCGAATTAACGAAGAAACTTGTCAGTAGCGACATAACACACAGACACACGTATACACAATTTTTGCGGCGGCAAAAGATAGAGAAAGGAAAGAAAGAGAGAGCGAAGAGAATGAAGAATCACTCAAATTATTAAATCATAAAAAAGAAAGAGAGACACCAGAAACATACACTAAGATTCTCGATGTTGTAAAACTGTAAACTCTATGCTATTAACTGATTGTAAAGAAAAACAAAACGCAGTTGTTATTCCGTAGTTCTACAAGGCAAGTAAAAAATACGTCATAATTCGTGTAAACGTGAATAAGAACGTAAAAGAGGGAAAAAAAAACCAAACACAAAATGACACACCATTCGCCACGCCGAAAAAAACGTGAGATGGATAAAACAATTTCAAGGAGCATTGAAAAGCTTCGCAGAACACAGCCAACTTTCTCGGACGCGTCTGCCTGCATATTGAAGGAAAGCGCATAAAACACACAAACAGCACGTTTTTTCGTATTATTAATAACTTGCATGTCGTGTTAATCGATAAGTGGCATGTCATTTTACATGAAAAGTTGAGATATTTAAACACAAAACAGCTATGGGCACGACCTTAAAAATACGAATGAAAAAAGACGAGAAAAAAAATATGCGAAAGTCACCTTGTAGCCGATCGAGTCCACGGGGATCTCAAAGTTTCCAAGTCATGTTCGATACATAAAAATATAAACTCTAAAAACGTATATACTAAAGTAAATAGACGTGAAAATGAAAAATAATAATAACAATGAGAAGAAAAAAAAATTGGATGCCCTCGTTGCTTGACGAGCCGCGAGAGGTATTTTCATCACTTTTTTTTTACCCCGTGGTGATTATTGAGTCGGCATCAGGGCTGATTTCCATTCGAGGCTCGCGCGCACGCATAATACTCCGCGACTGTATTTCCGGAAGGGATGGGGGCTCGAAAAACAGTTATAACTAAAGTTAAAGAAACAAAAAAACAAAAACTACGTAACGCCGCAAGGCAGACACTGCCACACACCGCAGAGTGGAACGCGAAAAAACCACGTTGACGCTCGCGTCGAAATAGCGATTAAAAAGAAGAAACAAAAACAAACAAAAAAGACAGTTGCCCGTACGAGACGAAGAAATCTGAACGTACTCGACGTTGAAATAATGAAAAAACGCGATGGAATGCGAGAGATTAGACTCTCGCATTTCGTTACGATTTTGTGACTCTCGTAGAATGATATCTTTGGGAAATACGCGTGACGTAATAAACACAATAACGATTTTCGCGAACGCACTCGTCGCGTCGCACTCGATCGCATCTCGCCTATACAGACGAAACGGTCAAGATCCGGAATCGAATCACGAATGCATAATAATTGAAGAAAAATCATGACTCCGCGACGATGATGCCATTTGCCTAGCTCCAAACTCGCTTAGAGACAACGGCGAGCTTTGAGGTTGTATTGACAAACAAAAAACTCTTAGCATGTCGTAAATTTTAAACACTCTTCGCTCGTATTTTGAAATATCGCGTTCGACCGGACTCCATTGCCCTCGTGTATTTCAACTTTACGGATTACAAAAAAAAAAATAAGAGAAAAAAACATCTCCGAGTTTCGAGTTGAGTGGGATCTTGAGACTTGATATTTTTAAAGAAATTTATCGAAACGAAATTTTTGTCCAGAAAAATTCAAGTTTTTATATTTCATAGCATTTTGTTATCAGTCGAATAATTTAGCACGAACGCAAAGTTTTTTCATGTCCCGCCTCGAACGCACGAAAAAGCCTTGGCGCGTGGCCGCCAGACGGCGCTGGGTCCATTTTGTTTTTTCGCCAAGTAACATCGAGTCTCAAGATTCCAAAACGACGAAAATTAGTGTTTCCAGGCAGTTGTTGCCACGGGAAGACGGACGGCGGGTCGCCATTTCTCGTTCGACGTCACATATTTTCGGTATCGCGAAATTAATCGTGTTTAGTTATATTTTTTGTGTTCCTCGTCGCCAGATCAATTTTTCATTAGAAAACTTGTCCACGTTGAGTCATTTATTCGCGAAAAAAAAAAAAAAAGTATTACGCTCACTCGTTTGTTCGTATTTTACAAGAATACAAAAAAAAAAGGTTCAAGATAAAAAGTGAAGGCGAAAAATAAAAATGATTAACTAACATTGCAATTCTACGATCACTGCCAAGGGCGTTACTGTTTGACGTCGGTTTCGTTGTCTTAGATGTTGTGTCGTTTTTCGGCCTCTCGCGCCCGCGCTCGTCACCGTTTTTCGCGCCATTTGTATATTCGGAAACGCGTGTGTGGGTGATTGTTCATGATACTGCCAAGCGTAGAGTCGAGTCGTCTCTGTGTTTAAAAGATGAAAAATAATAAGGTGAAAAAAAAAACACAAACATAAAACTATAATACTCTCCCCTTTCCCGCGCGCGCTATTCAATATCACAATTCGCGAAGCAGCAGCAAAGAAAGAAAACCGAAGAAAACGTCAGAGAAATACATCGAGCCCCATATTCTACACAACATTTAGTGAGCATTTTTTATTCGAAACGTTTTTCACAATCGTTTTTCAAACATGTAATCGCAGTTTTAACGCGTACACAAGCTAAATACACTCTCATTTGGACCCGCCCTCCTCGTTTTCCGCGTACGACGAGCTACACGAAAAAAACAACAATCCATTTGTAAAAAATCGACTGGTCGATTACTCAGCGACGTACTTTCATTTTTTATTCAACATTTTTTCACACGCGTTAGATGGATAAAATTGAAAAAAAAAAAGATTTACCAATATCTTGAAGAAGTCACAACGATGACCTCGGCCCAAAACTTTTCGGAAGACAATTTACGCTTACCTCCGACTTTCTAGAAAAAATTCTTGACCTTCACGACCGTAGTGTCTTTGGCGGAGGGTAAAAAAAACACACACACACACACATACACACAACACGGATACGATTTTAAACTAGAGAAAAAAATTGTCTAAGCGCACGAAACGCTGACAAAAAAAAACATAAACCAACATAAACGTAACTTGCTAATTAATTTATCGAATAAAAAGGAGAAGAAAAATTTAGGTGAATTGGATGAGGGGCTGGGATGGCGAGGAAGGGGCAATAAAGGCGGCCCTTAACGTGGCAGCTCTCGATTAGCAATTGATTATTCGAATAAATTCTCTGTTTAAATCCAGTTTCGTTTCTGGCCAACGAGAATACGAGAATCTAGGTTGCCTGTGTTGTCGCATAGAAAAATTAAATTTAGCCGGGATTAAATTTCGTCGTGGAAGTGGAAATGGTGCTTTTGGAATAAATTAGACTGAATAATTGTTGTACGTTTTCGAATGAGTAATAAATTTTAACAGATAAACAAAATGGAAAGGTTATATATCGGAAAATTGACAATTATGCCCCGCGATGATTGGCAAAAATTTGTTTTGACTAAATTCGAGGAAGAAAAAACGAAAAAGGAAAAAAAAAACACAGAGTTTTATATTCGCGCTAGTTGAATGCACGATCGCGAGGAGACAAAAAAGTGTAAACATTGTACACGTTGATTCACACAGAGACATACGACACACCAAACGAGAAACACGTGTACACGCGGTGAAAAATTTGCGGTCATTCGATGATACAGTCGCGCCCACTTTTTGCACTCGTCCAGTGTATGCGATTTTATTTATGTTTTTTTTTCCAACGAGGCACGAGTCTATCGAGAAAAAGGGTCTATTCCAAGAAAATTGGATTATCTCGATAACGGAAAAGAAATAATAATGAAGGAGGGAAAAATAACTGGCGAGATTTGCGTGTGTACATCAATATTATATTCTAACGATTATTAATGAATAATATACAATAATTTTAACGATTATAAAGGTCCTTTAAACGTAAGCGTTTAATGAAGCAAATTGGCGGAAAAGCGCGAGTGAGCAACAGAAAGAGAGTATGAAACGAACATCCGGTTTTAGCGTGCGCAAGTTGCGATTGTGTGTTGGTCGTTTGATACCATGTGCGATTTTTTTTTTCTCCAACATTGGCTGCATCGCACCCTTCCACTGCTCTCGCCATTTGGGCCTTTGATCAATTTCTAGTTTTTTTTTTTCTATTTTGAAGAAAACGCGAATGAATAATTCGCTTTCCAATTGAATAACATTTTCCGACTGACCTTTTTTACCTCCTCGCGACGTTCAATTATACGCGATCCCAGAGTGATCCCCTAGTTCGATTTCGTTGATCCGATAAACACACGTGGTTTTACAAGCTCAACGAGGGCAGTGGTTTGGCACGAATTGTACGTTTGGGGGATGCGACGAGGAAATGAGGGAGCGACGAGTACTGGAAATTCCTCAAGCAGTGTCAAAACGAGCGAGAGAGAGAGAGAGCGCGAATTGTGTGGAGCGTAAGCGCGTCGATGTAAGAAATAACATAATGGTTGACGTTTTGTAAATATAGCGGAAAAAGAGGAAAAAAATAAGAAAAAGCCGTGAGAATAAAGAATCGAGGCGAGAGAGATATAAAAATATAAATAACGGGGAAAAGAAAAGGAAAAACATCCACCTTGTTCTGCTGGGGTTTAAGATCGACTCGTTTAATCCGACTAGTTTCGACAAGGCCCACGAGAGCTCACTACCCGGCAATCAAATGTTTAACGCTCGCGTGCGCAATAATTGACGCAATCGCAATTGACCGCGAATGCAAAAAATAACAGACGCATGTATTATTGTTTTTGTTTTTTACTTTTATTGCTATTTTGCAAGAAATTGTAATCGCGATTACGAAATAATACTGCTGTCTTTTTCATGAAGAAGCAATTGTAAATAGTTGATTATTCGGTCACAATTCCAATCGGCGTTTTCGAGATGATGATTTAAGAGATGAAAGATGGCGATGCGATACTTGGCGTACAATAATGGCCGCCCTAAAGTGACATTTTTAACTCGAGAAGGTTGGATCGAATCATCGAAAAAACAAACAAGAAAAATTAATGAAAAATTCGACATTAAATACATATAAGTTATGTTCAATTATTATGTAAAAAAAGTAATTATATTGTTATTGTCCTATATAACAATTTATATATAATTATCGAAGAATTATATAAATTTTGTTATCTCAAGTATATTAATTTATGAATAATTATGTATACGTGTGTACATACAATAATACAACAATCTGTTTATATTTATTTGTCTCAAGCTTTTCGATGTTTTGATGTCCACACGCTCTCACGCTACGATACAAATTATTTTCATCCGCGCACATCTCCGTTTTTCTCATTTTTTTTGCTGCCGACTGTGTTTCTTCGTTTTTCTCTGCTCTCAAGTGACATTTCGATCAACGAGAGATCGATTTATGCCTTTCCTCGTATAATACAGAATGTCACTAGGGCGCGGCCATTTTGATTTTGTTTATTAGTTCCATTTACTGCCGTCAGGAGCACAGCCCCAACAAAATCTTTACGTGAATTTTTAATCGTGCGAAATCGTGCTCCATTTTCTCTTTTACTGGCCATTTCCACTTGAAATCTCGGACGCTTTCTAGGCGAAAAGTCTCGCAAAGAAATTAGTGTAATCTTCCCCCTTGTAAAAATGACACCAACACACACGGACGCGCATAACAGGGGAAACACGCAGCAGGTGTTTCTAAAGAGAATATGTTCCTATACGTTGTAATGGTATAAATAACAAACGAAAAAGATGCATAAAGAAATAATAATATACGAAAAAAATAGCTTATATATAAAAAGGTAACGTGCAGTCAAGCATATACATATGAATATTTTTCTTACGCGCCGGCCGTCACACCTCACGACGATGATTCTATATGGATATAGAAAATCCCAAGTTAGTGCAACAATAAAATCCAATTAAAAGGACAAAAAAAAAAAACAAGTAACAAAACGCACAAAATTGCGCGGAGTACACAAAATGGAACGATTTTTTATTTTTTCTCTCGTCGTATTTTTCATGCAAATTCAAAAAGAATCGGCACTCTGCCGTGCTTCAAGGTCAGATCGTCGTGTCATAATGAAACATGAGTGATACATACTGATAGGCATAAATATAAATAAATATATTATTATATATCAACATAAATACATATATATATGAAATATATACTTGCATAATATATATTTTCGAACGACGAGGGCGAGACGCTTGGGTCACTGCAAGGTCAATGGCGCCTCGATTAAACGCATTTATAAATTAAACTCCGATTGATATAAAACTTGTTTGTTTTTTCCTCATCGTTTTCGATTGATGAACGAAAAAAGAAGCCTGAACTTTACGGTGATCCAAAAAACGGCGTCGCTTTGCTGACAAAACGCGTGATTCGTGATTTGACCTTGAACCGATAGCCGTGTAATTCGCTGCGATTTTGTGTCGTCTTATCTCTTTGGAAGCACCTCCGATCGACGCGGAGGCTCGAAAAAACAATACTTGGAGAAAAGTCTTATTCTCAAAAAGCGTTTCCCTATATATACTCGCCCATTTTCGCGAAATGTTCTTTACGCTCGAGGATGCGAGGGGGAATGGGTCGGAAGAAAATACGAGCGATACACACACACACACACGTACAGACTACACTTACACGCTAGAATATCACCGCGAAATAAGAAAACAAAGGGCATGAAGCCACGGTTCTCGTTGGTTCGAAAGTTCGATTATTATTATCATTATCATGATTATTGTAATAATTATTATTATACATAGTTGTACATTTCAAGAGAATAACGAGATTTTTTTTTAGGCCGTATCGTGTGGTGTCGAAAATGAAGGCTCGATTGCGAACGAGGGGGATTTTAGCAGGAAAAATAAATTGGCGAAATATAAAAGATGTACAGGAGCAGAAAAGTGGCTCTAGATGTATTATTACGATTAATAATAGTAACCGATTATGCATGATAATGTAACGTTGTTTTTTCGTTTTGTTTAATGAGAATTTCGTTTGATTCGTTTTATTTTTTCGTCATTTTTTTTTCACTCGACACTCGTAACTCCAAGTGGCATAGTCGAGTGGGCGAAATAGAAAAGAAGAGAGCAGAGCCAAAATGGCTCTTTCTTGTTTTAGCGAGCTGTCATTATCGAATAAAAAAAAAAAAAACAGTTTTTTCAATTGTTAATTAATTGAATGAAAATAATTATGGAATAATAATTATATTAATTAATCCTCATTGGAGCGTGCAATATGTACAAATTTCGACTACATTACCTTTTTATATGGAATATTTAGTAGGCCCAACGTCTGCGAGGATACGCAAGAGAGAGAAAGAGAAAATACCCCTTTAACGAGAGTTAAATGCGTTTGAGAAAAAAACATACACAAGGTCAAAGCGAAGCCCTCTGTCTGTTGTATATTATTTTTATTTCCACCTTTTTTTACATAAAAACAAGCAAGATCGGCATCGACCATGCTAATTGTATGGATGATATGTTCCAATACTATAGAGTAAATCTTTCAACAAATACACAACTCGTTTTTTCTTGCATTTATTCGTCATTTATCCATCCTTTGCTCCTGCCAATAGGCTCGACTCTCATCCCTCGGATTTGGAAAAGCCGTGCGCAGCAACGGGCAACGGTGCAGCCTCGAGCATTAGGAGAAAGGGTCAAAACTCGAGTGATCGCCGAGGGACAACGACCTTTCGGACTTGGCGCTCCATTGCTTGTCACTATTGCATTTGGCGTCCTTTCGAAGTGCATCTTCGCCTAACGTAATTGAGTTTCGATAACTTGCGTAAGAAAATGAACCAGAACCATCGATTTTCCATGCCACATTTTTTTTTTATATATACATATATTGAGCCTTGAGCCCTGTTGATGGTTTTTCCGAAATAGTCAAAATCTTGCTTGTATTTTATTGATCGGATTGTGCGATTGACACTTACAAACTTTCGATTGCCTCCAATTTTGTTAAATTTAGCTGATTATGGAGTCGGGGGGAAAAAAGCGAGAAAAGTTGTACCGCGCGATACTCGAACGAAAATCCGATTTTATCGTGATTTTATGAAATATTTATTTCTTGCTGATTCGCATGTGGAAAAGTAATTGGTGATGCGAGGTCATGTTTCACACAAACACACACTTATATAGAGACAGCCACGTATACACTCGACGTGGTGGTAGCCACACGCGAGCTTTATTCTTCGCAAATATCGAAAGCATCAAAAACCAACATTTTTTTTTTTTTTACTTCCGGTTGAGCTGGTTTCAATTATTTTTCTAGACTCTTTTGATATACGAATTAATTAACTCCAGTCGCCTGCTCCAGACCCTTCTAGAGAATTCTTCATCATTACCTGCAGAAAAATTATTTTATTTCATAATTTGGCTCGATGCTTCAGGCGCTGTTGCAGAGTTTTCCACAAATTGAGACGTTGTTTAAACTTACCAAACGCTGCACTTGTGCTTGGGATTCATTGGCGAACCTAATGGACAATTATAAGCTTTTGCGAAATCCTCGCTGTTGGACAATGGACCCAGAACTCTAACTTCACCCGGCGAATGCACGCTGCTCCGTATTTTATTGAGAGCCTCTTCCGGTGTCATCGAACCGCACCATATTTGAGCGTAATTGAGGAAAAAAAGCTGATCGTGAGTCAGATTGACTCCCGGAAGTAAAGGCTCTTCACCGTGCTGCGATACCCACTTTTTGTACGCCTGAAAAAACCATCAAATATCTCATTATTAACTGACTTTTGGGACAGCCTGTATAGCGAGGAAACTGCAGGCTTACGCGAAAAGATTGTTTGAGGCCTCCGTTGTCGGCAATATTTTCGCCCTGTGTCATCCTCCCATTGACGAAAAGGTCTATTTCTTGAGGTTTATATCGGGAATATTGATCGACGATGCACTGAGCACGTTCCCGAAATGCCTTGATGGTTGCGTTGTTCCACCACTGCATCATGTTGCCATCTTTGTCGAATTGACGTCCCTTGTCGTCAAAGCCATGAGTTATCTCGTGACCGATTACCACACCGATCCCACCGTAATTCAACGACTTTGGAAAATGTTGCGCGTAGAAAAGTGGCTGGAGAATTCCCGCTGGAAAAACTGCCCGCACAACCAACCTTTTGTTAACCTCGCACTTTCCAACTCGTCCTCGGATTCAAAATTGCCCTCAATTTCTATACTCGCCTATGTCGTTTTTGTTGGGATTGTAAAAAGCGTTGACGACCGCTGGCTCGGTCGACCATTTGTCCTTGTCCACCGGCTCTCGAAGCTTTTCAAGATTGTGTTGAGCCTCGTATCGCAAAAGCGCCAGAATGTTTTCCAAAAAACGATTTTCGCTGATGTTCAACTGTGTGATTAAGTAAAAACGGGCTTTATCCAAAATCTATAAAACAATTGCATCTCAATTTTTCGTACCGTTACATATTCGCGAGAGAGTTGATCCGGGTCTTTGAGAAACTCCGGATATCCGATTCTCTCGTTCATCGAATCTGCCTTCATTTTAGCAACGGCTCTCGTCTCGTCGTCCATCCAATGATTTTCGGTGAGTAATTCATTGAAAGCTTCTCTGATGGTGTGAATCATTTGCAACGCTGTTTCCTGCGAACGAAAATTCATTTATTTCAATTCATTTATTCATTTGTTTTTAGGCACATGGAATCTGGAATGGTTGGATATTTTTTCCATTTCGTATTACCTTACTTTCTTGATTAAAATTGTCACGAATGAACAAAGCCCCGACGGCCATTCCAAGCTTTTTGTTGGTCCATTCGACACACTGGGACCATCGATTTCTTTCGCTCAAAATGCCCAGAAGAACTTTACGATACTCGGTCCGTTTTTGCTGGTATTCGTCGATCATGTGAGGCATCAATGACATGACCAAACGCCATATGATGTAGTTGTACAATGTCCTGATCGTGAGTAAACAAAACAAAACAAAAACGTTGAGGCGCGAGGAAATTTATTGGAAACTGCTGTTTTTAGGTATATAATTTATACCTTTGATCCGTTCGCTCGATAATCCGACCCATTTGGACGAAATAAGGCATCCCGTAAGCGACCACTGGCTCATCGTTGGTGATGGGCAAATCGAGAAGTTCTTGAAGATAAAATCGCCAGTTGAGCTGCGGCACTTGACGCTGCAATTCTCGGAGAGTTAATTTCCGATAAATCAGCGAGGTATCGTGTCTGTCGGCTTCTGCCAAGGAAGCCTGGCAAAAAGGGACAAAAAACGTTGACAACTTTTCATCCCCATAATTGTTTTTTTTTTTTTAATTATTATTTAATGAATCATACTTCAGCGAGCTGTTTTTCGAGATTGATAACACGTTCGAATTCTTCCGAGGCAGTTTCTGGATTGGCGCCCAATAAGACCGAAACGTTGGTCATGTAACGATGATAGGCTCGCAATTCGGCTTCACTGTTTTTCTTCAAATAATAGTCCCTACTCGGCAGCGCTAATTGCATCTGATCCAACTGTCAATAAATCCGTTTCGTTGAATACAAAAAAATGGGGGAAAAAAAAGGTTTTTTCCATGAAAAAAAAAAAAAAATTAATATGGACAATCATTAAAAAACATTGAAACTTTGTTTAAGAGTTGTTGGTTGAAAAATAAAAGAAACCTTGGGTCGTTGACTAAGGTCTTACTTTGCCGGCGCACCTGGATGATGTTGGCCGAGGAATTCTTGTCGTCCGGACCGACCCACTGCTCTATCAAAACTCCCTCATTGTACTCGCCCCGTAAACGACCGAGTAAAACTTCTACCGGATATTGTGGCGCTCGCCATTTGGTGCCCTCCACCGCTGGCCATCCACCGAGCTTTTTCAGCACTTCTCGTAACGGTGCGTCCCCCAATTCCTTTATTTCGCCTGAAATTTTTTTTTACGGTTCTTTTTTACGAATTTTCATTTTTTCTCCATTTCATGTTTCCTCGTTGAATCGTTTGATCAAGATAATTAATAAAATGATTCTTCATCATTGTACCCACGGATGTGCATGCAAGATTTGTAAAACATCTTGGCTTTCAAAGTGGCCTCGTTGTCGTCAGAGTTGGGTGGTTCCTCGAGCACCTGCTTCAGTATGACTTTTAACTGATGCGAGAGAACTTCGAAAGTGCTGATTGAACTACGATCCTCCGGGATTACGTGCACCCGATTCCACGTACCACAAGCGTATTGAAAAAAATCGACGCACGGTGCGGCCGTCCGATT
This sequence comes from Diadegma fenestrale, assembly GCA_037043255.1. Taxonomy (NCBI): domain Eukaryota; kingdom Metazoa; phylum Arthropoda; class Insecta; order Hymenoptera; family Ichneumonidae; genus Diadegma; species Diadegma fenestrale. The sequence continues at coordinate 6,393,443 of CM073315.1, forward strand.
CATCGCGGACAGCAAACTCGCAGCTGATTCGACAAGGAAAAACAATTAAACGGTCCAATTTATTCATTTTCCATTATTATAGACGAAAAAATGAGAAAATAGCGATAACAGATCCAACTTTCGAGGAATAAAAAATCTTTGGCGTCATCCCGTTGAACGCAGCGAATTAATCGCATCTCAGGAGCTTTTACCGAGGGAAAGTAATTGGCGTTATTGACTCAACGAGGCCGGCAGCCAGCAAGTGCCGTTATTAAAGTTTTACTCGAAAAGAAACTTGCAGCTCGGCAAAATTGCTCGCCTCCTTCCAATCATTGCATTCTGCCCCCTGGACTTTGAAATTAATTAACCCAACCCAACTTTTGTCCCGGATGAATTTTTATATCGAACAACAATCCTTTTTGTGCAATCGATTGACCAGATTTATAAAATAGTCAGAAAGCTCAGAACTCACCGGTCATCACGCATTCTTCGGTCATGCAGACGGCGGGCCCTGGAAAATAGAGAGAAAAAAAATGAGAATTTCATGTCAAAATCGTGCTGAACCGTCACGTGAGAATTGAAAATATATTCGTGGCGACTTAATTATTGCCAGTCACGCTAAACTCTAAATCTCGGATCTGGACGTAGTACGTATTTTGCCCAAGTTTGCAGCAATTATTACAATTTCTCATTCCATGATAAATTAATTTTTTAATCAATCTTTGAAAATTCACAGATTTGCAGTTGTTTTTGACGTTCGAAGTGAACATTTTGGAGAATAAAAAGCGAGGTTTTATGTCAGAATAAAAGAGCCTTTAACTAAACACGAATAACGAGGTCCGGAACAAAAAAACACACTCATTATCCTGTTTCGTTCAACTTGGAGTATAAAAACATGGCGCGCACAAAGGAGATTCATTTAAATTCTCTTTGCATTTTGCCCCTCCTCCTATTGCATAATTAAGACAATTATGTTAATTTTTCATTCGTTTGGCAATTGGCGTTTAGAAACTGCTAAAAATAGATTCGCCACAGTCCTGCTTGTACAAGGCTTTGAAAAAAAAAACAATTATCGATAATAAATTGCATGCAGCTCTTGCGAAGGAAGACGAAAAAGACACACATTCATATTTTGATGAAAGAAACGACTTTTCTTCTTCCACATGCGATTACGTAAAGTACATTTGCTCAAGCCTCTCCAACTTGGCGTCTCCTTCTTTCTATCAACTCATGGAAGCTCCACGTGAAAATAAAAAGAACATTTTTTCCTTGTCTGCTCAAACGTAATTGACGTCTTTTGTCAATTTATTACGATGAGTTGAATTTTCGACCTTAATCGATTGAGATTCTCGTGGAACTTTTGTAAATTGATTTATTTTTGAAAACGAACGAATCGAACTAATTTTCCGGGTCTCACAGACCCGGAAAGGTGAATCAATGGACAAGCTGATGTGTTTTCTTTTGGCTAATTGTCCGAATATTGCAACGTCTCGAAATGATGGAATGACCGAATGTTTTGTACTCAAGTACATTGCAGTACGTGGATTCGTGAGGTAATAATCGTTGACCCGGTTAGCTCGATCAGGTTTACATGTACGTCGTGTATATACATATTCGTCTCGTATATTTTATTGCCGTGGCACACTATATGTATATTTGAATGGTGATCGACTTGGAACAAGTTGATAGCCTCGACTTGGATAAACCACGAGACATGTCTCATGCAGAAAAAATGAAGGCTCTAAGAAAATATTTTGAAACAACACTGTGAAGCATGTACGAACGGAAAATTATTCTGTAAAATGCTCAGGCCCATCAACGTTTGCATATATTTCTGGCCAATACTTTCTCCTCGTAATTTGCTTACGACGTGTCTCTAAAAATTTTCATGCAAATTACAACGTTCTACTTTTTCCAGAGTCGAGAATAATCGGATTGAACGGAAAAATTGAGAAGAATCGATATTTATACCGAATATAGCGATTTGTTTTCTAACAAGCGGAAATTTCGGCTTCGTGAGTTGAATTTTTATCGATAATTATGAACGTACAGTTTGTGTCAAGCCCCAGCAAGACAACTCGTTGGGCAAGTAAATGCATGCCGGGAGTTGTCGAGTGGCAAAAGTTTTGCGGGAGAGCTCGCAACTGACAAGTTTATGGGAGACTCGAATTATCGAAGGTAACTTGGACACAGAGTTTGACGAAAGTTGCTCCTTCCTGCGAATGTCGCGACAATTTCTCTCTCCCGCCGTTCTCTTGTTTGTTGTACGCGGAAAGCCACAAATACAGTGACGCGTGTGCACGACGAGTGAAACAGAGACTCAACGAAACAACAGGTGAAACTTTTCTCGACTGTTTTAAAACTTTTCTTCCTGCAGATATTTAAACGCAGCGAAAAAAAATTGAAAAAGGACATAAAAAAACATTGAAATATAACGACGAGACAAAAAACTCACTCGTTTGCTGTGGACCCTCGCGGGATCGATTGACAACGAGCAGTAAAAGAGTAAAAATGCACGTGGCTATGAGCAGAGTTATCGCCAAAACGCCGAGCAGCTGTTGCCTGTTGATCGGCCCTCTCCGACGTCTTGTTATCGATGTTGCTCGCGTTATACCGGCCATAGGTCTTTGAGAACTTGTTGGATGATGAATCGAGGTCGTCGTTGTGGTTCCTCGAGGCCCACAGCTCACCTACAAATTAATAAAATCAGGAAACAAAATAATAAACGAAATAAATCGTAATTGAATTCGAGGAATCCTCGGAGTTTTTTTTTTTTCTTTTCACAGACACGAATGTGATGGAGGAAAAAGTAGAATTTTGTCCTTGGCCCTTCGAGTGCATACCTCTTGTTAGTGCACATTGGCTCAATCTGACCCGAGACGTTTTTCAAATCGTTTTATTCCGGTAATTATGCATTTTTTGTTTTTTTTTTTTATTTCCAAGTCAATTATTAGAATTTTTATGTATAATTATTAGAATTTGATGAGAAGAATAAAAACCTGAAGAGAATTTGCAGTGTGTGGAGATTCTCGAGCAGCAGGTGGCAAGAGTTCGCTCTCTTCGACGATGACCGTTGACCTGAGGTACCCATTGTTGCTTTCCGGCTTCATGGTCAAATAGTTGGACAGTGCGTTCGTTGTTGTTCGTCGACTCAATCAAGGTTCAATTGAATTTATCCATTATTTTGTTTTATTTTTATCGAAAACTCTGGGCGCCTACGAACGCGTGGACTTTGACGAACAATAAAAATCGCAAATTTATTTTGAAACGATTTAGTCTGCGATTTTGAAAAGAAAAATTGCTCAATTTTGGTCCGCGAAATATAACGCCTGACCTATATCGGACTTGTATCACTTTTTCCCCTCCTGCGGCCAGGTGAACGCGTGTGTTTAGTTGACAGCCTCGTAGGGGTGAATCCGTCGGGGGAGACGAAACTCCCGGGCGCGCCAAACTGATGTTGACACGTACATTTTACTATTTACGAGTCCGCGTCGCTGATACCAGTTGATTGAAACTTTTTAATCGACCATTAAAAGCCGTGAGTAGTGAAAAAAAAATTACGAATTTGGGTTTCTTTTTGGAATAATAACAACGGGAATTTTATCTTCTCTAAAATGCACGCTGTCGTATTTTTATTATTTTCTCTTCAAAACTCGTGGTTCGCGTTGCTTTAGTTTTGATTATTAATTAATTTTTTGGTGTTTAATAAAATTTTCCAATGATTCGAGGGTCAAGAATTTCTCGGACAAGATTTTCGAACGTCATTCTTGACTCGAATTTTGTAATTTTTGTTTGCTGTATTTTTATTGATTTCAATTGATTTTTCACTGCGGCATGAAAGCGTATGGACTAAAATTTCGGTGGAAAAATAATAATTTTGCAATATTTATTCGACCCTGCTCGCTGTTTGTTTTGGTATCGAAACGATCGAGTGAAAATTGGAGAATGCGGAGAGTTTGCGAAGCGTGGCGTGACCGGTTTTGGCGGCTGTCGGTGCCAGACTGAAAGGGGCGAGAGATGACACGACGACGTCGCCATGAGAGTCAAAGCAAACACACCTTGCGAGAGCCTCACCTCTCGTTTTGTTGCTCTCTTGAGTTTCTCCATTGCCTCTCACCTTGCTTTGTAGTTGCATGCGCGCGTACCTCAACCCCTGTTATCATCCCCTTCCTGCTCCAACCTGCTCCCTCTGCGCTTACCTCAGCCCCTCTCGCCGCTTTGCCGCCTTTGCCGCCTTGTCGCCGCAACAACGCCAAACTGCGATTGTGCGAGATAGAAGCCTCGCGTTTACATCATCTCGCTGCTCTCATCCTCCCAACTGCGACCACCGCTGCCCTCACTTTTATCAACTTGTCCTGCTGCTACAACCCTGCTCTGACCCGGCCGCATCGTACCCGCGAGAACCAACCTAACGCGTAATAGCTTTTCCTGGCATCGCTCGTCCCACGGAACTTGCGAAAATATCGTTCCCGAGGAGAAAAACGACAAGAAATTTCCTTGAATCGTTTACTTGGGCAGGTTATCGAATTTATTCGCCACTTTGTGAAAACCATGGACTGGGCGAATGGAAATTTCGATGACGCGGAACTTTAAACAGTTTTTATATCAACGATTCGATTTTATTGCCATGAAATTTCATCAAATTTTCGTGAAACGTCATTCGGAATTTCCATTCGATTGAAAAGTCAAATTTTTTACTGACAATCTGTGAAAATATCGCGGCGAAAGTTGTTAAATTTGTTTCCGCTTTTTCGATTTCTCTTGATTGAAACTCTAAACGATTTAATGATTAATTAATTGACTGGTAGATTGACCCGCATTTTGCCTTATCTCGTGCTTATCTAGGCTGTGGGATGAGGTGGTGACCACCAGTGCCGCGATGCTCTTTCAGGTCGATATCACGCCTGCGCCCTCAGTCAGATGGGAAGCTGTGCTTGTCAGGCCCAGAATCACTCCGAGTTGCCTGCCATTCGGAGCCACCGAAGTTAGATGAGTAGCCAAGTATATATTGTCGCATTGATAAAACCAATCAAACTTTTCCAACATTCCATTCGAGCCCATCGTCATTATTTTTCATCATTTTCTTCGGTCAAAATTATCGAATTGAAGGGATTAATTGATTTGTTTTTCAACCGAAGAAAAATCTCCGAATGTCACATTTTTTCGCCCCCGAGAATTCCAAAATTTCGGTCCAAGTTTACAAATTGGAATTTCGTTGACGAAACTACCAAGTTTGCAACGTTTTGAAAAATTTAGATTTCATTTCATTTTCTTTTTCACTCCTGAATGCATGTTGCGTTTGGAAGGACATGCTTTGAAAAAAAGAAAAAAAAAACACCATAGTGTTTACTTTTATCCTGGATGCATAAAGCACGTACAACGAATTGATTTTTACGTCGAGACTCAGGGCTTATCGAGCTCGTGTCAAAACGGTGTGAGCACGTGCAATATCGTGTTATAAAAACAGGAGAAAAAAAAATACTAATCTACATGTTGCGACGTTTCAACGGGTCGACATGTTCCATAATACATTCCATGGTCGGACGCGTGTTCGGAATCCTCGGCACATTTTGAAAACGCGATGGTCAACATCAAAATTGTTCCGCAGGACACTGCGAGCACCGTTCATTGCAATTTTTAACAATTTCTCTAATAATAATCATTAAATTAATGAAAAAATTCGATCGATTTTCAAAGTTTGTTTGTTGTATTCCGATCGCGTGGTCGGGCATTATTTTTGTGTTTGTTTTGCTTCACCAGGCTAAATTTCAATACCGCAATTACGCTGTTGATTGAATCTTTCGAGTTTGCGTGACACGAGTTGATTGAAGAGGATGCGCCATAAATTATTCGTTGGATGCGACGCAGAATAATAATTTCATTGTTTTACTAGTTTCCAGCTATTCACACACCGCGCGGGCGCCTTTATTGTCAATTCCATTTTTCGGTATTTCATGCATTTCGGTAAATGAATATTTTTCGAATTAACCATATTCGGTAAAAATTGATTGAAAAACTTGTCATTTTCACGTAATCATCAAGTTTCACGATTGTTTTCACTTACCTGGGTGAATTCTTTGTCGCGATTCCAATGCATTATTCCGCTGTGGGGAAAAAAAGTTTTCACATATTTGAGAAACGACTCCGCAAGCGTGATGAAAATTGTCTTTGTTTATTCATTTATTGCCCGGGTAAAAAACAGTGTTGTTGTTGGTTCAACGGACTCGTCATGAGGCGAGAGGAAACGTCTCGCAGTACAATGAAATTTTCACACGGTACATATTGGACTAACAAAAAGTGAAATTCGTCCGATTTCTCTTTCAATTTGGTAAACAAACCGCACCAAGATCGACGTAAACAAAAACACGGACAACATCATTCTCGAAATCACAACACAACACACCGATGATTCTAATGAAGCTCGAAAAGTTTCGATAATTTAGAAATGAGAAATTTGATAACGAATAAAGTTCCGCGGGACGGGGGCTTGTGTGTTTTGTTTTCTTTCGAAAACGGAATGGAAGACTTACAACCATCTCCCTCTCGTGTATTTACGGGAGGGGGTTGCAGGTGGTGCTATGCTCAAATTTTCCAACACAAACAACTTTTTTACCATCCGAGATTTAAAATTCGAGAGCGAAAATCTTGAAAAGTTTTGCTAAAAGCGTCTCTTCGGTCCATGATGACAGCTGCGAGGCTCATCCAGGGGGGGGGGACAGCGTCGATTTAAAATGAGCTCAGCCGGTAAGAAGTTGGCATTTTCAAGAATAGATTTATTCACAATGAAGCCTCGAAATAATTACAATTTTCTCCTAATCAAAAAGATTTCTCTAGCTTTTATTTATTCATTTCAAGAAATCTTCAGAATCGCAGAAAAAAGTCAATTCGCATTTGTTGCTCGGTCGGTAACTGGCACGTCGAGCCTGCTGCGTTAGTGTCTCGTACACACACACATGTGAGATCGCTAACGATTCGCAACAGAGAAGAAGAGTGCGTATTCCCAGCCCAGACGATTTCCGAGCGATTCGAAGCATCATTTTTTTTGTTTACCTCTCGCGTCTTCTCTTTTTATGTGACGCTCCCTCTTTCTCTCCATCTCCGACGAGGCACTGACGAAACTCGTTCGTTTAGCAGTTGTGTGTGTTGCATGTGAATTTCCGAGGGGGCAAAGCCCAGCAGTTGAGGCGAGCGCGTAGCGAGATCGCTCGGGAACACAAACTGTCAGATTACGAATTTACTACGAGCGACGAGTATAGTGTGTTCTCGTTTATTGTGCATGTAAATCGTAAGAGTAGTAATTCAACGAGTGTGATAACGGGCGGTAGGGATGTATTGATATAGTTGGTGAATGAAGCGAGATTACCGAGGCTGATATCTCTGCGTTGGGCTCAAGCGAGAGAGCAGTCGGTGATTGAAGAAAATTATTGTTGCGAATCACGACGACGACGAGCATGGTCAAGCCACACTCGCTCACAAGCACACGAAAGTGTATATAGAAAAGAGCGAAAAAGGCAGAGAAGGGAGAGAGGAGGGAAAGAGATAGAGATACTCGAGGACTTTGCGAACGAGTCAAAGTGGGTGGATACACGCTATTTGTTATCTGCCCTGATCCGGAGACATTATCAACTGGCAAAACTCATTCTTATCTACGATGTATAGTGAAAAATCGACTTTGGCGTCATTAAATCGCCAAACTACCCCAAAATTTCCCATTTGAATTCTCAAAGAATCGTTTTTTTCTTGTTTTTTTAAGGTTAGATCGCGAACGTAACGAAACAAAATGTCCTCAGTGCCAAAAATACGTACAGTGGTATAAACGCCCGAAATTCAGACTTTGCTTTGTTTTTTTTTGAATTCTCTTGAGGTTAGAATCGCTTTTGCAGTTTTGCATTGCATATAATAATGCACTACGTGAGAAAGGCGATTGGTGAAAGTGTGCTAGGCGCTGTCTGGTTGGAATTCAAGTCGTCGCGAATTTTTTTACAACAATCGCGTCTCTAACGGAAAATGGAATTGATTTCGGGTTCGTGCGCGTTTTTTCACCTCGCTTTTAGCTTCGGTTCGTCAATTCTCGGCATTTCGTATTTTTATTGTGTATCGGCTGTGAATTTTGCGGGATTAAAAATGCCAAAGTGAGATCTCGACGCTCAAGGATGTCCGTGAAAATTGCTTCCGTCGCAAAATCTTCGGACGCTTGAAAAATAACGTTTTTCTCCAGCGACCAGCGTCCCTGATAATAAAGAGAGATAAAAAAAATATATACGTTTTTTTTTATTGTTCTCGCAAGGAGCGCCAAGGCCTTTTTCGTCATGCTGTAAAGGAATTCGCTGTGTACGCTCTCTGAATTTTCACGGTACGTTGACAGTCTACAAAGTTACACAAAATACCGCACGAAAGTTGATTCTTTTCCTCAATTTTCACTTTGAGCCGTAATATTGCAACTAAAACCTTCAACTCTGTCACACATTGTCAAGTTTTCTCGAGTATCTCGTCAACAAAAACGCGTCATTAAAAATTCATTTCTCCTCGCGATTGGCAGATGAAATATTCCGTTTTTTTTCGCAATAAATATCAGATCCGAGTATGCTGAAATATTTTCAGAGCCAATTGCAATGATTTTGAGGAATTTCTTTTGTGCAATCTGGTGACTAAAGTTTCGAAAATTTTTAAGTATCGGCGGGTGCTTCGCAGCTAATTATTTTTGACGCGACAAGTTCCGTCCCTAGAATTCTGCTGATTTCGTGATATTATCAGTCCAGAATCGAGATGTTTGTGTAATGTGTAATAATTGAAATCCGAGTGTCATAAATTCTTTCGGCTCGCAGACCCGGGACGCGATACCTCGACGACGATGGCGGAGGACGAAGGAACCGAATGGTTGCAGGACCTTCTGCGCGACGTCCAATTGACTCAATTCTTTACGAGGATACGCGACGATCTCCAAGTGACGCGTCTCCATCATTTTGACTATGTGCAGCCGGAGGACCTGGAAAAAATTGGTCTGGGAAAGCCCGGCATCCGGCGTCTCATGGACGCCGTTAAGAAGAAGCGAGCTAATCAAAAGAAAAAGAACCTCATCACAAAGATCCGACCGGGCGGCGGTACCAAAAGTACCAAGCGATCTTCGCAGCCGATGGAATGCGCCTCGGTCCTCACTTGTCTCATTCAGGACAAGGACGTCACGCTCTCTATAAAACTCGGCGACGGCAGCTTCGGCGTTGTCCGACGGGGCGAATGGACTTCTCCTTCCGGACGAACTCTCCCCGTCGCCGTCAAAGTTCTCAAAGCGGATGCTCTCACGCAGCCCACCGTCATCGAGGATTTTGTCTCCGAAGTCCATGCCATGCACTCTCTCGATCATCACAATCTTATCAGGTACAAACTCATTTGTCTCGCTATGATTTTTTGATTAAACGAGAGCTCAAAGAAAATGCTCCTGCTTTTTTCGTTTGTAGAAAATTATCCAAATTTCAAGGCTCTCAATTGATTTTTTGACGAAACCGAAAATTGCATGCCGAAACATTCGACGCCATTAAATTTGAGAATGAGATTTGAAAATACCGGGCGAATGAATTAAAGGATCGACGGATGATTTCAGACTGTACGGAGTTGTACTGTCGCAACCGATGATGATGGTAACGGAGCTGGCTCCTTTGGGCGCGTTGTTGGATTACCTTCGTAAGCAATGCGGCCACATATCGATATTGACGTTGTGCGATTACGCGTTGCAAGTAGCAACGGGAATGGCGTATTTGGAAGCGAAGCGTTTTCTGCACCGCGATTTGGCGTGTAGGAACGTGCTGTTGAGTTCGGCGGACAAGATAAAAATAGCGGATTTTGGATTGATGCGAGCATTGCCACAGCAGGAGGATTGTTACGTCATGACGGAGCACAAGAAAGTGCCGTTTCCGTGGTGCGCGCCAGAGTCGTTGAAAGCTCGTCAATTCAGTCACGCCTCGGACGTGTGGATGTTCGGTGTGACCTTGTGGGAAATGTTGACGTTCGGTGAAGAGCCATGGGTGGGTTTGAACGGTTCGGAAATATTGCGTAAAATTGATCGTGAAAACGAGCGTTTGCACGAGCCGGAAGCGAGTCCGCCGGCGACGTATCAGTTGATGTTGCGTTGCTGGTCGAGGGAGCCCGCAGAGAGACCAACGTTTGCGAGTTTGCGCGAATCGCTGACGGGAATGGTGCCTTCCGTGATGAAAGCGTTGAATCGTTTCGAGGAACAGGACAAAATGACGATCGAGCAAGGCGATCAAATCGTAATAATAGACGGAAGACCGGAGAATTATTGGTGGAAAGGCCAAAACCAACGAACCTTCCAAGTCGGTGATTTTCCGCGATGTCTGGTGGATCCGATGCGGCGAAAACAGGCCGAGGATATAAGCAAACCTCTGGAGAATTCCTTCATTCACACGGGCCACGGTGCACCGTTTGGCAAGAGCTGGGGCAGTCCGATATTCATCGACGACGTTTATCTGCGAAATCCAATGGAACCGCCCGACATCGTGGGCGTCACCACCCTCGACAACGGCCCGAAGAAAAAATTCCCTTACGGCAACGCACCGCGTTCCCGCAAACAATTCAATTACACCAAGCTCCAGAACGATCTCCGATCTAGTCCGATTAAAACCAGTAACGCAGCATCCGGCGCTCCTCCGCTCAGCCAAGAGGCAAGATTGATCGATTTATCGCCGGAGGAATTGGCCGCAGCATCCGCTGGACAAACCACCACAGCCGGTGGTTGTCTCCGAGTCGTCAACATTTTGGACGAACCGATCGATGCCTCCGCGGCCAATAATCCTCGGCTTTCTCAGGAATATTGGCAGGACGAGGATCCAAGAACTTACGCCAATTTCCCGGGTGGAGTCGAAGCCGCCGGAGCCGCCGGAGCCGCCGACCCTTTCGACACTTCGCGAGTCTTTATGAATCCTCCTCATTCGCGTTACTACAGCCACGTTCCACCGGATCTTACCAATCATTACTACAAACCGCCTTTGCAAGCCTACGGCAATGTCGAAGCCATGGACGAGGCTGCAGGCACGAGCAGCGGCCTTGCGGAGCAGCAACCAGCGAATCGGTATTCGCGCGATACCAACGCACCAGAGATAAATCAGTATTCAATTAATTTAAATAAGGACATTAGAAGCGAAAATACGAATTTGAATGTCAACGTCGAGGCGACCGCCGAGGATTCTTATTCGGGCGATCATTATAGCGAAATTGACAAGCCCAGTCCAACGGCAACCAACTTGACAGTTTGGCCGGAAGCTGCTCTACCGGAGGAAGCGACGGAGGCTTACGCCAATATTTCGAGTCGTCCCGTCGTCGGTATCGCGACTCCGCCGCCTCCTCTGCCCGCGGTCGGTCCCAACGAAGCTCCTCCGAAGCCGAAATCGAACCACGATCTCGCGCAGAGTCTCAACGAATTGACGATCGAGACGAGGCCGCGCGGGGGCGAGTCACCGAAAAAACTGGATCCTGCTTTTCTCGCCGAGCTGGAAAAGCATCTCGGCGAAAAAGAGGCCTGTAAAAACACCAACGCCAGCAAGCAGCCGCCCGCACAACAAACTTGTAACTCTGGCGCGACTTATGCATCGGTGAGCAAATTGCACGAGACGACGGAAATTCCAATGTTGAGACCTCCGCCGCAAGTCGTTAAGCCAAGATCGCCGCAATCCGACGCTCGGAGCAGCACGACCTTACCGAGCAAAGTACAAAATTCTTGGCAGTCGAAAAGCACCAACATACAGAGACCTCAGAGTCAATTGGGCCAGAACGTCGGTGGCAACGTCGTGGAATCGGCAACGGACGTAATCGTCGGTCAAATGTGGCAGCAGTCGCAGACGAGCTTCGCGGCACAGCATCAACTCCTCCAGCCAGTTGCCTCGACCTCCTCGACCTCCTCGACGTCGATAAGGCCCTTCACCGGCAGTTCGAACTTGCTGCAAATCGCTCCGAGCAATCTCGCGGCCCAACCTCCGCTCAAATCCGACAATACTCAATACGTACAAAGCTCGGTAGCGGAAAACAACGTTCAACATCATCAAGCCTCTTCCTCGACGACTACGAGTTTCCCTTATTTTCCACCTCCCAGCCAAGTCCACCATCAACAGAATTACGCGTTTCCACCGCAGTCGCAAAACCTTGCTCACAATATAGTTTCCCAGGTGCAAAACGACCTTCAGCATCCGCAGAACGTGGCCAGGTCGGCAACTCTACCGAGACCCACGCTCGCTTCGGGCGCTGTCCTTTCCGAGCAGGTTTACGCCGAGCTCAAGCAAAAAGTACCGAATCTCGAGCAGCTCTCCCAGAGCGAATTCAACACGCTTTACAACAAAACTGTCCAGCAAAACATTCTGCGGAATTATCACGCCAACAACGCCGCTTCCTCGAGCGGCGCGACTGCCGCTGCCAATTCGTCGGCCAGCCCGAATCGTAATCACACGATTTATCAGAGTCAGCATCAAATGACAAACGGCGGTCAGTCTCAGTCAAATATACGGCAAAATCAAACTTTGCCGCGTAATTACGGCCTCCAGGATCATCCGTGCGACTTTAGTCCCAGTTTGAAACAACCACCGGTTTACAATCCGCCTCCGGCTTGGAGTCCGATCAAGCCTCAACAAAATGGCTTCATCCCGAGCAAGATCAATGGCCCAGCCCCCAGCCAGAGCGCAAGTCCAAATCTCATGCAATTCACTCCAACGAGACCGTCTCATCGAGCAGCTTCGTCGACTTTGCAACCGACCGCGGCACGAAGTTTACTGCCACAGATGAACGAGACGGTTGTCAATACGCAATTGGCTCCCTCGCCCACGGCTTATCCCTCCGGAGCGAGCCCGCCCCTCACCGGAGCTTCCCAACAATTGGTCATGTCGCTCAATGACGAATTTCGCGAGAGCAAAGTTCTCAAGGTACAAATGGACGCCGGAGATGCCACGAGGCAAGAAATCTTGGCGGCTCTTCAGGCTACCGGCTGGGACACTAACCAAGCTGCTAAACAAATTAGCAAAGACAGACAGGCCAAAATCGACTCGCTCATAAGGTACGAATAAGTTGTCAATTGTGCGAGGAAAAATTCATTTCTTCTGTCAACCATTCGCTGCTTCGATCGAAAAGTCATTAACGAGGCATTTTCTCTGATTTTCCATGCAGGTTGGGATTGGCCAACAGGACTCAGTGCGAGGGAGCACTCAAACAAACGCAATATGACGTCGAGCTCGCAGCTTCGTTGCTTCTGGACCGAATAAGATGAGCTCCGAACGCTGCATTTCCAACCAATAACCAGCGGCGCCCTCGATAAAAGATGCGTCGTTAGCTGTAACTAGACAACTGCGAACCAACAAAAATAAACACACACAAGTCCGCGACCACAACGGGAGCAGGTAAAGCAAAAAGCTCTCGTTTTCGTCTCGTGCCAACTTTTTATTCCGATCAACAAGGATCGTTGATTCGAGATTATTTTCAACAGTAAGCAACAACAGGCTCACCAACATTTCCAGCTGGAAATTGACGTGATAAAAATGCCTAAAAAACGAACAAAAAGAATCTCATAGCAGATCGTTACTCCGTAATAGATATTGGCGACATAAAATACGTAATCAAACAATTTAGAACAAATAGGCGACGTGCCGGAAGGAAGAAAAATAAAAACAATAAGAGAAGGTTGGAAAATGTTTTAATTAATGAGACACTGTGATATACGCTACTGAAGGCTCTGGTCTCTATTTTTTTCCAGAACACGTTCGTCCTTCGATATTATTATTATTATTATTATTATTGTCTTAATTTTCTGCGATAAATCAACGAATATACCGATACAGAATTCTCGTTAGCAATGTAAATAAGTGTAGGGATTGTTAGTTACGTATTTCGGTTGAACGCAACGAAATTTTCATTTTTCTTTTCTTTTTTTTTTCGTTCACGATAATGAAAAATTCGAAATTTACGTTCATGACGGCAGATTGGCAGAAGCTCTTGGACGCTTCTGACATTGGATTATTTTTCGGCAGGTTTGGAATTTCCAAAGACATTGTGCTGAAATCTTTCGTTTACAGTCAACTTTTCTTGCAACGTAATCGAGTGGACATTTTTATTGTTTTTCTTCTCAAGTTGTCGTTCGAGGGGATTTTTTCAACATGAAATTATCGCTGTTGTTTGTTACTTCCGAAAGCTCGGCTCAAGCTCAAATAGTTTCGACTACGATTTGGTTGTTGGAAGGATTCTTTGGTAAGACGTCGTGTTCGGCTTTACGTCGGTGATTGAATGTTGTAACGTTAAGTGTGAGTGTAACATAACATTGAGAAAATACAACACATGAAAAAATCTGAAATTGTAAAAATTTCTCTTTATTTCTCCAAGATGGAGAAAAAATAAATCGAGGCAAAGGAAACGAAAGTTTCGCGTGACATGGAAAAAGTTTGACATTTTTTCGTCTCGCGGATACAAACGGTGATGAGTTTTTTTTACTGTTTCAAAAAAATCGGTAGTTTCGTTTTTTTTTTCTCCTCTTATTTGAATAATTACTGGATGCATGTCGACGAGGAGGACTGGGAGAGTAACGCATTATTTTTTTTTTACCGCTACCACACATGGCCCGTGTGAGAATCGTGGGGCCCCTTTCGACCAAGAACAAGCAGGAGAGCGGTGGGGGGCGGCTTTCCACGAGTGTGAAACTCGTGGGTTTCGAGAGTAAGAAGAAAAGAGAGTCCCGAGTCAGAAGACTTTGCGTGGTCGAGTGGTGCGCTCGCGGTAAAAGCAACGCGATCCGGCAATGCGTGAAATCGCGCGATAAATCCGTCGCTCGATCGTTTGACGCGACAATTACGGAGAACCGCAAGTGCGTAATAAAAAGAATAAAAATTCAAGTGTGCCGAAACAAGTGAAAGGAGTGACAATTTAAAAAAAAGTCGAAATTCGTGTTTCAATCGGTTTTTATTTCCATTTTATTTGAAAGAAAAAAATCTTTTCCAATACAATCAAACAGCATGCCAGCAGCTTCTTCGATTTATTGGGACTCTGTAGATTCCCAAAGGTCTTCGGGCGCAAGTTCCGGAAGTAGTCGACACTACGTGGACCCTTGGGATCTGGAAAATTATGCTTACCTGAGACGTCACAGCATCGCAGCACCCCCTCAACATTCCCCTCCGCTTCAACAACAACAACAACAACAACGGCAAACCCAACAAAAACAACAATCCCGCGTAGTCCACAGGCGAAGATCTCACGAGCAGAGACTCGAACCGGAAGTTGAGTACTGCTGGTGGGTTTCTGACAATTGTTATTCACACGATAATTCGTAACGTTGCATATTTCTTCACGCCTCGACTTTCGTTTTTGCAATCTATGCTACGAAAAACAAAACCTTTTCAAACTTTTATGACTATTGCACGTTTTTAAGTATTTCTGACTGTTTTTTCTGAAGGTACGCCCCAAGGGAACCCACACGAGAGCCAGGATATCACGCTCCAGCCTCTGTCGAGGAGTTGTATTTCGGAGGAAGGAGACAACGCGATAATCATCACGGTTCCTACTACCAGCCAATTTACGACGATAATTTGACTCACTATGCAGCACCAGTTCCCATTTATGCGCCCCTTTCCGGTAAGTCCGAACATTGTTTTTCAATTCAATGCAAAATCCAACAAATCGAAAGGGATCCCCTTTCCCATAATAATTGTTAATCATCAATCAATCAATAATAATAAAAATGCAATAAAAATTATTATTGGCGAAGCAGTTGTCGTTCGATTTGTTGCAAAAATAACAAAGATACATTATTATTTAAAAATTACTAGTAATAATTATAACAACGAATAATTTATTCGATAAAAATAATTATTGATTAGTTATTTAATGATAATAATACAGTTTAGGGTCGTTTTGTTAGGCAAATAGATTCGAAACTGTCCGAGTTATTTATTCTGAAATTCTTTCGATAAATTAATTGTCTTTGACGACAAAACGTACGAATTTTGAAACTTGAATGAGTTTTCAAAATCGACAATGAACAGGAGTAGAAAATTCGATAATAAAAAGTCGAAAATTTGAATCTTTTCCCACAAAAGTGGCTCTGAAAACTGTGACATGGAGGAGCAGGACGAAATTGACTGAATTCAATGGATGCTGAACATTTTTGGAAAGTTGAATTGTTGGAAAAGTTTTGGTGGTTTTGCAAAAATATTGATTAATTTATGTTTTATGGGATTTTGTTGCCCGGTTGATTAGTGAATAAATGGGACGCACGATCCTTGACCACAACGATCGAAACCCACAACACTCGTTTCTCATCATTTATTGCGTTCGTATAAATAAATGTCGGTCTCTTCATTCGTCACCGTATACGCCTTCGTAATGTTTTTCTTGTCTCGGTTTCATTTTGCAACAAGATCGAAGGATCTTTCTCAAGTTTCTAAAATAACGCGAAGGAAACGTCACATTGTGCGTGAAATTTTGTTCCTTTTAATTATCAATTTTATGTCTTTATTTACGGACGCGAATGACACAGTTTCCAATTGTTATGCACTCGCGGCGATGCTTGATAATTTTGGGTGGTAAAAATAATAGGATTCAAGTTTTTCGCTCTTGCCCAAAGTGCCAAGTTTAATTTTGAGGATTTATCGCCCATAAATTTTGAGGTGCAGAGAAAGTTGGGGATTTTGGTTATATTTCCATGAAGCAAGGATCGTTAAATTTTTACGCGCCGTTGACGCTAGTTTGACTCAAAATTGACTCAAAAAATCAATATACTTGTTTCATTTTTTTGGAATTCTCTGTCAAAAATAGCTGCATTTATATTTTTTATGAATCCAGACCGTCAGGCCCGTTAGCACGAGATTGCGCAATTTCGCATGTAGCGGCAAAGAAATATGGCGCGCGCATGTGCACGAAGGACGTTGCGTTGCGCGTTGGGAATGTAAAATAATTTCGTGGGAAAAAAAAATGTTGGCCCGAGTTTAGGGGGGAAACAACTGGATTGTCCGTTGTTTGGGTGTTCTCGAAAGCATAAATCACAATGGTACACAGTTACACTACTTGTCGGGTGTCGCGATTGTGCGAAAGGTCAAAAAGCTCAACCAGCAACGACGATCCTGTCAAGTGTACAACTCTGCGGCAATATTTCATAAGCCAGATGCACCTGACCGTTGGATCTCAATCTCGCGATTTTCCTTTCACACGAATTTTAACGAATTAGTCTAGAGAATTATTTTTTTTTTCTACTCGATTTTAAATCTCAATGTGTGTCTCGCTTTTTCTTGCACGATCTTGAAAAACCTCGAAAGATCGAGAACTACAATTTTCACTCTTGAAAAAATAGTTGAACTCGACATGAGATTTTTCATCGCCACCATGCAATAAAATGCAATTGAAGATCCCCGGAAAAAAACATTTGCTTCAGCATTGGTCTGCAGCGATTTTCATGCAAAAATTGCGTCATGAATTCATCTCGAATTACGTTTCTGGTTTTTTTAAATAGTGCAAGCTATAAATAATGCAATGAAAGATTTAAAAAACGGCAAGTCGAACGTTTTGGTCGACGGTTGAGTAAAAACAGAACGATAAGAATATCCCAGCCTTTTTCTTTTCAAAATAATTAACTGCGTAAAGGAGTCCGAGAAAGTTGCAAATAATTTATAGTAAATTAAAAATTTGAAATTATAATACGAGGTTCACGAGTGTCCAGAACGTTTTTTATGCACTAAAGTTTCGAAATCTAGTGAATTAATGACATTTCCGGTTTTTTATGAGCGTCCCGTCATAACGAATTATAGCATGAAACTCAAATTATGTTTATAAACATCGATTTTACACTTGAAACGTAATAATCCAAGTTTTTACAAATAGTTGAAAAAAAATCGACCGCCATTATCCCTAGAATCTTTGAATTTTTGATTGTCAATCCGCTGTTTTGCGTCGGCCGTTGACAGCCTTTGACTGTATATCGTTTTTGTTGTGTGTTTTTTTTCGCGCGGTCGAGGGAAAGAGCTATTAGAGTATGTTATTGAGTTATAGATTGCAAAGTGATTTCCGCGGAGTCGAGACCGTAACGCGCGCAGGCGGAAAGAGTGGAGAAAGAGAGAAGCGAGGCCGCGGGCATGAAATTTTACAGTGAAATTTATAGTTCACGGTAGAGAAGATCGCGCGGCACGTGGGCTCTCGTTCGACCACGCAGCCTATGAAACTGCACAAAAATATGCACTTGCGAGTTGATGCAATTTCTCATAAACACAGATCGAAAAATCGCTGCTTTCGTTTACAATCTCAACGCAAACGAAACATTTCCAAAATTATCCTCATTTTATTTCCTACTTTAGGCAGCGATAAAGAATTTTCGTAAATGAGACCGTGACCGGAACTATGAACCGAGTTGTCACGTAACAACAACCTCTTCTCGTCCTTGGCTAACCTTTTGCCTATTATTCTATATAAACTGCGTACAATACCAGAAATTTTCTACCGAGCCACAAAGGAATTAGAACTCCTTAATGCGCGTATGTATTTGATGATCCACCCGATATCTCAAAATGCGTGCGAAAATCACGTTCCGGATGGAACAAACGACGTCAAACACAAATTGGTTGCTTATAACTTTAATTAAGCTAATTGATACCGACATTTTCTCGAGAAATCATGAGCAGCACGGATTCAATACAGTGACACACCTTTAAGGGCTCGTACTCGCCTCTCGAGAGTAGAAAGTGTTGGCAAATTTTCTCACGAAATAATATTTTCACTCGCTTTATTCGAGCTAGGAAACCACGAGCTCGTTACACAAGGTCATTAGCATAATTCGCCTTTTTCGTAAGACCAAGAGGAGTCCAACATTTTTTTTTCTCGCCCAAGTTGGTAAATAAATTGGCAAGATTCAAATAATTTCGTAAAATATCGAGAAATACTTGGCGATTTTCAAAATTTTCGGTATTTGTAAGTGCGAGCCTGATGGGCGCGAACAACGTCGTGGGATAGAAAGATGTGCTAGCATTGACGAGGAATGCCTTATTCAGCCTTAAGGAAGATGAGACAAAAGAGCAAGTCGTCACTTCCGGTGCTTCCTACTTTCAATGGCCATTCGCCAACTCTCGAGTCTCGCATAGTTTTTGTCGATACCTTCGTATATGGCAGATTGGAGATCTCTGGCAAAAGAAAAAAGTTTTATTCACGTCTGTTTCTACCTGGCTGGCATACAAATATTTTACAATTGTAGCTACAAATTTTACAGGATCCAATTAAATGCGATGAATTGAGCGGATGAGATGATTCAGAGTTTCCATTTCTCGCTGCATTCGGAATTCCACGAGTTTTTTCTCCATCGAACGTATATTTGCACTATGATAGCAAGTTGATAGAAACAAAAGTCTCGGAGAAACATTCTTTCGATGCGAGGCGCATCATCGAGCGACAATGACTTCCGCGGTGACCTTGAGAATCAACAATTCAGAAAAAGTACTCAATCGTCGTGCAGAGGAATTTCAAAATTGCTGATCCGAGGTACATGCAGGAACATAATTCAGTGATTTTTATAGTGAGAATGGGATGTGAGATAATTTGCTGAAAATTCTCCCATCGTGCGGCGTTACCCCATATGCAAGGCTCATTTCCTACAATGTTTTCCGCCTTTAGAGATCGTTGGCCAAGTGCATTACAACTCTTTAATCTTTTTCCATAAGTGAGCTTGAAATCACGTAGTTTTTAGTTTTTTTAAGGCCTTGAAATAGCGCATGCTTACACGCTCCGCAAATCACTACTCGCTTTTCTAGTCCAGTTCCATGGCAGTAATTTCATGTTTTACCTCTTTGTCATTAAAGTCAACTTCTAGGTGGGGGCGATCGTTAGAACGGACGATTTAGAAGAAAATAGTTCTGAACCATTTTACTCTCGGATAAACCGTTACCACGTTCACCGCACGCTGGTAAATTTGGCTTGCACTCATCAATGATTATTCACAATCAAGGATGCATCGGAGACAAAAACCCCTGAGGACTTTTCTCTTCAGAATCGCATGCTCTATATATGCCCAAAATTCGAGTGGTCACTTTTCGGACACCCTGTATAAGATTGGCTGTCAGTCATTCATCGATATCTCGAAAACGGCGCATCGGACGGAATAATGGCCAAAGACTTTTCTCTTTAGAATTTCGCGACCAATCCATTGCGCACATCGTCTGCATCAGTGACTCCGTTTCCCTTTCGAACAGCATCGAAGGAATTAAGAAAAAAAATCATGGGAATTATGAACATGGAGACAAAAAAAATCCCATATTTCCATAAATGATAGCGTTTAGGAAAAAGCTAAATGGCTCGGGTCACGCACGTCCTCTGCTCGGTATCATGATAAGTAGAAATAAAAAGTGTGAATTAATGCAAAAGCAGTGAATCGAAATTGCACGGAGAGTCGTTCTCCAATGTCCTCATTTCCGGTCTGGCTACTCGATTCTCGTGCGGACACTCGCGATCGATCGGACAAGTCGGGTTTAACGAACCAGAATGATAAATAGAAAGCATCGAAAATTCCAACATTTCGATTCGGATATTTTTGGTTTTCGAAAATGCATCGCGGAAGAACGAGCAGAGAAATCGAAACAAAACAGGAAATTACGTCAATTTTTTTGTCGACTAAATCTATTAAATGTTGAATAACCCAATTAGGGGCGCACTTTAATCGCATAGTGCAGTGCACCTGCTAAAACGAGGTTAGAAAAGAGAGAAGCAAACTTTTACTAGCTAAAGGCACGTCGTATCGGAAAGTTTATCGAGCATTTAACAGCTTGGACGTAAGTGCTTGTTGCAAGGTCAAGAACTCCCAGATAGACGCGTCAGGTTTTCACCGTTAACGAGTTTGTTGACGTCGTTGCGGTGAATGAGCGATAGAAATTTGCGCGATCCTACTTTATGTCGTCACTCGCTTGCGAATTGTGCTCAAATTCAGATAGAAAATTCAATTTTGTCAAAAAACGTCGATATTTTGTTTAATACAGCCAACTAAATATTTTGGGATTATTTCAAAATTTTCCTTATTTCGACAATATTTTTCATTTGTAACGCAAATAAAAGTGTACGGCCCATTGTATCGTTTTTCCCTGACAAAAGGCACGTGTGCCGAAGGATTTTATTTTTGTTAACACGTATTATGCAGTGTTGAGCAACGCTCCGGCAGCTTAATCGCGATCTTTGATGCAGATATGCAATAAAACGTTGAGTCGATCGATATCGTTGAGAGTTTTTCTCTGGGCTTTCTGTAACTGGGCCGCAAATTCCTTTCCATTCCTCGTGTCCACGATTTATTATATTTTCATCGATTGAACACGCGTGTCACGAGCCAATCCATATTAAAGGAAACGCGCCCAATCTCCTGAGAAACGTTCTGCGCTGTCGTCGATCGCGAACAAGAATTTGCAACAAAAAAAAAATGGCCTGAGGGAATGTAAATTGGATGGGAGGGAAAAATGATTTAGAAATTTCGCAACCGAGTTGGATTTAGCGATTTATTTTCGTCTTATGCACATTGAGCCGTTGCCTTACGTGGATTCTGGAGCATGGCCCAAACTCCCAAAGAGACTCGTATACGAAAACAGGCGCAGCCTATCGAATTAATGTAATCGCGCGTAAAGAAAAAAAATGGAGACACCGGCGACGAGGAAAAGTAAAAATGTCGGGCCAACTTTCGTCCGGTCGTTTGCCTCGTTAACGAACGACCAAATCTCTCGCTCACGCTGCCACACTAATACGCTGGCGCTCTTGCCAGCAGAGACGATCGAAAGTTGTTTTCGCCGCCTCGGGAGAGAAACCAGAGTTTCGATGAGATGAACGCGGCCACAATATGCAACTCGCGACGCACCGCACCATTATACGCATTTTTCTCAATCATACACTTGGCCGATTGCGATTAATACCGTTCGCGCGAATACCTGAATATGATAATTGTGTTGCACTATTTTTATGCTCGAAGCGTTGCCATTAGAAGCAAAAGAATGCAAATATTATATTCATTTCAAGTATAATTTATCCCGTGAATTATTCATCAGATTATTTCTGTTCAATGACCTGGAAAATTATTCCAAACGCGTACGCCATCGTCAAAAAAGATTTTCGAAATTCAATATCGTTTAAAAATTATAAATGTCAAATTCCCAACATGATCAAATCCTCGCGAAACCGAACTTGTTTACGGCAACACGAAACTTTATCACGAAAATTCAATTACGCGAGTACAAAGTTCGATCGTCCATAAGGAAAGTTTGCTCGAACGAATTACAAGTTTTCTGATGAGAATTTCAAAAGATGCTCGCACTCAAGTGAGAACGCGGGCGTGTGAGTCTCGAATACATTATTATTGCAATTATTGGAATTATTACGGCGCGCTGCCACGAATACGAGATAAAGAAACGATTTGATCAATTATTTCAAGTACAATCATTAGCGTGAGAAAGTTTTTGAAAAAATTCCATTCGATTTCAACCTCTTAATGAGGCAAATCGATTTGGCTTAATTAATAATTGTATTGATTAACGATTCAGCTGCGGTTTCTCTAATTATCTCATAATTTCGCTCAACACTATTGAATAATCAATTGAACAATAATTTATCGCTCCAGATCGAGTGGTGCAGTTTATTTTTGTCAAGAATTGGTCGAAATCGAGTCACTGCTTCGGGAGGAAAAAATGGCCAGGCATATTTATGCAGTCAAGATTTGCGATCGCTCCCTTGCACATTAGTGTTTAGATTGCATTTTCGCGAATTACTCGAGTTGCCGGTATTTCGCTCGCTATACGTATTGGAGATATATAGCGAGCTTTCCTCCTCACTTTCCTGGGAATCGAATTAAAGCGAGAGCATTGATTGCATGTGTGCATAGGCGCACGGCATTTTGTTAAAATGGCGGAGCACTCTGCATTAATCAACGATCGCGACCCGAGAAGTAATTCAATTTCCGGTAACGGCATGACCCCCCCATTTCCCATCGCAATTAAAAGTGTCGAGCTTATTGAATGAAAGATTGAAAACAACCTCGGAGATTCGCCATGGAGATACCAGCGTTGTTAATTAAACCGTAATTTTTACCGTTAATTTTGCGAGCTCGCGACAAGAACGTCTCTTTGTTGCGAGAATTTGAAATTATAATCGAGTATAACTGCATGATAAGGCGTGAAATTACGAAATTTCTATTTTTCCTTCTTCTTAAACTCAAAAAATCAATCTGTCAAATCAGCTCGTCAGTTTTCACTCGTTTTTCTTTATTTTACACCTTCCAATCGTACGGAACGACGTCGATTCATTTCCTCGTTAACGACGCTGTCGATCGAGATGAATATTTTGGGATAATTTCAAAATTTTCGTTATTTCGACAATATTTTTCATTTGTAACGCAACTGTCAGCTAAATTTACGCTTCGAAGGACAAAAATGCACTTGTCGAAAACGTTTAGTTTAACGTATCCAACAAAATATCCATCTTTTTCAACAAAATTTTCTTTTCAGTGCAGCAGGTTCCACTGTCGCACTTTTACTCTCGAAAAAAAAAGTAAATCGGGAAAAATGGGAAATGGTTATAAAATCGACAAGTTAATGCTTAAAGGGATATGGGTAACCTCAATTACACCTGCTGCGCGCACACACTTTGATGGGTTGGGCAGAGAGACGAGAAAAGTCTCATTAAGAGAGGCAACCGAGCTCTAAAAGTCTCGTTGCTGGAATGACAGGATGGGTATATAGTCATCGTTGCAAGGTCTGATGTTTATCGTTCACCTACAATATATATTTATAAACGACACGCGTTACAGCGACAAAGCTCGCGTAAGATAAATTGGCGTTTCTTGTTCGTTTCGACCGAACCCACTACTTGGCTGCTTTAAAAAAGTGACAAAACAATCTCAAGAGGAAAAGCGCAATTAAGGTCGAGGGTCGTCGATCTCCTCGCCCGAGAGTCTCAACCCGTCGCTCCTGTAATCTCGCGGAAAATCTATAAAAGAGAAAAATTATGCCGTTGAGACGTTCGGCCATGTTTTTTAAACGACAAACACTTTGGTCCAACCAGCTACGCGCTGATACCGCGTTCTCCGAACTCGGAAAGGCGAAAGGAAGAGACGGATGATGGCGTTTCATTGATTTTTTAAATTTAATCGAGTTTTTTTTTTAAATTCAACTGATAATGAACGAGTAGAAATCAATGTATTGAACGTGTAGGAACGCGAATACAGATCTGTCAAAGAGATATATAACTGTGAATGATTGTGCAAGACGAATTATTAATTAAAGTGCATATGCCAGGATATACGTGGATGCGAGTACGTGACTGGTCATAATAAGGCTGCACTTCCGTTCGTTGCAGCCTTTCATGATGACTTATTACGGCGCTGAATATTCGGTTCCATTGAATAGACGCGATGGGCGAGCCATATATAAAATTTTTCAAACGTCGCGTCGTTTGTAAAATCGTCAATTTCGGTCCGTTGAAGATTAAAACTGATGATTCGGAAATTCGAAACGATAAATTTGCCATAAACGCACTGATATATTGGAGGGAAAAGAAAGTGCGCGGCGAGTACAAATGCGGAACACGTTCCCCCTCGACATTTGTCCATGTTCTGGACTTTGCATTAGACCGATTCGGATCGCCATGGAACAGGAGCTCTAGACTCGTTTTGCATTGTAAAATGTCTTTGGAGAGATAGAGAATCAAGGGGAAAATAGATGCACCGGAAAAGACGAGGTTATGGTGAATTAACGACGCCCGAACGAACACGAGCCTTTCTAGAGCGCGACTCTCGTTTCACCGGACAATTTCCTTTCCACACTACACTGTAATATACTGATCAATACCGTGACAATAATGCTGGTAAAACTTGACACGAGTTCCCTGTCGCACTCGAATGCTCGCGATGTCAATAGGAGTCATTACGACGATACACGGCAAGACTTCCGAAAGCTTTTTATTGCTTTTCCGAGCGTACGTGGCAAGAAAAAAAAAACAAATTCCCACGCGCCACAAAAAAATTGAGGCTAGAAAGTTGCGCCTAATCGCTAAATAATGAATTAGAATCTAATTAACGATTGAAAATATTTCCATCGACGTTTTATCGAGAATTGAATAGAGTTTTTTAAATCTCCATCGTTTCGTTACGTCAGTGAATAAAAATTGCATCACAAATTATTAAGAATGGCTAATTAGTAATTCGTAACCCACACGGAGGCTAATCGACAGATAGTCCTCGTAGTACATTTCGCAAAAATATTTCTCAACTCTCTGTACGAAATCCCGAACAAAAGAGACGTTGTCGTGAATATCGAACAACTTTCTAACATTCTTATTGCGTGTAGAGATTCTGAGCGCGTTTTTCTATTCCCTTTTGACAATGGAAGCCGGAATAGTCTTTGTCGACACGAATCACCTTGAATTACGATAAACAGAAGGTGCGGTTTTCGCAGTATTGATGAACGACGAATATTCATTTGTTGTAGAACTCGAGCACGGTCGCACGGTCGAGGATCAACGGTTACAGGGGATGATGAAACGTAGGAACAAACTAGGACGAGCCAAGGGTCACGAAAGGTAAATTTCTACTAAAATTGAAAAACCAAGGGTGGAAATCGTTGGGGAATCATATTTCGAAGAAAAAAGTGGCAAAGGGGGCGTGGCTTGCGAATAGATCATAATTGATTGATATCTCGCCAACGGCGCCTCGGAGAAAAAAAATGGATAAGGAAACTTGTTTCCAGAATTCCGTCATCTATCGACCTGTAAAATTTCAAGGGCGTCCTTCAAGGGATTCACCACTTGTGACGACTATTTTGCTCAAATTCATGGATTTTCGGAATATTTCTTAATGATATGTTGGAAATGTTGCAGGAATAAAGTCGAATGCTTTTATCACGGTACGTCGACGAGCAACGGTCGACGCGATTCCGTCGATGAAACAGTGCCCGATCGATTTATCAAAGGCCCGGAAGACGCGTGTTACATGGAAGTAATACCACCGTCAAATTTGGGACTCAATACGTACGGTCATTTGAAAATCGACTACACAGACAGCTGGAACTCTCTCCATCGAAAAATTGCAAAGTGAAATGAAATAACTTTAAGTTTTCCGTCTCCATCATCGATTCTCCGAAAAAAGCTCAACTTTGTACGTCATTTCAAAACTTTCGGAAAATCTTATCGATTTTCCAGAGTGCTCTGGAAAATTCTTCAATGCAAATCATTTGTACAAAATTCGCAGCTGGAAAAATCGCCAAATATTCGTAGACTGAGTTTTATTCCGCAAATTTTATTTTTCAGCTGTTTCATTCAATTTTCTCATTAATTGTCAACTTGCTCTGCAACATTGGTCCATATTTTCCAGGTGTTATTACTTCAACAAAGAACCTGAACGGCTTCAGGCGGAAAAATTGAAAATCTTCGGTTTCAATCGACATTAAACAATAGACTACGTGATACGATATTTTTTGTACATATACTTGATTACTTACTCACTGAGAAAAACGAAAAATTCTTTGAATCAAGCAACTAATTTTGCTTGGAAAACGCTAGAAAACGTTTTTCCGTTTAAATTTGAATTTTATAAGAAAACACGACGAAACTCCACGTTTATTTTATTCAATTGAAAATAAAAATCAATATTACGTACTTGTGAGTTACGAATAATAAAAAAAAAAAACAGTTTTTTCAGTTACTTTTTAGTTGCTTCTTTCCCGAACTGAAAATTGCGTATGGAAAAATGAAATTTTCAACGTCCCGTTAGTTATTCCGAGCCGGAACGATGCTGTGTTGGTTTTTTTTAATAAAAATACCACATTTTTTTCGTTTCCTGAGGTGAAGTATTTTAGGACGTGAGATCGACGATTGCTTCATTGTCGATGTTGAATAATTTCTTTTTCTTCGGACGAGGCACTGCCTGACCATTATTTTCAATGTTATTTTTCAGGTCGAATTCAAGTTGGGGCCATCTGGAAAAATTTAATTTTTTATTGATTTTTATGGCGTTTTTCACGACTGCACTATTTCACTGAATTTCTGGTTTAATTTTTCATTGGATTGTCAAGCGGAGAACAGACCTGAAAACATTCGAATTTTTTCGCTTATGTTCCTCGCGGACGTTGTCTACAAGGGCAGGATGTGAAGTGCCTTCATTTTTTTGGGATTGTGAGACCAATTGATTATTTTTCGACTGCAGTTCCTTTTTTTTGTACATTGCAATTTCGTTGCTTTGACGTTTTTCGTTCGCATAACAATGCTCCAATTTGTTTTTGTACATCGAAATTTCTTGCTCGTGTCTCTTTCTCATCGATTCGATTTGCTCTCGAGATTTTTCCTTCTCTTCAACAATTTGCGATCGTAACTCGGTGAGTTTTTCTTCCAAGTCACGAACTGCTCGCGAAAGGAACGATCGTGTAAAACATTTTCGACATCAAGTTTTTATCGTGTCATTCGCCGTGGCAAAAATTAACTTGCTCGTCCGAAATTTCGTGAATTATTGAATTTAACAACGCTGCATTGGAGTGGAAGCAAAATTTTCGCAATTCGACTCACTTTCACGTAGAAAGGTCACTTTCTCGTAGAAAGGTCAGCGAATGTAGAAAAACTTGTGCAGCGATTAAAAAATTGGAAAAAAAATGAAATTTCTGATATGAATATACAAAAAAAAACGAGAAAAAGACTTTTTGGGCAGGGATTTCGACCTGGAGCATCAATGACCTTGAAGTGTTTCTATAAAAATCGTTTTCGTAAAAGATTTCATTGTATTTCGAGGTTTTTTCATATTGTACGCTGGAGAACAAAGAGCCCAGCCGAATTTGAACTTTTCGAAACTTTTGTAAACCCCGAAACCGGACGAAAACGTTTAACCTTGACATTGAATAATTTCTCGACGAAATGAAATGCTTTCTTCTTGAAAATTCAGCTTCGGAATGTTCGGTAAATATTAATTTGATGCGAAATGAAAAAAAAATGGTACCTTTCGCTTCGCTTTGACGCCGAGCTTGATGGGCAAGCGCTCCACCTTGATGCTGTAAATCATCGATGGTTTTTTGGAGCCTCCGATTCTCAGATTCAAGATTACGTAATTTCAGGTTACAGCGTTTTTGCCATTCGACGAAAGTCGTACTCAATTTCTCAACTCGCAAATTCATTTTTTCCGCTTCGATTTTTTGTAATTTCAGCAACTCGTCCTGAGCGTCGTGATGTTTTTTCAAGGTCATGTATTTCTGCAGGCACACGCGACCAAGAGCGTTAATAGAAAACACGTAAGTGAAAAACCGCCGACGTAAATATAAAAGGGAGAATTTCCAAGAGTTTCCGTTTTGTTTTACGTTGCCGATCATTAACAATAAAAAGGAATTGGAATCGCTATAATAATCGATTCGTTTGGCGAAATATACTCAAAAACATGCGAAAAAACTACCAAAAGCTTACAATTCGAAAATTGACAAACCGATCAATGATACTCTGCAATTCGGGGCGAAATCCAGATTTTTCCATCCTACGAGCCACTATCGAAAGGATTAGCGTTCCTTCTTTGAATTTCTTGTTGTTTGTTTTGTTAGTGCTTAGTTCGATAACGAAACGCTAGAAGCACCAGCGACCGGGCGGGGAGCCGACTAGCCGAGCAAACTTTGGATTCAATGTGGCCGCCGGCGTTACCGCATGTTCGGACGAGTGCACAACAGACAATAGTATAAAACTATCAAGTGCGGTCGAAAGACTCTGAATAAAGTGGACCGATGAATGATTTACAAAAATACTAATTAATTCGACGCTCATTCATCCGCCAATACGTGTAGATGACGTCATCGGAGTAATATCTCGCTAAGAATACAGAAAAATCGGGAATAACTTAACCTCAAAATTCATGCGGAATTTCAAGTTGATGCATTTCGAGTGAAAATATACAGACAAATAACAATGTACACTCGTGTAGCTCGCGCCTTGTCCATCGTCGGTCGACAATTGACGAAGAAATTGTATGAGAATACGAAGCAAAATGTTCCCAGCGTTATTTTGTGTTCTGCAACAATAAATTCGTGCAGCAGTGCCCTGAGGAATGTCATTTCAAAACGTAATTATTGCGAGAAAAGTGCTGCAGACGAATCGGACGCAGAACTATCGGATGACGAATCAAGCAAATTGACGCCGCTGGACCAAGCAGCGGAAAAAAAATTGAAAGAATTTCGCGCGGATCCGGAGAACGAACGTTTTTTCAAAATTATTCAACTCGAGCTCGAAGTCTTGAGACAAAATTGCGAAAAAGCTCCGACCACGATGAAACCCAGACACTGGTACGAGGTCATACAACTCGACAGTCGCAGCAAAAGAAAGTAAGCAAAATCAAGTATTTTTTTCAACACAATCTCAAATTTTCCTTTATTTCTGTCCCGTCTCTAAATCGTTTTTTTTTTACTCCTTGCAGAAGATATTTCTCCTTTCTCTTTGGACTGGAGAAGAAGAAGGAGAACCAGAAGCTTTTAAAATTGGAGAAGCAAAAAAGTAAAGCGGAGAGGGTTCCGAGCGACGCCGTCTACAGGCTGGGCAACAATTCGCTATTTTTGCGCATTTACGACTCGACGATAAATCATTTTTGGAACTCTCGATGTATCAATTCCATTATGTACGGACAGCCGTTGGTTATCGACTGTAGTTACGACACTTACATGACCAGAAAGGAAATGAAATACACCGCCAGACAACTCAATCTCTGCTTTGCTCAAAACCGAACTCACCCCGATCCGTTCAACATGTATTTCTGCAACGTCGACCGCGACAGCGAGGCCACCCAAGCTCTCAATCGTTTCATTCCTCCGCTCTTCGACGACGATTTCCCTTTGAATGTCAAAACCGAATCTTATCTTGACATTTTTGACAAGAGCAAATTGATTTATCTCTCGCCTCACAGCCAAGAAGAAATGACCAAATTCGACCACGACGCGGTCTACATCATCGGCGCGTTCGTCGACAAGGTACGTCCGATCCTCGTGACTGCGAGGAATTATTCTTATTCCTTGGGGAATCTCGATTCGGTGAGCCGGTCAAACGAATCGTCAATAAATTGCAATATTTCTCGTTGCAAACTTGCCACATTTCCCTTACCTTACGACGTTTTATTTATTTATTTTTTCAACGTTTTTCTTCACCAGCGTCAAAATGAACGATTTGTGTTCTGGATAAATGTTGCAGAGTACCAACGAACCGGTGTCAATGGCAAAAGCGAAAAAGTTGGGAATAAAAACGTTGAGATTACCTCTGGACCGATACCTGCAATGGGGCTGTAGCGCAGGAAAAAACTTGACGATGAACGCGGTCTTGAACATTCTTCTGGACATAAAAACCACGGGAGATTGGACGAAAGCTTTGATGCATGTACCGCGAAGGAAGATCGTGGATTACCAAAGAGCGGCGGAGGACAGGAAGCTGCAAAAATTTGTAGCATCGCGTCAGGATGCCGACGAAACTTGCGAGACGGAACAGCCCCAATTGGAGGAGAGTATAGCGGTGAAAATGCTGAAAAACAGAGCGCCGCCTCGTTTCAACGACCAGCGACAACGCTACAACAAATCCTCACAGGAGAAATCTCGCTCCAATTACCGTTCGTCGTTCAACAACGATTTCCAATCGTACGACGAATCGTCTCGCGTCGATGAGGACTTTACCATGGAGGCTCGCGCCAAGATGAAGAAAAATTGGAAAAACTAATAACAACATTGTATTTTTAGGTACGACAAAATTTATTAATAAAATTGTAACATATAATCAGTCTGAATGTTTCGTTTCGCACGTTCATTATATTACTCAATTTTGTCAAATCACTAGAATTCATCGTGCTTCGTTTCCAACACTCAATCACGACAATAATTTATTTATAAAATTACCATTTACGATAGCCTTGCGTATCAAATTTTCTACACAACCGAATGTCGTTCTCTTGCTCCACATTTTATCTTGCACCGATTCTCGTCATTTTTCATTCAAAAAACTGTAAATTCTCTCTTTTTTCTTTTGTGAAATTGGCAGATTTTGAAAGTGAAAGTGAAAATACTTTCGATCGAAACTCGACTATTTAATTTTTTTGGAAAAATTTCCTATTCGCACACGAGCGTTCGATTCTTTTACGTAGAAATCCAAAACAATACTTAAAAACCACAAATGGAGAATATTTTACTTGACGTCAAAGTTCGCACAATTCGGAAACACCGAAAAATAAGTTTTACAAAAATTGTGTATCACAATATTTTCTCAACTTTGAAAATAATTGATAAATTTGTACCGCAAGGCAAGTTTTAACCGTAAAAATTGGCGGAATCACCGCGGACGAAATCGAATCGACCAGCTTGGAAACTTCTCTTGATCGATACGTGCGGATAGAGTTGTCGCCATTCTTGTACTTTGGTATCGCTTATAGCGTCGCAAAAGCTCAAATCCATCATTCGCAGTTGCGGACAACAGAGCAAAAATCGCAGACATATTTCGGGCGTGAGAGAACGCGCGCCCAGCAAATCCAGTTGCTCGAGTCGGTTGCACAACAACAGAGGCTCGATGTCTCGATCCGTCAAACCTCGTAGCGCACTGAGGAAAACTTTTTCCAGCGACGTACAGCAAGTCAGAAATGTTCTCAACGAATCGCCCGGAGCTCCCATTCCCGAACTTGATTTATCGAGTTTTTCGAGAAAACGAAAACGTCCGGTTATTTATAGAAAAATTGAGGGTCAAATATTGAAAAAAAGCCTCGAAACTCACCACCATCCGAAATCAACTTCTCGTAAACGAGTGCAGCGCGTGAGGGCTCGGACCCCGGTCGGCGTGAGAGTCTGAGCTTTCCAACAATCGATGCTCTCGAGATTGGAACACGAATTGGCAATTTCTATAGCAACGTCGTCCATGTTGAGGCGTTCGTGCATACCAGCTACGTTTAGGTGTCGCATTTGCGTATTTTTTCTGAGGATCGAGCACAAGGTGGTCGTTTCGATCGCAGTGCGATACAGTTCGAGACGTTCGAGGCATTGTAATTTCTCGAGACTGGCAAATCCGTCCTTGGTTATCGTCGTGCAATTCCGGAGACAGATTTCTGTATGAAAAAATGGAGAAAAAAAACGTTACGGTCGAGACTTTGACGAGAAATTGTGGCAAAAGAAAATGATAACCTTTTAGACTCTTGCAACTCGTAGAAATTTCAGCCATCACCGTGTCATTTACAAAATGACAACAATTCAATCGCAAATGAGTCAACAAAGTTCCACACGCGTTTACAAAGGCGATTATGTCTTTGGGTTCGATGGCGTTGTAGCTGCCGCACCACGACAAATCCAGTCGTTGAAGATACTGACAACGCGGTGTTAAATAATTCAGAGCAGCCGCGTCGATGCAGTACCAATAGGGTTTCAAATTTAAACTCGTGTAGAGCAAAGCATCGCGTCCAATGTTGTTAAAGTGCCTATTGACTTTGCAGCAATTGCAAAGTGACCTCAGATCCAAATTTTTCAAGATTTTCAGCACAGTTTCGTCCTGCAATACAACCATTTGTTATTTCTATGGCTTTTGAGCACTATGGAAATAGCAATTGTTTGGATCAATGAAATTACCGGAAGAACGGCGAAGCTTCCGCAAGTATCGTGCACCGTTCCGCTCCCTCCTGGCCAAGAATCGCTCGAAGCAACTGACAACGCGGCCGAGCTCGACACGTTCATTTCTTTGATAAGTTGGGGAAAATCTTCTTGCAAAAACTGCTGCAAGCTGTTGAAAGCTTCCTCGATCGGTGGAATCAAGTGACAGTGAAGACCCAACTTGGACAATAATTTACCCTTCGGAAGTTTGTCCATGATTTTGCTGTAATTGAGAGAATATTTTCATTAAACTGAATTCCATCTCATAAAATTAACGGTTTACTCAACCTTTTGTACAAAACACAATGTTTGTGCAGCGTGTCTTTGAGTTTGGACAAATCGTTGTTGGCTTTGGAATGATCGGGCGTCAAGTTGTATCTGTCGTCGTTGTTGTTTCCCGTGCCACCGAGTTGTTGCAGCAAAGCACTGAGACTTCGATTTTTAAAACCAACGTGCGGCAAAATTAGCTCCGAAGTACCGATCAAAAGTACCGCGTCCAGTTCGGTATAATAATCCAAAAGGTGATGATTGAATTCCAGTCTAAGGATTTTCGTTTTGAAGCTGCACAACTGCAGCGGAGGAGAAAATATTCTGGGCTTGTGAGGCACTCTCTGAGGCGGTCCCGACCACAATCTAAACCATCGGTTGCAGCCGTCTCGCGCCCAGATTCTTATCACGCTACCCGGATTGTACGTCTCGTATATCGATACTCTTATCGGATAAACTTCTTGATAATATTCGATATCTGAAAATGACCAAAGCAGGACCGAGCTCCTCCGTTAGTTGAACGACCTCATGATTTTTTACAGAGTCGCGAATAAAGCATTACCTATATAATCGTGACTAACGTGCGCTCCATTATTTTGCGGCATGAAATCTACCGGCGTCGACGGCGCCTCCTCCCACCATTGTCCGTACGTTCTCTGTACAAGAAAATCATATTTTATGGGCCTAAATTTATTTGTCAACGCGAATTATTGAAGAAAAATGATAAATTTGGACTTACCATGACAAAGGCCTGCGGATAATCACCATAGTCGGGAAATTTGCTGGGATTACCAGCAATGTTGTAAGCGGTATAAGAAATGCTAATATTACTGCCATACTGGGAACTAAAGTCATTGACTTCTTTGACATATTGTTCAACAAACGTCACGGATTCTTCTTTCTCTCCGTTCTTATCTCTAACAACCGGTACCAATTCGAGTCTCGTTTCATCGCAAGATACCATATCAGCGTTGCCTTTATCGTTAGGTTAGAAAATTCAATCGCATTTGCTTGTAATATAACTTGCAAGAAATATTACTATTTTTTCTTTTGCTTTCACTTCTCAACAGTACACTTTAGACACGAGAAAATTAACTTTTCTCTTTTATTTTTCGTACAAAATCTTGTATTTTTGGGCCACTGAAAACGATCAATATCGCACGGCTTGATCGACCTTTTTATTCTCTATCTGCTATGGAGTGTTTGTTGACACGATAAATGTCATCGACAGACTCGATCG
Source organism: Diadegma fenestrale (assembly GCA_037043255.1). Classification (NCBI taxonomy): domain Eukaryota; kingdom Metazoa; phylum Arthropoda; class Insecta; order Hymenoptera; family Ichneumonidae; genus Diadegma; species Diadegma fenestrale. The sequence continues at coordinate 6,427,517 of CM073315.1, forward strand.
AGCTGTCTTGACCACGGGTCTTGCAACCAAGCGGCGTGGTTCTCCTCTTGTCGTCCGGGTTTCAAGTCTTTGAAAAGGCCACGGCGCGGCGCTCTCATCTGGGCACAGTAGGAATCCCGGCTTTACCGACAGTCGCCAAACGGCGGAGGATTTTCAGAAACTCGGTCAATGTGGCAGCACCTACTTGCATACATGGTAAAAAGCTCACACACAGCAGGTTTTAGCAGTTTTTTCGGGCACAGAAAGTTGAAATTTTTCGATTTTCCACTGTTTTTCGGAAAAAATAGTTAACAAATTATTGCGGTTATTAGTTATCAATTAGTCTACAATTTATCATTACTTTCGAAATTTCTATATATAATTTTCGAACAAGGAACATTTAACTCTTCTCGGTAAATATAAATTACTATGCGCGTATTGGAGTGAGTTGTATTGAGGTTTCCATTTCGCGGAAGAATAAACAGAGCTCTGCGATGTTTGCAAATCTCTGTAGCAGTTGCATTCGTAAATACGAGTTCATTGGCGCGATTATATCAAATGAAATTGCCAATGTAATTAGTTGCTAATGGTAATATGTGTTGATTACGAATATCCATTAGTGCCAATTGCGTGAGCGTATATTGATATTGTAAACAAGCCAGGAGGGAAATGAGTGGGACGAAAAAAAATCGTGATAAATTCCGAGAAATCGATACAATGGCAAATTCGCCCCGTACCACCAATATTCGCTGGATGCGAAAAAATTTGTGCCAAGCGTCGCGACCTTGAAGCTCGGGCCAGTTTTTACGCGTTATATGACATTTTTTTTCGTCGTCAAACCACTTCCGAGATTTCGTGGCAAATTGAATCGCATTCTCGAAACCAAAGTTATGCCTCGACTTTTTTGACAATTGCACGTGAAACATGATATCCTTCGAGAGCAGTAAGTGGAGTAAATTTTTGGAGTAAATTACCCATTTTTCATGGCCCTGAATTTTTTTTTCTTTTTTTTTTGCCGGTGCGCGATAGAAAATCAAATATTTTTGTGTCCAATGCGTTTTCGCGTGTGCCTCGTGTCTGGTATGAAAAAAAAAAAGCACAAGAGGAAAAAGCGACGTCTCTCGAGTAATACAGGCTGCGAAGGCCAAACGAGGATAGAGCTGGCGACGCTAGGCGCTAGGTTCCCGAGATATTCTTCGTCGCAGCAGGAACATGCGCACCGTCGATTTCATCCCGGCGCGCCGGACCCACACCCTCCTTTTTTTTATATTATCGCAATCTCCCTCGCGCGAGTTCCGCCGCGAGGCGAAATATGCTTTTGGGCTACTATAGAGTATTACAGCCGGCAGTACGAAAGTGTACGTGTGACGCTACGGCGTGACCTCGTCTTGAGCAAGGTAGAGTTAAAAAATCATCGTAATTCGCCTGTCGAAAAATGTCGTTGATCGTGTCAGTGGGTTAATGCAAACAAAAACGCACGTTTCACCTCGTCGCAGAATCTACGGCCGCGCGCTGCCTCGTTTTCTGGTTGCCAACACGCATTTTTCTTCGTAAGACACGAATAAAAATTGGTGTTTTTTTTCCTCTCGATTTACTCGACCGCGCTTCGTCTCTTTTCTAGTCGCACTGCACTATTTTCATTCATACTCATATATATTTAACGAGCTCCCAGAACTTGCTTATGGTAAATTCGATCAAGGCTCTCGTTCAAGTTGAATTTCCATCCGCGGTGTGGCGTTATAATCGACGTTGATACACGCCGGTTGTATCAGCTTTAAATTAAAGAGCATCTATACGTGCAGTGGGATGCGATGGCAAACAATAAGCCCCGGGCGTTATGCAGCACTAACCTTTACCGCGTCACCAACTATAGCCAAACTAACCCCATATTCCATCAAACTGTGTCCTAAACAGTGTCCTAAAAGCTTTTTTTCTTTTTTATACGGACTGCCAAACGATAAAAGACGTAAATGATGTAAAACACGTACGCGCGAACTATAGAACAAGTTGCGGAGGGTGCGAGAACAACTTTGGCAAAAACTCAATGACGTCAGAGGACAAAAGTATTCCAGGAATTTGAGCAATATCTCGGCTTATCTGAAATATTTATATTATTGAATCGGGAGAATGTCGAATAAACCTTTTGAGAGTTGAGAGCACGAAAGCACGGAAAATTTGCTCGCGGTAAAACACAGCGTTCGTCGAAACTTTTTTTTTTTTTTTCATTGCTCTTCGGATTTATATGTGACACAACTTGCATGAAACTTTTCCACCATATGGCGTGCTCGATCGCCATTAATTGTTTCTCTCGCATAGCTTTGAAATGCCACGCAATAAGATTAATTCCTTCTGTTGGCTATTTGATCGCCGCGTCGTTACTACCCAATCCTTCTAAATTGCTAATGATGAAATTCAATCCACCTGGCCAGACTATTCGTCCGATTATACTCGAATAATCACGCTAATTGATTAAATGCTTATGCCCCAACAGGAACAAAGCTGATTAATTGGCGATTAAAGTGAACCCAATTGTTGGTTTTACAAATTTCGTACCATCCTGAGATTTTTTTCTCACCATAAAAACTCAAACGTCCAATTACTCCGAATTTTCAAAAACACTAAAACCAGGCAATTTTTCCATTATTTTTCCAACTCATGATCTTGAAATTTTCATTCGAAATAGTTTGCCAAAAAAATTTACTTAAATTATTCAACATTCGAAATTTATTGACAAAAATTGAGAAGCATATTTGAGTTTTCAAAATTTGACTTTGCTGCAATTTATCAGAGTCGCGAGACGCAAATAAAAAGTCTGGAGCAAATTCGAGAGCAATATTTTTATTACAAAAAAAATATCGATGGGCACCAAAGATTCTGGTTTTTACTGGAAATGGGCCGTTTGTGGTAATTTTTGTTGGAACCGAAAATAAGAAGAAAATAATAGAGATAAAGATTAATCGCGAGTGTCTTTCGTTGGCGTCGTCGTCAGGGTTAATTCGAGGGGTGGAAAAAGTGGCCGATTGCCCCTGAGATATCGAGCGGCTCTCTGGCTCGAGCCTCGCTCAGAGGGCTGCGTTATATATCGTCGCGCGGTCGCGCGCTATACCTTTTATTTACGTTCTCGCTCGCTCGAGCAAAGGCAAAACCGTCGTGTGCTATATCGTCTCGACGCACCCTTTATAGACGTTCTTCGCCCCTAAATTTCCTCCATCCCCGAAGCAAAGCTTCAATATATCGATATATATTCCAATGCCTATCCGCGAAAGCTCATCTCGAATACCTTCTGCTATCTATATCATTTAAGCCATAATAAGGCTTTAGCGGTATCGACGATAACGCAACACCGCGATAAACCTCCAAAACTGCTGTACAATTTAAATTCATAAATCAACAAAATTTCGAGTCACGATTAAATAAATCGCAACTGAAAAGGAACAGAATTAAATCATTTACGAGAGTAAAAACAATTCAATTTCCGTTTGATTGGCAAAAAATTGTGTGCGTGGCTTATTGCGTATTTCTTGACATACAGTTAATTTCCTGTTGTCTAGAAAAATCACGAGTCAATCTCGATTTTGTCATATTTTTGAGAATTAAAAATCGATGAATTTTCGGTGTTAAACTCGTATGAATTGTGCGAATTTGTGAGGGTAATGGGCCACAAGATACGCCGTCGGAAAGTTCAAGGGCAAATAGTTGAAGGGTATGACGGAGGAGAGAGACGCCAGCAGAACCGGAAACTCTCCGGGCTGGATCAACTGGTCCATGCGATAAAGTTATCACTAAATTCATACACCATCAGCCTCTATGACTATACGCAACACTTTTCTTCTATATTCCCCTATCCAATGCATGTACAGGACGCCCCAACAAACACACGGACCCTTGCGGCACACAAAAATACACATCTATAGAAAAATGATGTAGAACCTTTCTGTACGAGCGTAGATCCGCCGCCGCGAGACTCGGTCGACGCGTGCGTACGAGAGCGTACGAGACTTTGCACGAAATTCTCTATACGCGTTTCTTGTCTGCTTCAGAGCCGAGAAACGCTCGCAGCGACCAACAAGTGGAAATAATATGTAATGCCTGGTGAAAAAAATCGTCGCATTTCCGGTGAGTTGCTGCCACAAGATTTTTTCCATTATTAACCTTTTGCGTAAAGCGACCTTGAAAAGAAATGGGCTTTGGCTTTGAAATTTCTCAATTTCTCCGCGGAGCTGACATGCATTTTTTTCAGTGTATTTGCAGCAATTTAGTCTTTTACCAAGACGAAAATTAAATGCCCAACAATTATATACTATTATTAAATAAATTCATTCAAACTCGATTGTGTACCTGCGAGGAAATGAATTGAACGGATTTACGCGCGGATTCATCTCCCGTCGCGTGTTCAATCTACCGAATTTAATTCTCTTTGATGCTGCGAAAAGCGGGTCGTCGACCCGCATAGAAATTAAACAATTCCGCTCAATGGTCCGTTCGCGCAGCGTGTGCGTCACAATTTCCGGTCAAATAAAAAAACGCTCCGAGGTTGAAATTCTACGACTGAAACTTTTGTCAAACTAACTGACAAGTTACTTTCCTTTGTGTACGTGGATCGCGCAATTATTGCTCGGAAGGAGAAGAAACCAGAGTTATTTCCAATCAAATTGCTCGTAATGAGAAAATTAATCGATACACCGCATTGTTGTTGAATGCGCGCGAAACAAAGCCCCGCCGCGACTCGCTCCAAGTAAAGTTGAAAGTATATTTTTAAGGAGATCCTCAAGCACCGCGAGATGGATGGGCACAGCGCCGGTACGGTCGCCGTTCTCGGGACCGTCGGAGCCGCAACCGGTGCTATATCAGCCATGTTGGTTTACGCAATGTGTATTCGTCGACGTCGTTTCCCCATGTTCGCCACCGGCGGTGGACCCCTCAATTGGTTCGCTCTCATTTTTATCCCATGCATGCGCATTTATGCGCATTATTTAAATTAAAACATGTATGTATCGTTATTTGATCCAATTAAGGTTCGAAAGAGACCTGCTGGATAGAGCCAAGGACGAAGCAGCTAAATCGCCGGAGGAAGAATTCATCGAATTAGGAAACGTGGCGAGCGCCGGCATGACTTTTGACAACAACAAGGCCCTGCACATTGAGACCTGCAACAACGACTGCTCTTTGCTCGAGGAGGTCGAATGGACCCGACGAGATAATCCTCCATATGACACGAGTATTCTCGACTCTAGAGAAGGTATATTGTCCTGCATTTTATGCGTGCATCACGACCAAAACTGCAATAAATACCCCGCGGTACATTTTTGTTTACGCTGCAGTTATTCAAAGACTGTCGGAGGGCGGAGACGACGAACCTCCGAGGACACCGGTTAGTCCAATCGCTCCTCCGCTTCCCGAGGGCGCGGTTGCCGCATCGGACGATCGTATGGTCATCGTCAAACCGCAACCAAGAACATCCACAGGCTCAAGATTAAGCAGCGTCGAGAGCGAAGCTGCAGTTTTTCAAAAAGTATACCAACGCACGGCAGAAAATTTAAACAAATTAACGTAACGCAGGAAAATGATTTCTTTTTTTTTTCACCATTCCAGCAATCTTCGTGGTCGTCTTCATCGTCGCTGGACGAAGTTGGGGGCGAATTGCAACTGAGTATAGCTTATGATTCCTCCGCCGGGATTCTGACGGTCCGATTGCTCGAGGTGAGACGTTGCGAATAAGGAATAATTGCGAGGCCGCGACAGCGCGTCTCTGGATATATTATTATTAATCGAGTTTCCATCACTTTGAATTTCAAGGCTCGCGACCTTCGTCCAAGAGAATTAAGCGGCACGGCGGACGTTTATGCCAAGCTGCGGCTGTTGCCGGATCGGAGCAACACCTGGCAGACTCGAGTGCATAGTCGCACCTTGAATCCCGGTAAAAAAACAATCACATTTCTATTGGCAAAAGAAACACCAAACCCAAACAAAGATCCGAATGCATTTCCGTTTTTCCGTTCTCGCTCAAGTTTTTGACGAAGATTTCGTATTCGAAACGACTTCCCTGACCGGTATGACCTTGGAAATTCTTCTCTACGATTTCGATCCTGTCTCGAGACATCGCGGAATCGGTTATATTCGAGTCAAACTTCCCCTGGGACCCGAACTACTCGACACCAAGCCCGTACTCTTGACCAAACCGATTCTGCGATACGGAGCCGAAGGAAGCGTTTACCGAGCCGATCCCCTTGGCGAACTCATGGTTTCCCTATTTTATGATTCCGCTGCTGCTAAACTCACCGTCATCGTCGTGAGGGCCATCAATTTGCCGGATACCGATCAAAGTGCAAATTCTTCCGGTTCCTTTGTCAAGGTCATTCTCAACAATAGTTTTATATTTATCAAAATTATTCCACCACTAACGTAATATGCCGTTAATTGGCCAACGGCCCAACTTGATTTTTAAATTGAATGTGCGTCGTATTGCTGCGCAGGTAACGATATTGAAGGATGGCAAAGCTATGAGACGGAAGAAAACGGCAGTGTGTCGAGAAATGAGCAGTCCCGTATGGAACGACGTATTAACGTTCGATCTCGGTGACGAAAAGTTGGCAGCTTGTAGTTTGGAGTTTGTGATTGTGAAAACGAGCGGCGAGCTGATAGGGCGTTGTCAAGTTTCGTCAAAATGTCGAAAAGATCTTTTCCAACGAGTTCTCGCTGGCAAAGGGGCTTCGGTTCAATGGATCACGTTAACCGGACCGGACAAACGCGGTGGATAAGAGGACGAGGCACGAGGCAAAACGACGCAGCGTGAAACAAAAAAATCAATCCAACAAGTAAATTGATGTTAGAATCATCGAGAGAAAAACTGGGGCTGGAATTCTCTGGCGAATACGTCACCCGATCTGATGATGATAATTATATAAGAGCGACGACGACTTGTCTCGCGGTGAACCTAAACATGCAGACGAATGGAAATTTCGTCTATCCTGAAAATGCCTAAAACCTTTTACACACTCTTTCTTCCCATTTATTCTCCCAAAGTACATCTCCAAAGTTTGTATCGATGGAAAACGTGGCAAACGTGGAAAACATTCGTTTCGGCCATTCCATTAACTAGCACAAAATTCTATTTCTCTTCGTGTACAAAAAGCTCAAACGAGCGGAATTTCACATAATTTTTATTTTCGCACTAAACAAAAACAAAACAAAAAAGGCTCGTTGAGTAACATTTTTCAGGGGCCTCAACTGAAAACTGCACATTCCTTGAGATTTCTATCGATTAAAAAGTATAACGTAAACTCGAATCCTTCCTCGACTACTATCCAATACTTTTTCCTCCAACACCAACTACTAAAACTTATTTTCAATAAACGGACTTGTAAGGAGATTAATAAAAATATTTCCAGAGAAAAGTCCAACTTGCCGAAATTTTTTCAAGTCAAATTGTCGAGCACCGGCGGAATTTCGATTTGCGAATAGACTCGCAGAAAATCCACAGGGTCTTTGAAAAATAGTAAACAGAAAAAACTCTCCAGCACCTTTTTCCGAGCGAGAAAGACGATTGAAAAAAGTTTGTAAATGCTGTATAAGGATCTGAATCATCGTGGTACTTGTTGTCATTATGTACTATCAAATTAAATGTACGTAAATATTTTAAAAATGTTGGTGGTTATTCCCGAGCGTATTTTGACAAGTAACAAAAAAAAGAACGTAAATTTGGTGCCAAAGTCGGTTCTGCTGAGAGAATTTCGATGTACGCGCGATTGAGAGTCATCGAGCGATGGCATACGCAGCGCCAGGTTTTCAACCGGATTTCCTCGCAAATTTTATGTTTACTCAAAAAAATTCGTCATCACAGCACGATTCCGGCTCTGATGGTCCTTTTGCAAGCGCCAGATTTTCCATTCGCCCGTAATGAATTCATGACTGGTTTTCCCTTTCTACGACCAATATACACATATATAATCGTGGTAAATAAATGTACAATATTTTTATATACATGAACGATATCTGGAAACAAAAAGTCTTTATGGCCATGATAGCATTTTAATATGTGCTATGCGGTATAGCGGAAATGGAGATTAAATTAAAGTGGACTGGGCAGCAGGGTGTGAAATAATTAGTTTCTACGGGCGCGAAACTGCATAATCCGTCGTTTGCTTTTTCCAATTCCGCCTCAACATCCAGATTTCGCGTCAACCGCCGAGTTTTTGGCAGCTCCGTTCGTTGCTGATCCGTGAACGTTGCTTTAGCGTATTTTTCTCAGTGTGCCAGTGCGCATTATTTCGATTGCGTTTCCTGCAGAATAAAATATTGCATATTTTTGACAATTGGGAGGTAAAGACACGGCGGCGATTCATTTTGTTTTTGTTGCTAGTCAAAACATCGATGTTGAAATATATGGACGAAAAATAATGAACGATTCGGATGTTGGTTTTCAGTCGAGAAATTTCTTTCGTTTTTTTTTTTCAATTAACAGAATTCCACTTTTTTTTCTTCCTGTCATGTAGGAATTTTAAAGACGAAAGGAGTTGGAATCCAAACCAGAGGTCGGTACTACTAATATTTTTGGTATTAATATCGACAATTATTACCAATTACTCAAATAATTGAGATTTGGTTGAAAGAATTCCTAAATATTCGATTATTTGATATTTGACCGAAATAAAGTATCAAATGGCCCAAGAATTTCTACTTGGTAAAAAGACATTCTAAAATAATGGAATATTTGATACTTGATAAAAATAAAGTATCAAGAACCCGAAGGATAGGTACTTGGCCGAAAGAAATTCTCAAATAATCGAATATTTAATGCTCGATAAAAAGAAAGTATCAAATACCCGAAGAATTTGTATTTGACTGTCTCTGTCTCTGTCTCTCTCTGTCTCTCTCGGTCTCTCTCGGTCTCTCTCGGTCTCTCTCGGTCTCTCTCTCTCTCTCTCTCTCTCTCTCTCTCTCTTGAAAATTGGCGGAAATTTTATTTTCAAGTGCATATGGACCAGAAAAAAGATTTTAAAAATGTTTCCCGCATTTGTTTGAATAAAAATGGATTGTACAGAAAAATGTTTGAAATAAAAGTTATTGGCAATGATGAAATTGACATTTTTTGTTGTATTTATTTTTCCTGTAGGACCACTATTTTTTGAGAAAATTGCGAAATTCAGGTAAACCCAAACAATGCCAGTTCGAAAAATCGCAAACCCAACCCAAATCCAAACAATATCGGTTTAAAAGCCGTAAACCCAACCGAAACCCAAAAATTTAGGTTTAAAAAGTCGAAAACCCAACCGAAACCCAAAAATTTCGGTTTAAAAAGTCGTAAACCCAACCGAAACCCAAAAGTTTAGGTTTGAAAAGCCGTTAACCCAACCGAAACCCAAAAAATTCGGTTAGAAAAGCTCAAACCCAACCGAAACCTAAAAATTTCGGTTTAAAAGTCGTAAACCCAACCGAAACCCAAACAATATCGGTTTAAGAAAGCACAAACCCAAACATCTGTCGGTTAAACCTAAACGCGTGGAATCGTTTGGGTTAGTTTAGCTCCGTTTAGGTCCGGCAAACCCAAACAGAGCGCGTTTGGGTCCGGAAAGCCGTAAAAGAGCGCGTTCGGGTCCGACAAACCCAAACAGAGCATGCTTGG